>JAQOOD010000006.1:7405716-7979163 GCA_029633175.1 Citrus glauca | reverse complement strand
CTAAGAGGGCACTTATCATTTTTATCATTTTCTTTTCTTTCGTCTTGTCCACTGGTCATCTTTCAATAAGCAATGCAGTCATTTTGATTTTATCTCCAGGTTTTTGTTCCTCATTACTTGTATTGAAAGATGCATTAAAGGACAATCCCACTTTTTGAAAATTAGTGCAAAGATTTACTAGAAGTTCCCTACTGACTAAAGGGAAAATAATAAGTCATAGCCAAATCAGAAAATTGGGGGGAGGGGGGAATGTAGTGCTCGAGGGTAAAATCAGAAATAATGTGTAGGCCAATTTGGGATATAGCATGTGAACAAGGCAAAGGAAAAGGAGAGGGACAGAAATGATGATTGCCCTTTTTCATTCAAAGAACTAGAAACACCCAACCACTAGAAAGGCGGATTTAAGGTGAACACAAGGCAATATCCAAATGGAGCCCAATTGGAAGCTATCTATTCTCCAATCAAGTACTACAAGGCTCAACATAGACTATTACATTGGTATTGTCATACAACCATCTAATGAAATGGGCCAATTATTAGGTACCTCTAGGTGGAGACTATTATTTTTTCTGTTTCTATAAATTCCTAGCTAAATCTCCAAGTGGTTTTGTTGATTAAATCCTTCGCGAGAGGCATTTCCATCACCAACTCAAGCAGGGTGTAATTACCTCATCCTCCCTCTAGTTTCTCTCCATTTTCCTTTAGAAATTTAGTCACCATCCTACCCTTCTTAACTTTAGCGTCAAAGTGTCACTAGCCACTATCGGTGCCACCTCTAATGCCGTTTTTTGTAGGTTCTACTCTAAGCTGCTGAAATAGTATTTTTTCCAAATCAACACTTTATACTGTATTAGATCTCACGATGGCTCTATGAGTTTTTGTCTAGTTTTAAATCTTGAAAATAAAATAAAATAAAATAAAAAATGTATTATCCTAGTCTCTCAAAACTGAACCAAAACGCTGGGATTTATCTTAATTTATTTTTTTCCGAAGTAGATACCTTTTGTGTCTGATGTGTGTTGAATATTCTGTAAATGAAGATTACTAAGCAATGCAAACTTTTAAATTAGGTTTTAATCATTATGGTACTACTTCAAGTTCTTGAATAAGTTGAAAAAATTCAACTTGTTATTTCCCAATTCATGATCCCAAAATTATTTGATTCTCCATTGTGAATCTTTAACAAGTTGAAAACCATTTGAGCACTGGAATGATATCCAGGAGTTAGAAGGTAGGATTGGACAGGAAATAACATAAAAATGACAAATGTGAAACAAAAACCCAGAGAAGATTCCTGCTGCATGCTTTTAAGAAAAAGCAAATTCATCACAAATTCTCTGTTTGATGAAATTTTTCTCTTTTTTTTTTTTTTAAAGAAAGAGGTAAGGGGGTGGACAAGCCCAAATTCGTTTTTCAGCCCTTGCCTCCCCTAAGATTCGAACCCAGGTGGCCTTTAAACACTCAACCATGCCTTGGAGACCTATCTGTATACTTAGTACATATTATTTTCTTATCTAGAAATCTTTTGTGGCTAGTTGATGATTACAACCTTGAAATTGGCTGGTTTGTTATTTATGTAGAGAAAAGAGCACACGATGTGGCAGACAAAGATGGTGGCTTTTGTTACTTAAGTTACCCATCTATGATTAGACTTCTGCAATACTAGGGCTGCTTAACCTCTTCCCAACTCCACTGAAAAGAGGAGAGAGAGAGAGAGAGAGAGAGAGAGATGATGCTCTTAGCCTCTAACAAAGTCATGAAACACTATGATTGATCTTTGCAATAAGATATTCTTCATATTTTGGGTTGATGCAAATACAATCCGTGCTTTAACTTTCAAGTCTCTGGTAAAGCATCTGAAACTATAATCAACTGGATATACAAACGCATGGTCGCCTTTAATTTTGAACAGAAGAATGGGCCATTAGCTACCGTACAGGTCTTTGAGGTTACGGACTTGAAACCTCCCACTAAAAGAGCTGAAACATCTTGCAGAAAATTTGAGAACTCCAGCATGAGTTGGAACTCTTACTTAAAAACCATAACACAAAATTTGAATTCACATTTATGTTGGTGAATCCCTAGAAAATTAATGTCGTCAGCCTATTACTTTTTTCTTTGTGAGAATGGATATGAGGACTCGAAGATACTAGTAAATATCATCTGCTCTCCTAGATCTTATAGTAATTATGATACACTTGTTTGTTGTTTCTCTTATGTTTATTTCAAACTTCTATAAATATGTTCATTGCCAGGAAAAATTTATGCTTTCTGAATGCAATTTGCGTATTTGGTGGATTTCTTGATTAATCTGGTTGTTTTTGTTAATGCAGTTCATGGATGATGCTGTCAACCTCATGAACAAATCCTTCATCGATCGGTAGTGGTGCTAATTTTTCAGTTATGAAGAGAAAAGAAGCAGCTGTTTAAGCATTTTGTATCAGTTTTACTATCCAGAAGCCACCTGAGCAAAGTGGCCATAGATAGCATTTCATTCTGCATTGTGTTCTAGCTACCTACTTTTAAATCAAATGATGTCTGGGTCAAAAGCTGGATGTTGATCAATGGAGGGTTCTGTTTCTTGTATGCTTCGGCTCATAATTTCTTGGACTTGATACTAATAATACTATGAAAGGGGGTCATGTATTTTCATACTTAAATTTGACTGAACCTTTTTTCATTAATTGGGAGTTTTTATTTAGTTTTCACCATCTTTGAAAGCTTTGCTTGGAAGTATTGTTCACGTATAAAATGGTTGATTGGGATTTCTAAGTGATTGTCTCCCTATGGTCTTGACACTTGTTACCTGTCCAGCCATGAAAGATGAAAAAGCTGCAATTCACCATGACGGCCCAAGTCTCCACCCATTTCTTGAATGATGAGATGCATCATCACTCCTTTCAGTATTGTCTCTGAAACTGTTTTACTCTGCTGGTGAAAAAGATTTAAAATGTTTCCTGTTTGAAGTTGGATTAACATTTACCGGTAATAACCAGAGGACCTGGTTCCAGGAGGGAGGAGATATGAGTGGGATGATGATGCCCCTGTCAAGGAAAGAAGTAGATATAGATGAAGATTCAAATTCAGATTTTTTGCCTGAAATCCTTATCCTATCCTTTTGTCTTCCCTATATTAATCATTTATTGGTTATAATATTGAATTTTGATGTTTTATAATTAGCAGAGACTTAATAGTAATCTGCATCTGCTATGAAAATAGTTGTAGAAGCAAAAGACAACCTTTGCATAAAGAACCAGACAAAACATGATGATGCAAAGAAGTGATAAAGAGCATAATCGATATCAAGAAACCAAACTTAGAAATATTAATGAATGACCTCACCATAACCCTATTTCAGTATGTCAGCTAATGGTGGAGCTCCCACAAACTAGTGTTCTACAACTATGGATGCTGTGTAAGAATTTCTGGTCACTGTTTCTTTTGATTTCTTTTCGCCCACTTTTTGCCAGCTTGTTCTTTCTATAAGAAGACTCAACCTCTCTTCAGCATTCCGCAACAAAAATGGTATATCAAGCAGCCATGCATGAATAGAAATTGCGCAAAGGGCCTTGGCACGAGGAAGAAGATGAGTTACTTTTAACATTTGTAACTCGTTTTTGGGGAGCGAAGATGGGATTACATAGCTAAAGCATCTGGTATGTTTTAACAAGATAGAAATAGAAAAAGAGACATTGTTTGTCTCATCTAATAGATTTAATAAGTTTAAATATTTACTCGCAGGTCTAAAGAGGAGTGGCAAGAGTTGCAGGTTGCGATGGCTGAATTATCTTCGTCCAAATATTAAGCACGGGTATATAAGCACTGAAGAGGAACAGATCATCTTTCAACTTCATAAGAAATGGGGTAACAAGTAAGGTTCTGTTTCTTCTTTTGTTAAACTTTATTTGCACGGGCACACAGTTAAATGAAGATTTTTCTGAACAATGTTGAACTGTAGGTGGTCGAGGATTGCACGAAGCTTGCCTTGAAGAACTGATAACGAGATCAAGAAATATTGGAGAACTCGTATTAGAAAGAAAATTCAAGCTCAAGAGCAAGGTGCATTGCTGTTTGCTTCAGGTTTTTTAATGATTGCCTTATAAACTTGTTATTAGTCTCTGATTAACAACTATGTTCTTACTCAGAGAACTTTCAATTTGGAAGAAACAATGCCAAGCGAGATTCCTTATTTTCGAATCTTGATTTTAATGTGCAAAAGCACGAGACTGATGATGAACACAAGCCTGGGGAGAATACTTTTGGAACTGACAACTCATTCGATGTTCTTGGGTTTCCAAACTCTGCATTTGCAAGTTCACCATACGAAATCCGGATTCGAGATTGGATGTCAGAGTTATCGGATGATCAAAGTAAAATAACACAGCAGGGTGGTTCTAACATTGTGGCGTCATGTTTTGGATCCCAGGCAAGCATTTCAGAATATACTGATACATGGGGTTGGTCAGGCTCAATTTGGGATATGAATTAAGTTAAGCGTCCAGGTGATGAATGAATTTTTAATTGTCAAAAAGATTACATATGCTGTCAAGTTATCAGATTGTATAAATTCAAAGTTAATTCCATGCTCTTTCGTTCTCATGTGTACATTTTTGTTCTCCAATATAAAGAAGTGTAGAACTATAGCTGTAAAGGATGAAGAGAAATTTTTTTTTTTTTAAAAAAAAAGAATAAATGCCAAATAGGAGAGAAGGCCCGGACACGTTACATCGATGCCATCAAGTAAAAGGAAATTGAAAATTTTTAATCTTTTTATTAACTAAAAAATTAAAAATATTTCACTTTCGAGCACCATGAAAGAATTTGAATATCTAACATTACTAAATTTCATTGTTCATTGTTTAAATCACACGCATATAACACGAGACTTGAATCCAATACCTAAGTAAGTATAAAATACCTAAGTTATAGCAAACGTCTACTAATTAATAAAATTAAGACTTGATTTTGAATATAAGGGTTTAGTAGCTATATAAAAATTAGAAAACTCAAATTTACTATTCAGTCTTTCTTTCAACAAAATTAACAACTTCCAGAAAATTTGTGTCTTTTATCTTTCACATTTCTATTTCGTGATATTTGTTTTTGAAACATTCAAATTTACACCCCCATGGCATGGCACTGTTGATGCTTCAATTGGATAAGGAAAGCATAAATTAAATATTGTCAGGAACTGCTTATATTTTAAGGGCCTTATTACCTTGCGACTTAAACATGCACGTACAAAATTATAAGTAACAAATAGAGTCATTAAGAAAAAAAAAAAGAATTCAATAAATTTTGTACTGAATTTTTTGTATATTATGATTGGTAATTATTGAATAAAAAATAATATATAATTCAGTATTAACCCTTCCCTATTAAAGAGACACTCAAGATATGATAATATAAAAGCACAATCCAACTCAACACTAAATCTATGTTGGTATCTTGAAGGGGAGTTGGTAATGTTCAATAAATAAAAGGAAGATAAGAATATTATTTGGAGAAAATTGTGGTGCAATGCTGGTACTGTATCACCATTGCTCCCAACCGTTGAATCCCAATATATCCATTCATCTAAGTGAATCCAATAACTGAATGCAACAGTGACACGGTACTACCGCTATACCGATCCACATTATTTATTATTATCTATATTGCAACTTGAACTAAATCAGCAGTGGGACCAGAGCTAGCGGAGCTTATACGAGCTTAACAACTGGCCTTTATTCTATTTTATGCGACACTTGCCCTGTAAGGAAGTTAAGATCAGTGATCACATCCTAATCTTCTATTTTTTTAGATCCTGATAACATGAATTTAGTAGCAAAAAACCACGACATACAACATCTTCTATCTCATTAATTTGTCCAATCTAATTATGATTTTGGTTTATATTAGACTGAAATTAATCATGATATTAAGTAAAAAAAGAAAACAAAAATAAAAATAAAACTGAGAACTAGATCATATTGTATCCAAATTAGGGGACTTTAATTTTATAATAGAAGGATACAAAGTGAACACATCTTGTCTAGCAATTCTTTTTTTTTTGCATTGGATTATTGGTTTTGTCCAAATAATTAAAGTATGTTATCAAGCAATACTCACTTTAACAAAATAAACAAAGACCAAGATATTTGCTTTCATGTAAAAATTAGTTTTTACAGTTATTGGCTAAGTCGAGTCTTTATTTATTTATTTATTTTTGTGTGGGTTTATCTATGGTGGTAGATAGCTTAGTTACAAAACATATCTATAGGAAAATTTCTGTAATTTAAGGCTTAGTATGTTCGAGATTAAGGTGTAGTGACTTGTTGAAATAAATCTCCAGTAATTAATTATACGTAGGTGATGAGTGCCTAATCAATATTATCAACAAAATAAACATTGGTATTACCTGTTGCGCTTTTGAAGTTAGCAAAAAAAAAATGTATGTGTATACGTATATTCATTGTTTTGTCGAAAGGCGAAATTAAAAAAGTACTAAAGAAAATCGTTGTTTAATTTCTTGTCATAACATGAATGTCATGGATCTAGTATACAAGAATAGAAAGCAAGAGATTGCAGTTAAGAAAGGAAATATAGCATAGATTGAGGAAGCTATCAACGATTTTTTGCTTCCTGAATCAAATGAATCAAATCCAGCTTCTCCATCGTTAGGTCCTCTGCTCCACATTCCCAAATTGTTGTCCCTGCATCCATTGCATAAAATCAAATCACATTAATTCGCCTTAAAATTAGATATTATTCTACTATTAAATTTGTGTTATGTGCTATGTGATCCAATGAGGAGCTAGTCACATAGCTGCAATCGTCTGCAAACCCATAAGTGCAGTCAAGTGTAAACAATCTTGCGGGCTTACTTTGCATCAATGTTTTCAAATTATTTGGGGTCAAAGCTCATAAAGTTGAGGGGTTTAACCAAAAAAAAAGAAAAATAAAGAAAAAGGGGAAATATGAATAAAGATTGAAAAAGGAAAAGCAATGAGAAGAAATAAAAGGAGGGAAAGAAAATTAAAATTGTGAAGCGTAATGCTAAGTTTACCTGCCACCAACACCAAGGACACCAGAATGCCAAGTAAGCTGCTCAATGAGCTCAGCCGATTTAGGCTCCACACTAAAGGCCCTCTCATACTTAACTTCAACACCTGCACCGGATGCCACAAAGAATGCACCATTTACCATTACATCCCCCTCGGACCTCCAGTTCCAGTCCCTCCAATGACTCTCTGCTGTGTCCACTCTCTTCGTCACCTGCATCATAACCGTCGACTAAATTGTTATTTTTCATACAAGCAGTCTTAGCTAAACTTGAACTCCGCCTTGAATATCCCTTCATTTTTGGTTATTAAAATTTAGAATAATCTTATGTTTTCTAACGCTAACGTCGTGCTTAAGAAGTTCAAATATATAGTTTGAATTTCAGTAATTCGACACTAATAATTGATCACCACATGTTAAATAATTATTGATTTATTATATTACCATTAGCATAATAATATATCACCAAGTGATATTGCAATTGCTAATTTTACTCTATTACTCAGGATGCAAACCATATGTCCTAACTTAATAAAAATAAAATTACTTTTTTTAATACTCAAATGAAAAAGTTTTCTGTACGGTTAGATATACCAAAAAATCAATCAAGAGAGTATTTCTAATCATCCTCTACTCGTTTTGTCTTTTGATTTGCCGTTTCACGTGGCTAATAATATGCATGTCACAAAGTTCTTAAAAGGCAAGCAAATAGAAAAACAAGCCCTAAATAATTCCTTTTGGCTCAGAATACCAAAATAATAATAATAATAATAATAACAACAACAAAAATTAGAATAGTTGTTATACCTCCTTGGCATTACGATTGGTGGGTGCAGTGTAGCGATTGCCTTGGCTGTTAATGGTAGGATTACCGCTACCACCAATTGCATACATCTCCCACTCTGTAAAATCATTGTTCACTACATGAATGTAACCACGCCTGCACCTCGGCATTCGCTGCACCAGCTTCTCCCCAAAGTGGTTAAAAGCTATGGTGACTTGCATTCCTGAGTCTGGCAAGTAGTCATCGCTGTGGCCCAGCAGCATCACCTCATTGTGATGAGAAAAATAGTTGTTTGATATCGTGATTCCTGTTGACCCCATCACTGCATCGATCAGACCGTCCTTGCAATGAGAAAGGGAACAGTGATCTATCCATATGTCTTTGGATCCAAAGATAGAGATTCCATCACCGTCTGATTTTGTGCGGTAACCATAATGTGTTGGGCTTGAACGCACATTAGCGTTACCTGAGTAAGTAGAAATTGGAATAATGTAAAAATTTGGGCTTCTTTGAACTATGTACCTATATTTATGAAAATCTTAGGATTCGAAATTCACTGGACCCCTCAAGATTGCGCACTGTGCACTCTATGGATACAATTAGGCTAAATATCAATGCCTTTAAGCTTAGGATTAGGCTGTGGGTCCCCGGGTGTCGTATACTTGAGATGATCAAATAAAAAATTTAGGGATGGGGTTATCATTCTCGTGCATATTTATATGCGCTGCATAGTCACATGATAAAAAGAGAATCTTTTCGTCATTTATTTGAAAATAAATAGTAAGATATCTATTTGATTAGAAGTGCGATCCTCTCTTAATTTTTTTCTCTTAATTTCTTCTAATATTATAATTCGAAATAAAAGAATATAATAGTTAATAAATATAATTTTTTCCAGTTGGATAAATATGACTTTTATACAATAATTTAGATTAAAATTGTGAGTATAAAGCCCTTAATCACATCTTTATAATAATAGAATTTTCGCTTAGAAGGCCACAACTTCACAACTTACACAGCAGCTATAAGCTAGGGGTACCCAAGTCTAACAGTTTAGGTTACAGATCTAACATATTGATTCAGGTTACAAGTCTAACATACTGATCAGAATATTAATTTGAATAATCTCATTTTATTCGATTTAAAAATGCATGTAATTATGTAAACAACCAAGCAATTTCTTACCTGATTCCACACAATGGTGGATATGAATGTTGTGTATAATGACATTGCTAGTATACTGCAAAGTAATGCAGCCGCCACCGGTAATATGCACATTGGCCCCACGACCATCGAGAGTCTTATAGCTGTTAAAAATAAGCTCTTGAGATAGTTTAATGAGCATGTTACTGGGAAACACAATCCACAGAGGCTGAGGCTGTATGACAGCATATCTCAGCGTGCCTGGCTTGGGGCTGACAGCATCATCATCTGATGAATCGGTGACGATGTAATATTCACCACCTTTGCCGCCCATTGCGTACTGGCCGAAGCCGATAACGCAGTCGGCGAGTCTCTGGCGGTTGTTGGCCCAGTCAGGGTCACATTTCCAGCAGTCGTCTATGGGGTTGCCAGTGAAGCATGTGGCTGCTTGGGATTGATCTTTTTCAGAAATTTGTAGCATTTGCCTTCTGGACACTGAAGCGTTTACTCTCCTGCAAAATTAAAGACAGTGCAGACGAAGTCACCTACCAGAGCAAAAAGATAGTAAAGATAACTCATAATGCTATTGGTAGCTAACAATAAAGAAAATGCAGGGTATCGCATAGACAAAACAATAATAAAATCACCACCAAAAACACTGTTATTTTATCTCTCTCTTGTTCTTATTAACAAATAAAACGGCGTTGTTAGGTGATTTGGCCTTCCTTTTATTCAAAAATCAATTTTCTTAGACAAAACCAGGAGACTCAATTAACGATTGTAGATACCTGTGAACATCTTGAGCTACGTCTTCAGGATTGGGATGCGGAATGGGAAAAGTGAGATTGAGCATTGCTCTGCCTTGTGGAGAAAATGAGCTTAAGAGAGAAATTAGGACAATGCAGGTTCTTTGAAACATTGTTGCTCTTGTCCTTCTCTACGAGAGAGGGATTGGCCGGCTAGCTTGAGAATAATACTGGAGGTATATTGGGTATCTTCCTACTGCTTGGTACAGTGTAATCATAGCTCCAATGAAAATTTATGAGTGGAAAAGAGAACAATTATTTTCATCTTCTGTCACTCAAATATTTACAGTCTTTTTCACTGTTGTTTCATTTATAATCATGCCGCTGATAGACTTTTGGGATTCACTTGAAGAAAAGCAGCACAAGAGAGAGAATTGCGTCTCCACAATCAACTCCCCACTCGAGGAAAACGGTCTCTTAGCTTTCTCTATATGTTTAAGGATATTACTGTCACTTCACATGCATTACTAGCTGAGCAGCAAATCACAATTTGCACACAGTACATAGTGAGAGTAAATGGCGATGTGTCAAGATATGAGTGGGCAGTTTTAAAAAGTTCATGGGAAAATTTAGTTATGAGGTAGTGCTGCATTAGTTATATTGGATTATACTGAATTGGGTTATGGTACATTATATTAAGTTTTAATATAATATTATTTTTTTTGTTATGAATTGTATTATAAAAAAATAATTTGTATAAAAAATAAATTAATATTAATTTATTTAAATTTATTAATATTTAGGGTTTTAGTATTAATTTTTTTAAATTAATTATTAAATTAATAATACATAATAATTAATAATACACCATTATTAAATATTAAAATACTTACTAGTATATTACATTATTATATTTTGATATAATTTATTTATGTATATATGTCAAATATAGTTGTTTAATTCTGATTTATTTTAAAATTTAGTATTTTAGTAAATAGTAAATGATTAAATAAAACTAAAATAATTTTTCATAATCATAGTAAAATAATTAAAATGATTTTCTGTAATAATATATTATCATTTATTTATTAAATATTTAGGTTTATTAATATTTTATATTATCACTTGAAATTAATTTTTATTGAAATATAATATAAATAAGTATTTAATAAATTTAAATTTATTATAATTTATTGAATAATTAAGATTAAATGATTATATTTAAAATATGAACTACGTTCTAATGAAAAACAACCTAAACCCTACTCTCACATGGATTTATTTATTCACCCTTCATTGTATTAACAAACTTTTTAATATAGTACAATGCAACTAGAAATTACACCCAAACATGAGTTAGCATTAAATTGATATTTCAACACAATACAATATTATATAAAATAAGCTGCCAAATGCACCCCTACTTCATAAGGGACTCACTCTCCCTTTCTTCATTTGACACTGATCTATTATATTATTTCATACAACAAATAACAGTTTTTGTCTCTTTCCTTTTCTAATGAAATTGAGGACAAAACTGTCATAAGCACGTGAAAAGAGGCATATTCATATACAATTCAAGTTCCTGTTGGACCCGTCATAAGTGCTCGTGCAAAGAAATTTAAAAAAACGTTTAATGGGTTTATTCAAACAACTTGGGCTCAATCAAATTTGTAGAGACCCATTGAAATCACACATAATATTTAGACCACTAAATGTGTGATTCATGCTTTCGAAATTTTCAAATAATCACTTCCATGAAATCAGGAAGTTGCTTGCACATTATGGTGGGAAAATATATTATTTTCCTTTTTGGATACTCTCTCGTTTCGAAAATATACTACTTTTCTTTTCAGATACTTTTCCGTTTCTTGAGGGGGTTAGTGACAAGATAAATTAGTTACTTCTTTTTCTAATTGTCTAGTTTCCATTTTAATTGATATAAGACATTTAAACCGATTAGGATTTTGATTTGATTTAGATTTTTTCCTATTTGCTTTAGATTAGGATTCGATTTGATTTTAATTTATAATTTATTTCCTAAAATTCTCGTAACCAACCCTATATAATATACTCGTATACAATAATCAGAGACAAATCAGTTTTGATGTAATTAGTGAGAGAATTAATTCTCTTTGGTTCTTAAACTAACTCTTTGAACTTATACCAGAGGGTGTTGTTGTACGTGGCGTTTGTAAATGGGTAGTTGGATTTGTGGTGAAAATGATTTGGATTATCCTAAAATTGGAATTAAAATGGCGAGAATAAATTTTAAAATTGGAATTGAAATGGTGAGAATAAATTGAAGAGAAATCTATTGAGATGACGTACTTGGGTATATGAATCCGTATCAACATGCATCATGGGCTAAATAATTCTTATTAATGCCAATTAAATAATGAAGGATAGATCCACACCTCAAGAATCACGCTCTAATCACTATGGTGCCAAGGGCTTATCGTGCCAAACAGTAATAACCTTGTACGAGGGGGCCGGTAACATCAAGGCGGTACTAGACAAGATTAGTATTATTTGTCGACGAGAAGTCAAAACATCCACAAAAATTAGAGGGGAAGAGAAAGTAAATTTATCAAATACAGCCCATGACACATATTGAGACTTCACCTCAACCCAAGCTTGAACGAAAATTAGCCACTCATAATTGAACTAGAGGCAAAATGGAAATTTATTAAAATACGTAGAAAATACAAGATGGAGAAGGAATTATAGAAAATAGATCCCAAAAATAGATTCAGAGATATCAAATTAAGGGAGGGAGGCTCTCTTTTTATAGATACATGGAGTAAAAACAGTTTGGGTGCTTAGGATTGCGCCACATCATCAGTGAATAGTACGCGGTTTGACCCCGTGGATGAACAGTAACACGGTTTGACCCGGGTTGAATAGTGACATGGTTTAGTTGAAAATAATCCTGTGTGATGCATGTACCGTACGAGAAATTTTTGGTCCACTGATATGTTGCCACGTCACCATCAACAGTACATAAGAATTTTAGTCCAACAGAATCGTGACACCTCATCAGTCAATACCACATCATCAGTCAATGCACGTCATCGATCCGTCTATGTGAACAGTAACTTAGACAAGTACCGTACGCGTGAATAATACCGTATATGTGAACAATGCCTTTTTTCTTTTTATGCTCTTCTTAAGGTTTTCGATCGTCCTGAGTTCAAAAGTGATGTCTGTTTTGCCGTTTGATCTCTCGTTTATTGTAAAATGACCATGATGCCCTTACAATACATAAAATATTTAATTAAAATAAAATACACATAATTAAATTACAAGAAGCGTAAATACATAAAAGTAAGGGTTGTTAGTAAGACGTGAAATGTAAAATGACGATTTTTTCCTTTATAAATATACTTTTGCAAACACTCAACAACATTGTTCTACCAAATCTACGATAGCACAAGGTATGTCCTTAGGGCTAGTAGCCCGCAAGTTCTGGTTTCCAACCAATATACACATATCCACCAAATACCAAAACCAAAATTCATCTTTAAAATAGTTTTTCATGATACCACCCGAAAACACGGCACTTAGGGCTTTCAAAAAGGGTGAACGTTGTGAGAAAACAATTTTATTGTATAAAAATCAGTTTTGGAGGATAAAGCAGGACCTTTCTGATGCACAGGATCATTTTTAACTCAAATAATTTCTTTGAGTCCTAGAAGAGAGAGAGAGGTTTAGGAAAACATAATGTATAAAACTTGAGCTTTTATTTTTAGATTGGCTTTTTTCTTACAACTAAGACCAAAGGTGCTTTATATAGAGGATAATTGAGAACAGGACCTCTCAAATGATCTTATCACATAGCACACCTTTTTTGAAAGCAAAACATGTCGATAAGGACTTTTACAAAAGGTAAAGCATACCTACAAAGACTGTAACAAAAGTAAAGCATACCGACAAAGACTTTAACAAAAGTAAAGCACACGTATAAGGACTTTAACAAAAGTAAAGCATACCGACAAGGACTTTAACAAAAGTAAGGCATATCGACAAGGACTTTAACAAAAGACAAACGGGAGTCACATGTGTTATTGCATCAAAAGTTGTGTGAGAGCGACAAAGTGTCATTATGGAGTGGATGGATACCGCGATGGTGACACGTCTCCTGTTTCTTTCTCATATTGTCGCTTGTGTCGACACCTTTGTCTCTGGTCGAGATACACCTCAGCTTGCTGGTACTTTTCTTCATCAGCTTCAACCATGTACTGTGAGGTAGATGCAGCAAGAGAGTCTGGGTTGGTGACAGTATAATGGAGAGTGTCAGTATGGAGAAGTGACTGAAAGTCTTCCCATGGGTCCTAGGCATCTTGGAATAAGACATTCATGTAGTTAGGACGTTGTTCCATAACAATGATTCCTTGAGGACTTGAAATTGGAGTATAGCCTTGTGTTTTTGGAATTATTTTAAAGGTTTGTGATGGTCCAATGGAGGTGTGGTGAATGTTTGTGGCAGGTGGAGGAACATGGTTAAGTTCCATGAGATAGGCTTTGAGAACGGAGGTAACTATTGTATCATGGATGAAGGTATGGGGATGAGAGTAAGTTTTCCATTCATATGCCATGTCCTATGTCTAGTAGTCCCGTACTCTAGATGTTGGAAATAAGGCCTGTGGATGATGAAGGCTGTAATCAACATGTTAGCTTCTTGTTCTGACATTTTGTTTAATTTGTGAAAGGTATACAAATGTTGGAGCTGTTGGCGCACCAAGTAAGGGGAGAATACCATTCAAAAAGAGTCCATAGAAGGTCTGGGGAGAATTCTAGAGTGGTAAGGAGAGTCAGGACTGGTTTGATGGGAAAAACTAACTTTGTAGCATACAAGCTGGTGAGACACCACATATATCAAAGCTCATCTTTGAAGATAGATAGAGAAGATAAAGTGAGGCCTGTGAGAAACAGGTGCTCCATATAAAGATTAGGAAATCGGTCAGGTTTTTTGGACTGAACATTAAAGAAAAATCGGTAAAGAAACTTCTTTGTAAAATCTTGCAATTGGTAAGCCGATTGGAAAGAGATGTTCATGGGAAAATTTCTTTGGTTGAGAGCTTTGAAGGGAAGTTGGCGATTCATGGCTATAACTGGAATGGTTTGAATTGAGGAGATGAGTGTGGGTTTATTTATAGTTGGACGGGTGAGGAAGTCTGGAATGAGATTTTGGTTGCCTTTTATGTGTTGAACAATGAAATCATATTTAGCAAACCAGGTTTTGAGGCTGAGTAATTGCTTGTCAGGTAGCAATTTGTTCTTGAAGTCAAAGATTCGGGGAAAAGAAGAATTATCCATGTTGATAAGGAATTTGTGGCTGATGAGATGGAATTCAAAATTTTTAATTCCATATTTGATTGCCAAAATCTCTTTATAAATCACATGGTAGTTCTTATCAAAGTCTTTGAACTGTCCGCTTGCATGTGCACAGAAATGGCGCACGCTATTGATGTCTTTTAGAAGAATGACACTCCAATAATCATCGCTGGCATCAGTCTGGAGGATGCGTTGTCCATTTGTGGGAATTCGGAGTGGAGGAGGTGATTGTGCTATCACCTTTAGCTGCTTAACAACTTTTGTATGAGCAGGGCCCTATTGAGGGCATTGTTTCTTGAGCATGCGAGACAGTTGGCTAGTGTGGATTGCAACCTTTGGGATAAAATCACGGACACAATTAACAACCCCGAGGAATTATTGTATCTGCTTTCTATTGCGATGTGTGTCCGAGAACTTTAGTAATTCGATTGTAATATGGGGACTAGGCTGATACTGGTCGTCTTTAATCACCATGTCAAGAAAGTCAATTGATTCATTTCCTATGTTGCTTTTCTTTTCGGAAAGCATGATGTCATTTGCCTGCACAATGTGAAAGAAATCCAAAAGAAACTTCTGTGGCTTTTATGGTCATAGGAAAACAACAAAATATCATCAATGTAGACCAATGCATGATGGAGAATAAGACTAAAGATTTTTGTCATGAATTTTTGAAATAAGGGGGGAGCGACTTTGAGACCAAAAGGCATAACCGTCCATTGGTAATGGGCATCAAGGATGCAGAAGGCAGTTTTGTGATGGTTAATTAGTGAAATACCAAGTTGCCAAAAACTAGCTTTCAAATCAAACTTAAAGAAGATATGAGCCCCTTAGAGATGGACAAACAAGGTCTGGATTTTTGGAAGGGGAAACTTATTATCTTTAAGAAAAAAATTAAGTGGTTGGTAATCAATCACTAATCTCTTTTTTCCACGTACTAATTCATATCATTTTTCAACATAAAAGGCTCAAGCCCAATGTGAATTAGTAGACTCAATAAGAGCTTGTTGAAGTAACTAAAAATATTCTTGCTTACCAAGCAAGAGATCTGAAAGAGACATACCCTGGTGTGAAGCTTTTGTGGGGTTGATGTCTTCATTGAGTTTGAAAGGAAGGTGAATGAAAAATGATTCATTTTTCCAAAGAGGTGAAGGATGATGAAACTGAGAATGGTTTTCTAGGCAAAACTCTAAGAACTTTTGTGAGATCTGACTATATAGAGATGATGTTTCAAAAAGTCCATACAGATGTAGGGTATCTGTATAAGGTACGAACATCTGTTTGTAGCGAACTCTAGAACATGTGAGGAATAAGTTTTTAACCAGATGAATAATGTCAACACCTATGAGCAAATCTTTATCGGGGAGTTTGGAAGCTACAATCTTTTCCAAATTATGCAATTCGGAAAGAATTGATACAAATGAGTTTTTTTTTAGTAACAAGGTAGTTTCAAAAGTTTCACCATTAACTGTTCTGAAAAGCTTGGAATGAGATTTCCAACAGTCTCATGGAAGAACAGAAGGATCAATCATATTGGTATCTGCACCAATGTCAATAAACCCAATAACAAGAATAAGTTTATGGAATTTGAAAGGAAGGAATGATGGACATCTTGAAAGAAGGTCGAGGAATAGTAAAAACATGATTAACAGTCTGAACTGTAGAGATGACTGAAATATCTTCAGAATCAGAAGATTTTGTGATAAGAAAGGCAGTTTGATCATCTTGTGTTGACTGTTTTGAAAATTTTGATTTGACATCCTTATTCTCAGATAACAGGGAAGAATGTTGAAGATGCTGGATAAGATGAATAGCTTTGCCCGATTTATGGGGACAATGTCGGGCAAAGTGGCTGTGTTTCTTATAAATGCAACAACGGTTGGATTTTTTCTTTCGGTACTGAGAAATATCTTTCTTTCTGAAATACCGAAAAGGTTTTTTGGAGGACATTTTTTGAGTAAGTGTTTCTGAAAATGTTTTTTCTTTTTAGGCAAACAAATACACTTTTTTTTCATCTTTACACTTCATCTTGGGATGAGGTTTTTTACAAGCTTTAGAGAAGGGTTTTTTGTCTTTCATGGATCTTTGAAGAATTCTTTCTGTTCACAGATCTTATCAAGATATAGCATGGCCATTTGAAAAATCTTTCCCAGAGAGACATCAGCTATGCTCATATTTGTGGAAGATCGAGTTGTAACTCCGGAAGGAAGAGGCAATGAAGACATGTTCAAGAGATGGCTCATTGAAAACATTTAGCTTGTAGAATAGAATACTCATTCTTTTGTAATAAGCATCCAAAAGATGTCTTTTAAGATAACAACATTTCATCTAATGGTATTCTTTTCTGTCTGCTTCAGTGAAAGCAGTTTTTTCACCGATGAATTGCTCATGAATATGATTGAGGGCTGTACCAATCGGAGATTCCATGAATTGGAGCTGTCTATATTCTCCTAAGCTTTCTAGCCAGTCTCGTAAAGAACCCGTGGAGCGGGCCATGAATTCACGAAGAAAGGCTTAAGGTTGAACATTAAGCTTGGTACCTTGGAGATCAATCGAATCAGCAAATTCTTTGTGATAGGGAATGTCATCAAATGTAATCCAAGATGCTGAAGATGGTTTTATTGAGTGTTCATGAACTGGTGGTGGTACTAGGTCTGTTTGAGAAGCTTGGTCAAAAGGATTGTCATCAACAATAGGTGTTGGAGTAGAGGCACTTGGATCTGCAGTTTCAGTGGCCATTAATATGCCTGTAATGTCAGTATATTTAGACTTGGAGTCAGTAGAGGTATTTTATGAGTCATAAGAGGAGGACGAAGATGAATTGTGTATTTCAGGCTCAGAAGAGTCGGAAGAATTTGAAGATTGGATCTGGACAGTATGATAATGATATTGGCCCATTGGGCCTTTATCTTTTTTAAGAGACTCGAGATGGTCTTATGGTGATTCTTCTGGAGGGATTGTAGATGTAGAGGAAGAGGAAGTTGCCTTTGGATGTGGTTCGGAGATTTTGACTTTAGATCGTGATTTTTTGGTTGAAGATGGTTAAGGAGTTGGTTAAAGGTGGGAGAAACCAAAGAACTGATTATAAACAGGTTGTTGAGGTCGGGATGGTGTGTAGAAAGGTGCATAGGTTTCAAAAATTGGAGGAGATACTAGTGTAGGTTGTGGTTGAGTAAAAAGAGAAGGTCGAGTTTTTTCAGCATTAATCCTGGATAATTCAGCTTTGAGTTTTCTGATCTCGGCTTATTTTTTATTAAACTCTGAACCCCAGATATGATTGTTGATCTTCGTCTGAGATCGGTGTCTAGTTCAGAAATCTGATCTTGAAGATGTATATACATATGATCTAAACGATTGCTAATTGAATCAACTTTAGTTTCAGTCTGGGAGACTTGAGTGGTAACACAGTCAATTTTCTTACTGAGTTGTTGAAGAGTATGATTTTGAGGATTGGCATTTTTGGCTTGCCAATTCAAAATGGCTTCATACTGTAATGGTTTTTCAGATTACCCAGAGATTGTAATCGGAGATTAAACAAAAGGTTTTGAGGTAACAAGGGTTTGTGTGTCTGTCTGTTTTTTAAGTGGAGGAAATAATTCCTCATAGGAATGACTTGAAAACATAAGGCATGACCTGATTGGGTAAACAGGAGGTTTTAAATTCGGTAGAGGTTGTGGAAGAAAGGATTTACAAGGTGGTGGAGGACAAGAAGATGTTTTCGTCTTCTTTTTCTTTCTCCGCATGACTTCCAATTCTTCATCAACATCCGTATCATCCAAGCAAGGACAATCCGGATTGTACATATGGGCTTTAGGAACATTCCATAGAAAATAACTATTAATTTTATCAGGATATACTGGATACCCTTCTGATAAAAAATCATGAATAAGAAGTTTTTTTTGACCAGTTTGAACTGCTGTAATCATAACAGTATAAGAAAGTTGTGGACTGTCTGGAATGGGCTTGGTGTCAGGAGTTTGAAAAGATAGTTTGATTTGACCATTTGGTCGTCTGTTAAATGTAGCTTCTGTGGTTTCGACTGGTTCAGAATTATGGTGAAAATGCTAATAGTTGGTTAGCTATTTAAGAGGCATAAGTTTGAGCAGATCTTGTTTCTGGAATGGTTTGGGGATTTGGATGATGGTTGGAATTGTGTCTATATCCGCCAATATCATCAAGGCATCAGAAGTTGTGTAAGGTGTAGGAAGATCTAGTGCATTATTTTGTAATCGATACACTATTTGATGATGGAGGGTTGCAATCTTGGATGTGGGTGTTTGTTCGGCTCCTTGGAGCTGGATCTGGACTTTAAGGGTTGTTGGAAGATTGGAATCCTCAAGAGAAAGGTTGAAATTAGGATAAAAGGTTAATAAGACACTGCCAGTATGAAGGGTTGTCAGAATAGTTGCTATAATAGCGTGTTGGTACTCCTTGAACCTGGTGTCTAGGAGAGCAATTCTAGCTATAACAGGTAAGCCTTTTCGACCATGAAGGGTGAGAATTAATCGTACAGATCTAAAGGTATTTCCATAGTGACATATTGTTCACTCTATGAGGCTTGTAGAGCACACTAATCCAGTCTAGATATATTTTTTTGGGAGTGGTCTTTTAGTGGAGATGAGGGTTCGAACACTTCTAGTGAAAGAAGTTTTCTGTTTGTAGAGATTGTAAGGACTCATGATGGGAAACTGGGACTCATTAATTTGAGCAGATTCTAGAATATAAGAATATTCAACAAGAATCTCAATTTTGGAGGCTATGTATTTTGAGCATGATTTGGGGAGAGAGAGAGAGTAGAAGAAAGAGTAATATGAGATGAAGATGATGTAAAAGTTGAAGATGTGTTTGTTTTCATGGTTGATGAATCTTTTTTTAGGAGATCAAATAAGATTATTCAAATTACTAATGATACCACCTCGGCGTTGGGTGAGGCTCTGATACCAGTAGGTGTTGTTGTATACATTATGCTTTATACATTATGTTTCCCTAAACCTCTCCCTCTCTTTTAGGTCTCAAAGAAATTATTTAAGTTAACAATGATACGCTCACCTCAAAATTTCTAAATTAAGTATGCTCTGCACTTGCTTAAGTCTGAGGATCCTGTGCATTAGAAAGGTCATGTTTTATCCTCCAAAATCGATTTTTATACAATAAAATTGTTTTCTCACAACGTTCACCCTTTTGAAGGCCCTAAGGGCCGTGTTTTCGGGTGGTATCGTGAAAAACTGTTTTTAAGATGAATTTCGGATTTGGTATTTGGTGGATATGTGTATATCGGCTGGAAATCAGAACTTGTGGGCTACTGGCCCTAAGGACAGACCTTGTGCTTTTGTAGATTTGATAGAACAATGCCACGTACAACAACACCCACCAGGACGGATCGATTCACGTAAAAGTGGACGTCGAATACCAAAGGGCATTATTCATGTTCAAGCAAGTTTCAACAACACCATTGTGACTGTTACAGATGTCCAGGGTCAGGTAATTTCTTGGTCCTTGGCCGGTACTTGTGGATTTAAGGGTACAAGAAGAGGTATGCCTTTTGCTGCTCAAACAACATCAATCAGATCATCTATAGCTGATTGTGGCACCTTCACATACTAAGGTTCGCGTTTTCATTGAGCATCGGGTCGCGGTTTTATTGAATTATAGGTTTAAAATCTATCTTGGAGATTAAATTGATTAAGGTTGGGTCAGTTCTTAGCAAGGTTCGTATCATTTGGTACCAGAGTGAGGTTCTGACAAGGTTTTGTTTATTCTCTCTTTAGTTTTCAATTCCTGTTAACTGTAAGTCTTAATTCCCATTCTCCCAAATTTGTTTATAAAAATCCCTACGACCTTTTTGGCTGAATTTTGCACTCTTTCTAGAATTGTTGCGTCTCTATGTTTTAATTCATTTAGTTGTGAGTCTTGCTTTAATTTATAAGTTTCGTTAGTCTCCTATATTGATTTGTGCCTAAAAAAAAAAGAAGGATCCAACAAAAAAAGGAAATAAAGAAACAAGAGAAGAATGAAGAGGATAGTGAGAGTGAGAAAAAAAAAGAATTCTCGATCTCTGCTTAAAATATTTTGTTCATTTTCCATTATCCGTGTCTTCGAGAGTCCAAAATTGGTTTTACCCTATACGTGAAAATTTTTGCCTAAAATTTTTGCCGAAACCTAATCTTGTGTACTTTTTGTATTCTTGATTTTGACATCCAAGTCTCCTTGGTGTAATCTTTGTGAACTCTTGCTGGAATCTTGATATTGGTTTGATTATTCTAATAAGAACTAAGTCATAATTAATATAAGTGGAAAAAGGCAAGAGAGTGTGAGCGTATTAGAGGATAAAAGCCATAATTTAAGTAAAACACGAGTGGAATTGAGTAAATCATCTTCTTGAGTGAAACACGTAAGGGAGTGTGGTGATGTCATTCCCACATTATTTCCAACCTTTTTTTTATAGATGTCAATCATGTCTCACAATTAAGAACGAAACACAAATGAAAATGATCAACCACCAACTGCTCAATTCAAGGATTAATGAGAGAGATGAGAAGGATGATGAGGGCTGAGTTAGAGTGCATACAGGAGTGTTTAGATCAAATAGAGAACACATGTGTTGGGTAGCCACAATCCGTTCCCCAAGCACATAAGAGGGAGAGAGCTAGGAATAGGGATAATGGTTTAAGTGGCATAAAGATGAAGATCCCATCTTTTTAAGGTAAATTTGACCTGGAAGCATACATTGAATGGGAGAAGAATACATTGAATAGGAGAAAAAAATGGAGTTCATGTTTGACTACCACAATTATTAAAAGCCAAAAAAGATAAAATTGGCTATAATTGAGTTTTGTAACTGTGCTATTACTTAATGGGATCAGGTTGTTATGAACAAGAGGCGGAATATGGAATGTCCAGTTGAGACATGTGATTAAATAAAAACATTGATGAGAAGATGGTTTGTCTCTAACCATTACTATCGAGACTTGTATAAAAAATTATAAAGTCTTATACAGGGCAGCCAAAGCGTGGAGGGTTATTATAAAGAAATGGAGATCGCCATGATTAAAGCAAACATGGAGAATGATAGAAAAGCTACCATGACACGATTCTTAAATGGCCTTAATGAGGATCTTGTACATATGTTTAAGTTGCAGCATTGTGTGGAGATTGAGGAGATGGTCCACAAAGCCACCAAGATTGACCAGTAACTCAAGAGAAGGGGTAACAGTTGTGCAACCCTAAGATTGAGTTCCACTCATTAGAAGCTGAGCTATGTGAAACGAGATGAAAGGCCACAAGCATTTACTGCATCTAAGTCGAGATCCAAGCCCTCCAAGAACAATTCAAAAGGTAACACCATGACTCATACTACCAGGAATCATGACATTAAATATTTTAAATGCCAAGGCAGGGGACATATAGGGAGTGAATGTGTGAATAAAAGACTTATAGTGTTGCAGGACAATGGTGAGATTGTAATTGAAGATAAAACATAAGAAAATGAGATGCCACCATTAGAAGACGTTGAAGATAAGAAATATACAACCCTTAGGGAATTGACTTTAGTAGCTAGGAGAGCTTTGAGTGTGCAAGTAAAAAAAGACGAAGTAGCGCAACAAGAAAACATTTTGCATTCTAGGTGCTATGTTCAAGATAAAGCATGTAGTATAATTTTTTATGGAGGGAGTTGTACTAATGTGACTAGTACTATTATGGTGGAGAAGTTAGGGCTTTCGACACTTAAATATCCATAGCTATACAAACTACAATGGTTGAATGATAGTTGTGAGGTGAAATTGAACAAGTAGGCACTGATGACTTTTCGAATTGGCAAGTATGAAGATAAGGTGTTATGTGATGTAGTACTAGTGTAGGTTGAGGACTTATTACTTAAGCTGACTTGGCAATTTGATAGACGTGTGAAATATGATGGTTTCACCAAGAAATATTCAATTGTGTTTAATCAACACAACATCACCCTTATTTTAATGACACCAAAGCAGGTTTATGGGGACCAAGTAAGCGTACAGAGAGAGAGTGAGCAAAAGAAAAAGAGAGAAAAAGAGAATGAAAATAAAAAAGAGGCCAAGAAAAATGAGAGAGAAAAAGAAAAGAAAAATGTAGCCATTGAGAGAAAATTAGAGGAAAAACAAAAAAATTTGTATGCAACAACGAGTGAGATAAAAAAAAACATAATTTTCACATTAGCCAATGATTGTCCTTTTATATAAAGAGGCATTTTTAAATTTTAAAGAACATTAACCTACTTTGTCTGGTTCTAGTACTTCTCTCTTGTCGAAATATGAGAATGTCTTTCCTAAGAAAACATTATATGCTTTCCTTCCAATTTGAGGAATTAAGCATCAGAATGATTTTATGCCTAGTGTAATCAATCATTCCAAATCGACCAACCTATGAGAGTACTCAAAAGAGACAAAGAACTCTAAAGGCAGGTTAATTAATTGATGGGAAAAGGGTAAGTGAGAGAAAGCATGAGCCAATGTGCTCTGGTTTATAAGTTCCTAAGAAGGATAGAATGTGGAAGATGTGTGTTGACTGTAAAGCCATAAACAACATTAACGGGTATGCATGTTGATGAGTAGAAAGTACGTGCAATCCAAGAGTGGACAAGTCCAACAAACTAAGTAATGTGAGAAGCTTTCACGAGCTCTCTAGCTCCTATTAGTAATTTGTGAAGGACTTTAGCACATTGGGTGCACCGTATACTGAATTAATAAAAAAAATTTGGATACAAGTGGGGAGAAGAAAAAGAGAAGGCATTTCAAATAATCAAGAAAAAGTAAATCAATGCCCTTTATTATCCAATGTGACGCCTTAAAAATTAGTATTGGCTCAGTCCTAATGCATGAGGGACGAACAGTTGCTTACTTCAATGAGAAACTAAGTGGGGCAATCTTAAACTACTGTACCCATGATAAGAAGTTATATGCGATGGTTCGGGTGTTAGAAACATGGCAACACTACCTATGGCCTAAGGAGTTCGTGACGCACATCGATCATGAGTCCTTGAAACACCTTAAAGGCCAACACAAGCTAAACAAGAGGCATGCTCGATGGATTTAATTCATTGAGATGTTTCCATATGTCATTTATTATAAGCAAGATAAGAAAAACGTCGTTGCAGATGCGTTTTCCCATAGGTATGTCTTAATCTCAACACTTAAAACTGAACTGCTTTGTTTTGAACATATTAAAGAATTATATGCTGATGACCCATTTATTTTGTTGCCTCCATATCAAAACAATATTGGTTATTACAATCAATACCTGAAAGTTCAAGACGATTGAGAAACAAATCATGGAAAACAGAGAGATAGAGAAATGTTGCTAGGATTGTTGGGTAGCAAGAATTATATGGAACAAGTAAAATTTCATATTTATCAATTAACAAAAATTTTATCACCAAAAGATCTATAGTGTAAATGGGGTGGGTGGCAAGAATGAAAAATGACATTCTTTAGAAGGAGAGATTCTATAGTATCTCCTTATATAACATGTGTGCATAAATTAAATATAATTATTAATTACATGATAATTTTTTTAAATAAATGCACTCATATTATACACGCATTAAATGAGTGTAGTACAATAAAGATTATAACATTTCTCTAAAAGAAGATGGTCTTAAATGGTGCGAATAGTCCATCTCTTTTTGAAAGTAGATTCGTCTTGTTTAAACCTAGAGTTCTAGACTATGCCGTATATTCTAAAACCTATATATCCGGTTTCCATAGATTTTTTATGACAAATATCAATAGATTGTGTTGTAATCCTAAAAAAAATAAAATCATGTTTTTACTCGAATTGCATAATAGGAAGGATTAAATTGTGGCTATGACTCTAATGCATCAGATGCATTGATAGATCGGTCTGAATAAATGTGAATTTTTTACACTTAGTAATGTTATGAAGAGTAGTAGTAATTTTTTTTCCCCCCAATCTAATAGTAGTATGAAGAATATAATAAAATATATAATAAACTAGTGAATTATAGTATTTTCTTATACTTGTAATGTTATAACTAGTGGCATATTAACTATATATATGAATTGACATGACCGATTGTGTTAATTTGTTTTATATCAATTGTAATCAAAGCTATAAATAGTTTTCTATCATACATCAAATTAATGAAACTAATGGGTAGAAAACAATGAACGCATGCATGCACCTGCTGCGCTAATACTTTATATGATTATATCTTTTGTACTTATAAACTGTTAATTAGTTATGCCAAGCTGAAACTTGCAAGCTTGAAGAAGAGAGATGCTACGTTTAAAATGATGAGGAAAAGTGTAAATTCTCCGTTAAATCCGGTAACACTAGAGCGCTCATTCTCTGCTGCTTTTTATGGACATGGCGGGGACAATTTTAAAGCAAAAAAGATTTCACTTATTATTGCCACCCTTACAAAAAACTTTTACTTTATCTTCTATTGCCTTTTTCTGTTTCATTTGATGGTTCATTTCAGTTTTAATATTTTTTTCCATTTTTTTAATAACCATTTTTGATCATTAACACCACTAATAAGTCCATTCATAGCATCCACTTATTGATGAATCAAGTCATTAACTAGTATGGTCGCAATTTAGATTAGAATACATTTTATTCAATTTGAATTAAATAATTTTGAATTTAGAAAAATTGACTCGTTTAATAAATAAGTCAAATTCAAATAAGTCCTTTTATTAAACAAATCATTGATTCATTTATATTAATTTAATTGTGCTAATAAATTTACCTTTATTATTTTTAAAATTTTTAAACACTATGACTAGGATGATAAATTTATAAGATATTAAATTTAGAGTAATGACAGATATCACAAATTTTTATTTCATATTTTATTCTAAATGATGCAGCATATGATTTATTAAATATTTACTATTTTATTTTACTAATTTTTATTGTTTATTAAGTACTATTGACATATATTGTAGATAAACAAATTAAACAAATTTAAATGAATTGGATGCAATTCATTTATTATTATTTCTATTTAAATTATTAAGTTAACCAAATTGAATATTAGTTGACCAAGTAAATCAAATTTAAATCTTGATGTTAGGATTCATTCTATAAATAAGTTGATTTCTTATCTGTTAGTGCCAATTTTGACTCAATTCATTATAGATTTGACAAGAATTCTACTGATACTATTCTATTGTCCACCTCTAATTAACATTGGTATTTGAATCAAAGTTTTATATTTGAACTCCACTTCATTAATATAAAGTAAAGTTGGAAAAAAAATGGAAAAAAAGTGGGTTTATTTCAACTTAAAATTTTGACATAAATCTTGAACTAATTTAGGTTAAAATTGGCTATTAATTCACCATTGAATTGCCTAAAATCAATAGCTCGTGTTAAAATATTTTTGAACTACTGTAGCGTAATCCATTAAGAAATATGTGTTTGAAATATCGTAGCTGAAAAGCAAATAGAGTATTCATATTCTTTTCCTCTACAGCATGTAAAGGAGAATACTCTCTACACTACAAAGTAAAGAGGGTTAGAAAATTCGGTCTCTAGGTACCTCTTTTTTTCCCAAAGTCGGTCCCATCCCTTATTGAACAAATGCATCAATTGGATAAAACTTTGCAGTTTAATCAACAGACAAGTAGGAATCACTAAATAGCTGGGTAATAGGAGTATCTTTTAGACTAGGGCCAGATCCATGCCGTAACTTACGGGGATTTAGTAGGAGAAAAAGTATATAGGGTCTGGGGAGCACTAACATGGAGCGGAACTATGTACAGGCAACTAAACACTCCCTAGCCACGCGCCCCCCCTCACCCCCCCCAAAACCCAAAAAAAAAAAAAAAAGATAGAGAAAAAACAAGAAAATTCCACTAAAGCTCTATGCATTTTTATGTTGTTTTGCATTTTGACTCCACTCGGTTACGTATTTATATATTTATGTTAAATCTTAATTAAACTTATGACTTGATAAAATTTATCTTATATTTAATTTAATATAAGATATATCCTTACATATAAACAATATATGTGTGAGATTCACATTCTATTCATACATTCTATTCATACGTGAGCATATATCTTACATTACATTAAATATAAGATTGAGAGATCCTCATGATTTGTCTATTATATATCTATCGGATCAAAAAGACAAAAACTTAGTTCCGTAGTCAGTGGCGTTGGCTCCGATGTTTGAAAACTTTTTCTAGAAAGATAACGTTCCCATTAAAATTTTTCTCATCTTCTCTCAAAATTGTATGTTTTTGCCTTATTTAATTGATTTTCTATCAGAACCACGACAAGTTTGCAAATTCTTCACTTTACCCCATTGAACCCGCATTAATGATGAATGTAAAAAATTAATACAATTATTGTCGAAGTGTCGTCCGATTCTGTTGGTCATGAATCTAATCATCAGCAAAAGAAATTTCGACATTTGAATACAGTCTCTAATCTCTGGCACTGTTTAAAAGGATCAACTTTTGGACAATTTCTGCAACGATTGGCCCAGAGATTTAATTATTTGAGCAACTAATTGGGTCACAACTCACAATCACCGCACAGTGAGCCCCACAAAATTGTTACCTTTTGACTATTTGTCAATAGCCAGGCCCCATCTCTTTGACGAAAAATTAAAACACACTGAGTTATTTGCATCGCTCCTTGGACTTGGTTATCCATGTCCATGCAAAAGGGGTCGCGCATTCACATACTTTTTGGCTTATGCAGTGTTGCTATTTGCTCCTTTCACGCACGTATATTATTGTTTCAATTTTAATATGAATTATTTTTAAGGTGAAGCAAAGTCAATAATTTTCTGTTTCTTTTATCTGCTATACGCAACCTTAACCAACACTTGGTGAGATTATTGGCTCATTTTGTAGGTCTGAATTTCTCACTTTGCAAGGCTTTGCCAGATCAGATATGCATAATAATAATACCTAATTAATTATTGGAGCTGTGTTCCTTTTAATAATGTTACAAGTTTCAACATTTGAGCTCTAATTGTTGTGATAGTTTTTAATTAGATAAAAAATTTAACTTTAACATTCTGTCGTATTAGTTGAAACATAATGTGGGAATTCTAAACATTACTCTTATCTTTTATGCTTTTCTGATAACTATTAATTATGAATAGACACTTTACTAAGTCAATAGATTTATTTTTATTTAACCTATTTTTACTGGCTTAAATCTCCAATAAGCCTATGAAAGCCCAACAAGCTTGGTCACCACAACATTTCGTCGGACGAGTTCGAGGAAATCTTTGACGAAAAACTCTACAATGACTTATAGGACCAAGTCCGAGATATGGTTAAATGGGAAAAATGGTTTTAACCTCCCTAGATTGGTAATATATTTATTCGAGATCAAGCTTAAATGACTCATGGATAATATTTGTCAAGTTAAAATTCAAATGTTAAGGAAACTATTTTAGGTTAGAACTTATTTTATTCAATTTTCGTCCCTTTAAACATTTAAAGCTCAGAACTTATTTTTAGGCAATAAAAATAGCCGAACAATCCACATATACTCCCCTCTCCCCCCCCCCCCCCCCCCCCCCCCCCCCAAAAAAAAAGATAAAATCTATTCATATATATATCAAGGAAAAAGTGTTTATTTCAAGTTTGGAACCAACAAATAATTCTTCAGAAATAGAATTTATGTCTTAAGAGAGAGTAAAGCGAAAAAACTCATGATGGCGTTCCTTGAGAACATATAGTGGGGAGAATTACCTTTTAACGCCTAATTTTTTGAAGATATTTGTGTGTGGCTTGTGTTTTATTTTGAAATCATTTGGAAGGAGGTAAAAAAAAAAACCTCTGATAATTAAAAGACAAAAAAGTGTAATCGAGCCCGTGTTTGTTTGTTTGTTTTTTTAATCTTTTTCATTCTGTTTGTTTTTTTACAATATTGAGATATCCATGTTCAGTAAATAAATAATTTTAAAAATTCAACAAAAATTAGAAGTTGCAATAAACTATATTAAGAAAAAATTTAGTTGGTTGCAAATGCATTATAGACTTACCTTCATACAATCTTTGGATTTGAAACTTAACCTGTTATGAAACCAAAAGTTAAGTTTTTATGTTGTTGAAGCAGTGGAGTGACCATGAGTGTGGTTTTTGGGGACCATTCTTGTAATTATAAAATATTAAAACATCAAGTTATTGGAAGAACAAACTTCCGGAACTTATGGCACGTTCAAATTTTATTACATTACTTTTTGTCTTTTTGACCTTTTCGTGTTGTTCAACGTGGCATAATAAGTAAAACAAGAAACTGCAAATCATTAATTAATTCGTTCTCCGAAATAAAAGTATCATGTTAACGGCTAGAACAAGGCGTGCATCTTTAAAGACTAAAAACTTAATTTTTTAATCTACTTAGAATACGGAGTTCATGGAGAATATACAGTGTCTTCGGATAAGCTCTGGCTTAGTTGGGTCGCGTTTTACGGAGAAAAAAAATCAAAGGTTCAGTAAATCAGTGGGTGCACACTTTTAACAAAACTAATATAATTAAAGTTGTTGTTTGAATGAAGTAATCACTTCTTACGATTAATTAATTAGATGTGTGTTTGAATCAATTAAATGGAAAGCATGAACAGAGAATCACTGCTTAAATAATGATAGTTTTAAAGGAACAACGATGATAGTTTTAAAGCTGTCGTCTTAAGCAGTGTCGTTAAAGGCATCATTGTTTAGGAAGATTTATGAACCATCATTGTAAATGCCAAAACATGTAGTCACTTACACTACACTATGTGTTCAACAAATATTACTACTTTATAAAATAGATGTAACTTATACTAATCCCGGGTTAAAGATCAATATGGCTGCGGCTTACATTAATTTCAAATTAGAAGTCGACAAAGATGTGATTTACATTGATGCTGGAGTAGAGATCAATAACCGTGCGGAAGTTTATATGAAGAGTTCGGAGATAACTAAAAACCACAAATCTTTCCGCTTTGCCTTCAATTACACCAAACTTGGAAATATTAATAATATGTAACATCTGATTACTAACATAATTAAGTTGCTGAAAACTCATATATAGAAAAAAAAGGGATACAGAATCTATGGCATAAAACCAAACCAAAAAAAAAACAAAATGAATGGCAGGAATTGAGATTCAAATCAAAATATCTCACAAATTTTGCATTTCTTGATCTACAAATAGAAGTCAAAAGAATCGAGAAAGGGTCTTTTGGCTATTCAGGAATAGTAAATAGAAATCTCTAAATTTTAAAAGTCTTCTAAACAAACACTAACTTGATCATTGGAGTATATTTTGCAGGTGCACACTCGTATCCAATTTGTGGAATTCTTCAAAGATAAGGGATTGCTTTTAGAGTTCTTGAAACAAACAAGTATAATTATCTATTTTTTGCTCTTTAATTGCTCTGAATCGGACAAGTAAAGGTCTTAAGACTATCCAATTGTGTCAGCTATAGGGAAATATTCGAATATCATGATTTGGTTTAAACATGATTGTTAATTGGCTTAATTAGTTTAGTTTACATAATCACAAGAATTACTTCTGAAATTAGGTTACATGGTAAAATACTGATAATTGACTGTAATTTGCTCATCGTACAAACTACTTTAAAAAATTAGATGATCCGATGTATAGAAAGTGGCGGATCTAAAAAAATAATTTACCAGAGGCTAAATTAGATAATAGTAAAATATAGAAAATTTAAATTTTGAATATATAAAATATTTATAATTAGTCTCTACGCATTTTTTATTTTAAAAATGTTATGTAATAGACTCATTATTAATATTATTAAATTTATTGTTTCTTATATAGATAACCAAACTATCACTTATCCTATCCGATTCTAAAAATGATCCTTTATGAGTTTTATTACTGAAAATATTCGTTCTACTATTATTATATAAACTAGAAGAATTAACCATATTTTTTAGAATATAAAATATTTTGAGTAGTGGGCTATCATTATTTTTAATTAAAATATATATTTTTATATTTTTTTAAAGTCAAAGTTTAAATTTTATGGGTTTTACATTTTATAGTGACTATTTTAATCAATTTAATGGGGTTAATTAAAAAATTAAAAAAATTCTTTTATTTTTAAATTTTTTTTGGCCAGTGGGGGCTCAAGCCCCCACTAGTCATGTGCTGCATCCTCCTCTATGTATAGACCTGGATTTTTGCATTTGCAAAGCGATGAAAGAAGTTCAACGAACACGATAGCTCATTTGAATAGCTTCTGGAATCAATTTACAAACGTCAAAAGTCTTTTTAGAATCTATTTACAAACATTGACAGTCGAAACCAATATATTAAAAAAGGAGATCTCATGACAAAAGATATAAAATGGTATCAGAGCCATACTCGTCCTTGAAACTTCCATGTTTTCTAAATCTCACTTTCTATGCCCAAAATGGTATAATTTGAGTATTTGATTTGTTTTAATCTTTAGACTTCAGGCGCAGAGAGAACTTCTCAATCATGGCTTCAACTTCATCTTCATCTACTTCCAATCCTGTTACTTTGTCTTCTACTCTTTCTCTCCCTAAATCTTGCACTTCTCATACAGCCAACAAAATTGAAAATCTTGTTGAATACTCCTACATCCCTGAATCCGCCCAAATCAGTGAATCATCCTACCCTCTCATCAGTCCTTACCAATTGTACAAAAGACCCAGTTCCTTTACCCGCAGTACTCGCACCCTCATCTCTACCAGACGGCCTCACCCTAAAGAATATATCCAGTCTTCTCGTCTGGATCAGTGTGCTCTTCAAGCCACTTCTGCTGAGCAATATGTCACTCTGGAGATTCCTTCTGAGTTACTTTCCAACTGGAAACGAGAAGGTTATACCCATCTTCATCTTGGAGGAATTAGACTAATCCTCACCCTTCATGGGCGCAAAGAATTACCAGTCACAGCTCGCCTTGCCCTCCTTGATACCCGTTTCAAACAGTACCAAGATGTTGTTATTGGCACTGTTCTCACTACCCTCCATGCAGGAAGTGTTCTCCTCACTTTCTACCCAAACTTCAACCTTTCTCTTCACGACACCAATTTACCCACAACTTTAAAAGTCCAAGTCCAGATCCAAGGTGCAGAACAAATCTCCTCTGCCAAAATTGCCACTCTTCATCACCAACTGGTCTATAGGCTTCAAAATCATGCCTTACATCTACCCACTCCAGACCATCACTCTGACACCCTCATGGTCTTAGCTGAATCTGACCAGATTCCAACCATCATCCAGATCCCCCGACAAATTTCTCGCCATGAGCTCATCAAGCTTATGCCTCTTGAGTGGATCTCAAACTATGAACAGTTCCATACCAATACAGGTCCCATTCAGACATCAGAAAGCATGTTTGAACGACGGCCAGATGGAACATTTAGAATGACCTTTAAACCACCTCCCAGTGCTCCACAAGAGCCTCCTCGGCTCTCTTTTACTTATTCTTCCATGATCACAACTGTGCAGACAGCTCAATAAGATCTACCCATTACAGGGTTCACTTCTAAAGGCTACCCTGTTTATCCAGCAAAGTTAAATGGTCATTTCCTATGGGATGCCCCTGGCTCCGGTATGTGTGACCCAAATTGTCCCTGCTGGGATGATTGGGAAGAGGACGATGATGATTATTCCAGAAAAAGAAAACCTAAAAAGAAAAAATCTCTAGCCTCATGTCACCATCATAACCCAACACCACCACAAGATACTCCATCTCCACCAGCTCATTTACCCATCTACAAAAAAGAACTCAAATGGATTGCAAAACATTGTAAATCTGAGATTCCCTCACCAATCCCAAATCCAACACCACCTCTGAGTTGTATGATGTTTTCATCTACTTCTTCAGACTACTCTTCTTCCTTTCCTCCTTTAGACACCCACACAGATTCCCAACGTAATGTTGTGTCTAAACCCTTTATCTCTTCAGCCATAACTTCTACAGGACACCTTGAACCTCCTAAACCTTTTAAATCAGTCCTTAACTGGCAAACCCAAAATGCCAGAGCCCAAAATGATACTTTGGTACACATTAATTCCAAAGTTGAAAAAATCAGTTTACGAACTGAAAAGCTTGAAACCAAAGTTGATTCCATCACTGCCCAAATGCAGCAGATCCACCAAAATCTCCAGTCCAGAATTGCTCAACTTGATTCTGAGTTAAGAACCATGCTTGCTCAACGCTATTATGGCCCAGAATTTGACCAGAAGGAAAGAGAGATCAGACGCTTGAAAGCTGAGCTTGACCAGATAGAATCAGAAAAACAAAAGCCTACCCTTTTTACCTCCTCACCTCCGATGCCTTCCATCAGTCCAACCTATCATCCAATTGCCTCTATGCTTTCCCCTATCAAACAGTATGAACCTTCCAAGTTATTTGGTATGACTCATACTCTTTTTCGAGATAATCCATTACCACCTCCACCAAAACCTAAACCCAAGCCTAAACCTCAACCACGACCAGCCACTATTCCCCAATCTGCTGTTTCCACTCCTGACCAAACAACCCATGGCTATCCATCAGCCTCACCATCAGCACCTCCATCACCAGCTCCTTCTCAACCCCCTACCCAATCCAAAGATAAACAACCCATGCACTTGTTCAGTGCCCACACAGTTGACCACACATCCACCACCGATGATCAAACTTCTGATTCCAATCTTGCAGTCTCAGATACTCATACTGAGACAGACACATAATCATCAGCTTCCACCAGTGACTCTGAAAAGTCTTATGATGATATCACCAAAATCCTGATGGCTCAAACTGATCCACCTGATCAAGGCCAAACCTCTCACACAGAACCATATGTTGACATTCCTTCTGAAGTTGACGAAGACATGCCTGAATTCTCTGCCTCAAACCAACCTCCTCCAGCCCACGCCTAAACCGGTTCAACCGGCCCAAAATCGTCAAATGGTCCATGGTTCACATTTGATGATATTCCATCCTCTAAATGGCGTGATCGGCTTAATGAAATGTCTGCCTGGCTTGACTTACAAATGCTAAGGCCAGGAGCCACCACTCAATCAGTCCTCAGAGAATTTGTCACTCGTTTTACGGGCGCTTTAACAGATTGGTTTGAATCTCTAGGTCAATACAGACAATTACAGTTTGTTCAATTGCCAGAAGTCTCAAGTGCCCTTGCGGTTATCCATGATCAATTCCTTGGAGACCCCTCTGCAATCTTTGAAGTTGCACGAAGGGACTATCTCAACATGAAATGCTGTTCCCTCAATGCTAAGGATCTTGAGTTCCATTATAAAAGAATGTCCTTGCTGTTTTATAAGCTTAATGGATTCAACGAACCAACATTAAAGCATGTTTTCTTGGCTTCCCTTCCTGATGAACTCCAACCAGACATACAGTGGCAACTTCGTGCATCCAATCTTGTCCTTGACAACATCTCTCTTGGCAAAATCTTTCAACTTGCCAAAACTTGTCTTGACAAACTCTGTGAGCAGAAACAGTTTTTCAAAGAACTATTGAAAGACAGAGAACCATTTCGGAGTGCTTGCAAAAAGCCTTATTTGCATATTAAGTGCAAACAGAAGAAGGATTGTGATTGCAGTCCTAAAAAGAAAAGGCATTTTCGGAAATTCAAACGACCAGAATATTCATCTAAGCCTCGCCGATCCAGAAAGTCCTACAGATTCTTCAGAAAGAAGTCATCTTCATCTAGAGACCTTAAAAGGAGAAAGTCCAGCAGATGTTTTATCTGCAAGAAGAAAGGTTATTATGCTAAGGATTGTCCTAACAAACGAGAAAAATCTATTCGGCTCCTTGAGCATCTCCAAGCTACCACAGATTTCTCTCCCGAAAAGGATGAACTGGAATTCTATTTTTCCGAACAAGATGAACCCAATGATGAAACAGTGTTCGCCCTACAGAATTCCTCTGATGATTCAGATAGTGATCAGTCACAAGTCATTTTCCACCAACAGTTGCTGTCCCTTGATACTACTATTCCCATACCCTCCATCAAACTCCAAATCTTGCCTTCCAAATTCCAAAGGCCCATTCCAGCCATTGGTCTCATCGACACTGGAGCTCAACGCAGCATGTTAAACCCGCATATTCTTCCACCCGAATATTGGACAGAATATGAGGAACATTTCAAAGCTGTTAACGGTAAATTGTTCACCACTTCTTTGATTACTAAAAAACCCATTGGTATTCAAATCTTCCCCAATTGTGTCATTTAGACCAAGGTCATTGGTTCAACTCTTCCTAATAAGGATATCTTGTTAGGTTTTGACATCCTTCACCAGATCAAACACCTCCAAATCATCCCCACTGGAATCCGAGTCAAATCCATGTTCAAACCTTTCACAGACATTCTAAAACTCTACAACCTGTCTGACACACCTCAGCCCTACCAAGATATATCCACCAAAATTTTAAGTCTATGTCCAGAGTCCCATTCTCAGTTCACCCATCCACACCCATTGTGGAAAAATAAGTCTTTCTTCATTAAGTTACCCTTCAAACTCAATGAAGACATTGACCCAACCAAAGCTACCCATCCAGGAATGAGTCCTTCTGACTTACTCCTAGCCCAACAAGAATGTTCACAATTATTAGCCCAAGGTCTAATTGAGCCCACAACTTCTCCATGGGCTTGCCAAGCCTTTTATGTTGAAAAGCATGCTGAGCTTGTTCAAGGAAAGAAACGTTTAGTCATTGACTATCAACCCTTAAACATGTTTTTACAAGATGACAAATTCCCTTTGCCACGTCGACAAAGCATGTTTACTTTTCTCAAAAATGCCAGATCTTTTCAAAATTTGATTTAAAATCAGGTTTTTGGCAATTAGGCATTGAACCCTCAGAACGGTACAAAACTGCCTTTTGCATTCCAAATGCCCATTTCCAATGGACAGTCTTACCCTTCGGACTCAAAACTGCCCCATCCATATTCCAAAAGTCCATGATCCAAATCTTTCAGCCCATCCTCCATCATGCATTGATATATATTGATGACATTTTACTCTTTTCAGGTTCGCATGAGGAACATCACCAGCTGTTAACTCAGTTCTATGATATTGTCCAGAGTCATGGAATTATGTTATCAGCCAAGAAAAGCACCATTGCCACAAATACCATTGAATTTCTTGGAATGGTCATAAAAGACGGCCATTATCAGCCTGGAAAGCACATTGCCCAAGAATTGCTCCACTTTCCAGATCAGCACCTTTCCAAAAGGCAAGTCCAACAATTTCTCGGTATCCTCAACTACATCCGTGATTTCATCCCACACGTGGACCAACACACTCGACATCTTTCAGCTTTATTAAAAAAGAAGCCCCCAGAGTGGAATGACAACCACACCCTTGCTGTCGCTATATTAAAGCAGATTGCGCAAAATCCGCCTCCATTAAAGCTGATTGCAGATGGCATGCGCATACTACAGACAGATGCCAGTGATGAATCATGGGGTGCCATCCTCCTCGAAGAAATCAATGGAAAAGAAAGCTTTATTGCCTACGCTAGTGGACATTTCTCTGACACACAAAAACATTACCACAGTGTGTTCAAAGAAATCTTAGCGGTCAAGAATGGCATCAAGAAATTTGAGTATCATTTGATTGGACACCATTTTCTCATCCGAATGGACAGTTCAGCCTTCCCAAATATCCTTAATTTCAAAGGTAAAACTGTTCCCGAAAAAATGTTACTCAGGTTAAAAGATTGGTTTTCCAAATATGACTTTTCAGTTAAGCATATAAAGGGGTCCCAGAACCTTATCCCTGATATGCTATCTAGACTCTCTAAACCAGACAAACTTCTCACCGTATTTTCCACAACCTACCACTTCCCAGTTATCTCCATGGCCACTTCACTTCCCCCACAAGTTCTCACCAAGAAGAACTTTCCCCTTAACAAAACTTTCTCTTCTGTCTTTGCCATCCAGGACTTTGCCCGCAAAGCTGTTTTTCGCTTTTTCATGAAAGCCTACCTCATGGCAGACTCCTTTCCATTTTCTACCTTCCACCTAGAAAACTTGTTCCTTACAGGTCTCACCCTTGACCCCTCTAGGGATATCACTGAAGATGAGTTATGGTACCTATGGTGCCTAACTGTTCTATATGCCACCAAGCTTATCCTGCCAATCAGTCCAACTTTGGAACATCTCCTCAATCCGGACAAAGCCACCTTCCTCACCTGGATTTTACTTGAATGGTTTTCTCCTATTCCATGGTGGAGAAAGAAACTGCAGCAACTCTCTGAGATTTACAACCTGGAAAGAATGCCTTCCTCTGAAGCAAAACTGTTCACTTCAGTCTTCATCATCCACAGGCCGTATTTTCAGCATCCAGATACAAATCTTTTCTGGACCCAAGATCAGGTGTATGAATGGTTTACTGCACCACACCCAGCTGTTATTGAAAATGAAATCCAAACCACCCTGCACAATTATCTCTGCCAACTCAACCACCAGACTCCACCACACAGAGATATCTCCCACACCTCCTTAGGCCCACAACATGACATCATCATGATCCCCACTCCATCCACTATATCACACCCAAAACCCATGGGAAGACTTTCTTCCTCTCAGTCAACATCTCCAACAGTTTCCCCAACCATCCATGCATGAACAGGGTTCCTCCTCCCAACCATCACCATCACAACCACCCACACCTTCCAAAAAAGATAAGGCTACCCAGACATCACCAAAAGCTTCTCCAACATCCTCCAGACCAGTGTATGAATTCTACTGTCCACATCCACCATGCAGTGGTCCCTCCTGCAAGCATCCAAGGCTTTCCAAGCCCTTTTTTCCACCACCATCTGACGACGACCCTGATGCGACAGAAAGTGACTCTGAAGAAGACTACATGACCCTTCACTCCCCATAAAGTCTTTTTTCTTTATGCAGGAAATTTCCCACTTTGTCTCCTTGCATGCATTTTCCCTTTTGTCTTCTTCTAGGATATTTCTCCCCTTGTCTCCTTCCATGAACTATGCCATCTTGTCTTGACTCATGCACTTTCCTTGAACCTTCCTTGCATTTTGTCTTGTTGCCATGCATTTTCCTTTCTTGTCTTGTTGTAAGAAATTTCCCTTTTTGTCTCGATGTATGCACTTTCCTCTTTTGTCCACTTGTCATGAACTTTGTCATGTTGTAATAATGTTACTTGTACTATAGTTTTACTCTTGTACTGTAGCTTTACTTTGCTTTTACTGTTGTAAAAGATAGGGGTCCTGTCCTATCTTAATGAGCTCTCCTATATAAAGAGCTCACCTCCCTTGTAAAAAATAACTTGGAAGAACTTAAAACGAAGCTTAAGTTCAATAAAACTTTCGTGTGTTTTCTCTACACCATGAATTGCTAAATTCTTCTCTCTCTCTCTGCAAATGAAGTTCTAAGTGAAAGAAACGAATCAAAGAATTAAATTTGTTCATTTTGAAAACTTAAGGAAGTATGCTCTGCACTTGCCTTCAAGGAAGGATCCTGTGCATCAGAAAACTTATGGCGATTTCTTAAAACGGTTTGGTACCCTGTTTTAAAGACTAAAGAGAAGTCTGTTTTGGGTTTTATAACCTTGAAAGAACTCGTTTTAAGTTTTAATCGAAGAGGTATATAGGCGGGAAACTCTCGACGTAAATTCCAGAGGCGAACCCGAATGGGCGTTAGTCTGGTCTGCACTGAGAGATCACAAGCCACGTACTCTCTTTTTATGACCATAAAAAGAGAGTACGTGGCTTGTGATCTAAAGAGAGTACGTGGCTTGTGATCTCTCAGTGCAGACCAGACTAACGCCCATTCCATTTCCCGCCTAGGGCGTTAGTCTGGTCTGCACTGAGAGATCACAAGCCACGTACTCTCTTTAGATCACAAGCCACGTACTCTCTTTTTATGGTCATAAAAAGAGAGTACGTGGCTTGTGATCTCTCAGTGCAGACCAGACTAACGCCCATTCGGGTTCGCCTCTGGAATTTACGTCGAGAGTTTCCCGCCTATATACCTCTTCGATTAAAACTTAAAACGAGTTCTTTCAAGGTTATAAAACCCAAAACAGACTTCTCTTTAGTCTTTAAAACAGGGTACCAAACCGTTTTAAGAAATCGCCATAAGTTTTCTGATGCACAGGATCCTTCCTTGAAGGCAAGTGCAGAGCATACTTCCTTAAGTTTTCAAAATGAACAAATTTAATTCTTTGATTCGTTTCTTTCACTTAGAACTTCATTTGCAGAGAGAGAGAGAAGAATTTAGCAATTCATGGTGTAGAGAAAACACACGAAAGTTTTATTGAACTTAAGCTTCGTTTTAAGTTCTTCCAAGTTATTTTTTACAAGGGAGGTGAGCTCTTTATATAGGAGAGCTCATTAAGATAGGACAGGACCCCTATCTTTTACAACAGTAAAAGCAAAGTAAAGCTACAGTACAAGAGTAAAACTATAGTACAAGTAACATTATTACAACATGACAAAGTTCATGACAAGTGGACAAAAGAGGAAAGTGCATACATCGAGACAAAAAGGGAAATTTCTTACAACAAGACAAGAAAGGAAAATGCATGGCAACAAGACAAAATGCAAGGAAGGTTCAAGGAAAGTGCATGAGTCAAGACAAGATGGCATAGTTCATGGAAGGAGACAAGGGGAGAAATATCCTAGAAGAAGACAAAAGGGAAAATGCATGCAAGGAGACAAAGTGGGAAATTTCCTGCATAAAGAAAAAAGACTTTATGGGGAGTGAAGGGTCATGTAGTCTTCTTCAGAGTCACTTTCTGTCGCATCAGGGTCGTCGTCAGATGGTGGTGGAAAAAAGGGCTTGGAAAGCCTTGGATGCTTGCAGGAGGGACCACTGCATGGTGGATGTGGACAGTAGAATTCATACACTGGTCTGGAGGATGTTGGAGAAGCTTTTGGTGATGTCTGGGTAGCCTTATCTTTTTTGGAAGGTGTGGGTGGTTGTGATGGTGATGGTTGGGAGGAGGAACCCTGTTCATGCATGGATGGTTGGGGAAACTGTTGGAGATGTTGACTGAGAGGAAGAAAGTCTTCCCATGGGTTTTGGGTGTGATATAGTGGATGGAGTGGGGATCATGATGATGTCATGTTGTGGGCCTAAGGAGGTGTGGGAGATATCTCTGTGTGGTGGAGTCTGGTGGTTGAGTTGGCAGAGATAATTGTGCAGGGTGGTTTGGATTTCATTTTCAATAACAGCTGGGTGTGGTGCAGTAAACCATTCATACACCTGATCTTGGGTCCAGAAAAGCTTTGTATCTGGATGCTGAAAATACGGCCTGTGGATGATGAAGACTGAAGTGAACAGTTTTGCTTCAGAGGAAGGCATTCTTTCCAGGTTGTAAATCTCAGAGAGTTGCTGCAGTTTCTTTCTCCACCATGGAATAGGAGAAAACCATTCAAGTAAAGTCCAGGTGAGGGAGGTGGCTTTGTCCGGATTGAGGAGATGTTCCAAAGTTGGACTGATTGGCAGGATAAGCTTGGTGGCATATAGAACAGTTAGGCACCATAGGTACCATAACTCATCTTCAGTGATATCCCTAGAGGGGTCAAGGGTGAGACCTGTAAGGAACAAGTTTTCTGGGTGGAAGGTAGAAAATGGAAAGGAGTCTGCCATGAGGTAGGCTTTCATGAAAAAGCGAAAAACAGCTTTGCGGGCAAAGTCCTGGATGGCAAAGACAGAAGAGAAAGTTTTGTTAAGGGGAAAGTTCTTCTTGGTGAGAGCTTGTGGGGGAAGTGAAGTGGCCATGGAGATAACTGGGAAGTGGTAGGTTGTGGAAAATACGGTGAGAAGTTTGTCTGGTTTAGAGAGTCTAGATAGCATATCAGGGATAAGGTTCTGGGACCCCTTTATATGCTTAACTGAAAAGTCATATTTGGAAAACCAATCTTTTAACCTGAGTAACATTTTTTCGGAAACAGTTTTACCTTTGAAATTAAGGATATTTAGGAAGGCTGAACTGTCCATTCGGATGAGAAAATGGTGTCCAATCAAATGATACTCAAATTTCTTGATGCCATTCTTGACCGTTAAGATTTCTTTGAACACACTGTGGTAATGTTTTTGTGTGTCAGAGAAATGTCCACTAGCGTAGGCAATAAAGCTTTCTTTTCCATTGATTTCTTCGAGGAGGATGGCACCCCATGATTCATCACTGGCATCTGTCTGTAGTATGCGCTTGCCATCTGCAATCAGCTTTAATGGAGGCGGATTTTGCGCAATTTGCTTTAATGTAGCGACAGCAAGGGTGTGGTTGTCATTCCACTCTGGACATAGACTTAAAATTTTTGGTGGATATATCTATAGTACTTAAAATTTTATAGTACTTTGTTTATTTCATAGAATAGGGAATGTAAATGAAAGAGTGAGAATGAAATATATGTTTACTTGACAAAATGTAATTTGAGAATAAAAATAAAATGTGTGGGTCGCACACAACTTGGAAATAAGGAATGAGAATCTCATTTCCATATGGGGGTTGTGAATGAAAATGAGGGAATGGAAATGAAAGATATGTTTATTTTTGTATCTCTCTAATTTTTTTCATATTTCCCAAATTACTGTCCTTCAAATCACAATTAATTTTATTATTTTAAATATCATTAATAATAATAATAATAATAAAATAATGATAAAAAAATAATTAATAAAAAAATAATAACAATAATTAATAAAAAAATAATAACAATAATTAATAATAACTAAAATAATTAATTTTATCATTATTATTATTATTGTTGTTGTTATTATTACTATTATTATTATTATTAATAAAAATAATAATAACAATAATTAATAATAACTAAAATAATAAAATTAATAAAATATTATTATTAATCATCATCGTCCTCTTCCCAATCATCCCAGCAGGGACAATTTGGGTCACACATACCGGAGCCAGGGGCATCCCATAGGAAATGACCATTGACCTTTAGAAGTGAACCCTGTAATGGGTAGATCTTCTTGAGCTGTCTGCACCGCTGTGATCATAGAAGAATAAGTAAAGGAGAGCCGAGGAGGCTCTTGTGGAGCACTGGGAGAATAATAATAATAATAATGTAATTTTCATTATCTAGATACATGTATAAATATTATTATACAAATAATATTAATTAAATAATAATAATAATAAAATGTTAATAATGATAATATTAATAAAAATAATAACAACAGTAATTAATAATAACTAAAATAATAAAATTAATAAAATATTATTATTATTATAATAATAATTAATATTAATAAAAAAATAACAATAATTAATAATAACTAAAATAATAAAGTAAATAAAATTTAATAATAATAATAAATGTTAATAATGATAATATTAATAATAATAACAACAACAACAACAACAATAATAATGATAATATTGTTAATAATGATAAATTAATTATTTTTATTAATTATTAATACTATAGGTATTTTGGTAAATTGATTCTCATTTCTATTTATTTTACCAAGTAAACACATCAATGACATTTCAGCACATTCTCATTCCCATTTCCATTTACTTTTCCCAAGTAAATATTGAAATCTCATTTTTATTCCATTCCATTCTCATTCTCATTCTCAGCCCATTCCTATTCCACTTCATTCTCATTCCATGAAGTAAATGCACTATTATAGATATGAGTGTAATCGATATCTGGGTTTATGATATCTACTCATTTACAATTCAACGACATAATTAAAAACTTACAAGAAAGTGTACAATCAATGTTATCTAGAATTGATAACATTCTTGTAAACAAATAGGAAAATGGCCAAACCAAAGAAAGCTGGACTTTAGCTGCATATGACTTAATGTTTGATCAAGATGAAATGGATGGCTAATGTGAATCTCACAAAGATAAGTGAGACCCTATGATGAGATTAAGGATAAAACTATCTAAGCACCTGGGATGAGACATATTCAGATCCTACTGAAGTTCTTGTCAGACTAAAGAGTTCGAGTAAAGAAATTTAAAAAAGCGCTTAATGGATTGATTCAAGTAACTTGGGCTTAATCAAATTCGTGGAGGCTTGTTAAAGGAATCGTACATGATAAATGCATGATTCAGGCTCTTGAAGTTTCTAAATAATCACTTCCATGAAATAAGGAGTGGCTTGCACATTATGACGGAAAAATATATTATTTCTTTTTTCAGATAGTTCCCGTTTCTTGAGGAGGCTATTAGGGAAACAAATCAGTTATTTCTATTTTAATCGCCTAGTTTCCATTTTAATTGATGTAAGGTATTTAAGCCAATTAGGATCCTGATTTGATTTAGATTCTTTTCTATTTACTTATATTAATATTCTGATTTGATTTACATTCTTTCTTATTTGTTTAGATTCATATTCATATTTGGTTTACAATTTATTTCCAAAAATTCTTGTAACTAACCCTATATAATACATTCGTATCCAATAAACAGAGATAAGTTTTTGATGCAATTGGTGAGGGAGTTAATTCTCTTTAGTTCTTTACAAACTCTTTCAACTTATTGGATTTTCGTGGCATTTAAACTCTTGACTTATCAATTAGACAATCCATAACTGATTGTGGCGTCTTCACATATCAAGGTTCGTGCTTTCATTAAGCATTGGGTTAAGGTTCTATTTAATTCCTGGTTTAGATTCGATCTTTGGGACTAAATTGATTAGAATCGCGTAAGTTCTTGACAGGGTTCGTATCATTTGGTATCAGAGCCTATGCACCAAGGTTAGATCCATCTATATTTGTTGTTTTTTATTCTTGTTTGAATTTTTCATCCTTATTCTAGTATCTAAATAAATAAAAAAAAGTCATGAATAGTGCTGCGTGAATAGTATTTGCATGAACAGTGCCGCGTGAACAATATTTATGTGAATTGTGCTGCTTGACCAATTTTTTTAGGGAATCAATTTTGCATCCTTGTGGTTTTATTCTCCTCAAATTCACAAGTTTTACATATTTATTTTCCTAAAAAAAAATGATAGAGAGAATCCCCAACCTCTTCTTAAAATCTTTCATTTTTTTCCATTATTTGTGTTGGTAGTCAAAAATTAGTTTTACCCCATAGGTGAAAATTTTTCCCAAAATCAAAACTTGACTTTACGTACACATTGCATTCTTACTCTTGAAATTTGAGTCTCCTTAGAGTAATCATTGTGAATTGCTGCTGAAATCTTGATATTGGTTTGATCAGTTTGATAAGAACTGGGTGAGAATTACTACGAGTGGAAAAATGCAAGAGAGTGTGAGCGTATTAGAGGGTAAAAGCCAATTAATTTGAGTGAAACATAAGTAGAATTGAGTGAGTCATTTTCTTGAGTGAAACACGTAAGCGAGTGAGGTGAGGTCCTTTCCACATTATTTCTAGCTTTCTTTTGCAGGTATGTCTCACAACCTAGAATGAAACACAAATGAAGAGGATCAATCCTCAACTGCTCATAAATTACAAATTCAAGCATTGATAGGAGAGATGAGAAGGATGATAAGGGCTGAATTAGAGCTCATATATGAGCGTTTGAATCAAGTGGAGAACAAAAGTGTAGGGCGGCCACAACCTGTTCCCCAAGCACGTAGAAGAGAAAGAGCTCCAGCTAGAGGAGAGATTGATGCCTATTATAAAGATGAGTATGATGAAAGGGAGGACTCGGTGGGTAGCTATAGGAGAGATGGACGAGGTAGGAGAGCTAGGAATATAGATTATGAGTTTAGTGGCATAAAGATGAAGATCCCATCTTTTCAAGAAAAATCTGACTTAGAAGCATACCTTGAATGGGAGAAGAAAATGGAGTTCATATTTGATTGCCACAATTATTAAGAAGCAAAAAAAGTAAAATTGGTTGTGATTTATTTTTCTAACTATGCTATTACTTGGTAGGATCAGCTTGTTATAAGTAGGAGGCAAAATAGGGAATGTCCAATTGAGACATGGGATAAAATGAAATCATTGATGAGAATACGTTTTGTACCTAACCACTATTATCGAGACTTGTACCAAAAATTACAACGTCTTACATAGGGTAGCCGAAGCATGGAAAGAAATGGAGATTGCCATGATTAGAGTAAATATGGACAAGGATAGATAAGTTACCATGGCACGATTATTAAATGGTCTTAATTGGGAGATTGCAGATAAGGTTGAGTTGCAACATTATGTGGAGATTGAGGAAATGGTACACAAAGCCATCAAGATTGAGCAGCAACTTAAGAGGAGAGGTAACACCTGTGCAGCTCCAAGCTCGAGTTCCACTCCTTGGAAGCCGAACTATGTGAAACGAGATGAGAGGCCACAAGCATCTATTACACCTAAGCTAAGATCTGAACCCTTCAAGCACAATTCACAAGGTAACACCTGAAATACAAGTATGCAACCCAATAGGGGGTGAATTGGGATTTTAATAATTATTTGATTCTAAGACAAATTATCATGCAAATCGAGAATGAATTTAAAACAATAAAAATTAAGTTGATCACAATATAAAAAGATAAGTGAAGAGAAATTCAAACACGGAGATTTTTACGTGGTTCGGCCAACCTCACCTACGTCTACGCCTTCAAGCTTTCCGGGCTTGAGGATTCCACTAAACAAGCCTCCAAGGCTTCAAATGCTTACACTTGACTTCCAAGGTGTCAATAACCTTTACAACAAGAGATTATCCCAATTTCTTTAACCCAAATGTATCCCAACACTTACAATCACTCAAAACAAAAGATTTCAAATTTGTTTTGCCTCTTACAATATATAAGATTACACAATGATGAAGCAAGAATGTGTTCTAAGCTCTATGAAGATTGTATTATTGAATATAAGCTCAATAGTCGTGTTGTGATCAATCTTCTTTGAATTTGAATGAGCATATTTATATTTGGAGCTGAAAAACTAGTCGTTACAAACTGTCGGGTCGAAAACAGTTCACCGTTAACCATTAACGATTAACCGTTTAGGCTGGTCAAAAGTTATCATTAGGCTAAAATTCAAATAAACAGTTTGTTGTTTCATGATTACCCTTTCGCCATTAACTTCCACAGACCTGCAAGATGAACATCAATTATCCGTGTACATTAAACAGTTAAGGATTTGCATGAAGTGACTTCTTTGGATATTATCGGTTAACCGTTTGTAATAAACGGTTCGCTGTTTGTTTCCAGTATTTTGCAAAGTAATTTAGCCTTATCTGGTTTTGTTAAACAGTGTCAGAGGAGTATAACCTTCAATTCTGGATATTATCGATTAACCGTTTCTATAAACAGCTCACCGTTAAATTCCAATAGCCTTCCCATCCTTTATGTTTTCTGTTTTTCATAAACGGTTAAAGCTTAGGCAATATGTTGCTCTTTGGTATTAATTGGTTAACCGTTTAAAATAAAACAGTTCATCGTTTATTTCCATAATCATATTTTAAACCAGATTTTGCAGAGAATCTTTTTCTAATATGAAAGTCCATCTTTTATGAATATGAATGAAATGATTATTAAGGCTTTCGTTTATTAAGGAATAGCTCCAACATTTTTATCAAAAACCATATAAAATTTGTTATTATCAAAATCAATATTATTAATATATTCATGTTAACAATCTTCCTTTTTTTGATGAAGACAAACTTCATTCAATATATAGCTCCCCTTAATATGTGCTCCCCCTAAATGTATGGCCAAATTAATAAATGTCTAATAAAAAGATTTTTGGTCAAGAAAATATTTTTAAATACATTTAAATACACTCTAAATCTCCCTATAATTATCTCCCCCTTCATCATCAAAAAGACAAGAGAGAAAAGAAAAATGCAAATCCGTTAAAGAAGTTACCCGGTTTTGGTGAGTAAAAATTTTGGCAGAGTTTCCCCTTAAAGATGAGCAAAACCACTAGTACAAAATGAAATTAAAAACACTTCTAAAAATATTAACAACAACTCCATCTTTCAACAAACCAACAACGCCATGAACAAACACTTCAATATCCAATAAATCAGCAATTTCATCAACCAATGACCAAGTCATCCAACATTAAGAACATCACAAAAATATGTCATCAAAATACAGAAAGAGCATATAGAGGTAACAATGTATATAAAAATATAAATGGCAACACGTAAATAACCAAAATATGAAATTTATGTGCGAAAATAGAACTCAAAAACTATAGAGGTGGAAAAGATGTGCTCCTTGGATCATAGCCGAAATAGCAAAGAAGAGTGCGCTGTCCAGCGATAAGCTCAAGCTACTTATCAATGCTCTGCTGTTGGAAGGTCTGAAAGTCAGAACGTAGCTGCTGGTGGTCACGGAAACAATGTCCAATCGATTAAGAATCAGCTGCTGGCACTCCGAAATCCGGTAAACATCAACAATCAACTGCTACACAATGTCTGAAGCAAGGGGCGGAACTGGAGCTGAAGGCGGCATAGAGGCAGATGGCTGCTCAGGAACAGCAGATGGCTCAAGAGCAGGAGGTGGCTCGGAAGAGAAGGGAATGTCAGCATCTATCGCACGCTCCTCGGAATCAGAGTCAGTTGGAGGCCGAGGGACAAAATGCCGATGCAGAGGATGAGGATGAGCTCATAATCTAAAGTCAGGAAGCTTATCAGGAGGATAGATATTTTTAGCATCCGATCATCCTCTGGAGCAATCAAGGTATCCCGGTTTTTTGAGTTTCTTGTCTTTATTCACTCTCCATTCTTCCTAGAAAAAATCGATACTAGTCATGGCCTCAGGACCAATCCGTTTAGTCTCCATATGACCGGTATCAAGAAGAGGCACCTCAAAGCGTCGCAGTATCTTAGTAATGATATTGCCATAAGGAAGCAAGCGGTGGTTAACCGCAGGAGTACTCAACATGTGCCGCACAATAACATACCCGAGATTAATGGGACGGTCTGAAAGTAGGCTATCTAGTAGGCCAACGTCCAACCTCGTAACCTCATCCGAGTGACCCTTCCTAGGTGTCACTATGTGCTGTAAAATAGTATGAAGAATGTGAACTTAGAGAGGTAAAAGTTGAGACCGAAAAGGAAGTAATCAAATCTCATCAGACAAGTCTCGACGACGACATATATTACGGACTCCATCAGTATGAAAAAAATTGTCAAAGAAAAGGGCTTTCCTAGAAGTGTAAATATCATGCCCCTCACTAGAGATACTAAGAAAGTCAGCTAGGTCCGCATCAGCAAATTTTATAAGCACACTGCTAACTTGAGTAACTATCCTATTTAGGCGAGTTGCGGAGATTTCCATGTTCGAATAAAAAACTCGAACTAAATTTCTGTCATCAAAGTCAATGGTAGACTCCCAAGGCTGAAGCATATCCCGATGCTTCTACTATATACAATTAAGTTACTGAATCGATGATTTGCTCAGGAATGAGTAGAGGATGTGATTTTGATGCTCAATTTGGTTGAAAAAGGGAAAGAATCGGATTAAAATCGAAGAACCCGACTTGCGACAGTGAGGGTTTAGATTTAGGATTTTTCAATTTTGGGTTTTATTTGAAGTTTTGAATCGGTGAAAGTGTTCTACAGGTGACATGAAATGATTTTGTAGGTTTGATTTGGCAAGAAAAGCAAGAAAAATGAGGGTTTTAGGGCAAAGAAACCTTCTGCTGCACAACAATGGTCGAAATGGTGAAAGGACAACTAGAGAAGGGGAAGAAAAAACCTTTAAACAGTTTTATAATCGCCAAAACGGTTAACCGTTTATTTAAATGGTTAAGGGGTAACTACTAGGGATTAAAGAGTAGGCAACGGTGAAAGCTTAAGCTCTTAACGGCTAAGGAGTAACTGTTAGAGGACTCTTTATTTTTAAACGGTTTATCGATTGCATCAAACGGTGAAAGAGTAAAAAGACAGACACATAATCTCGTTTCTAGAGTAAAACAGTTCACTATTTATTGGAAACGGTTATCCGTTTATTTTATCTATAATTTCACACATTTGATTTAATTTTTGGCCAGCAAATAATACTTTCCAAGATCATTTAATTGATCCAAAAAAAGTTTTATGAGCCATTTTAATGTATGATTTATGAACATGTATTCAAGCAATTAATTCATATAATCAATCAAGAATTAACAAAGCAAATACATCATTTGACTATTAAGCGCAAGCATTTAATAAATTTTAAATCACAAATAAGTCAATCAATTCAATACACTCAATAGTATGAATAGAGGCGTTAATGCGAAAATTTCATCATCCCAATTTCATGCCGAATTTTTGAAAATTGTTCTTCACAAAGAGGTTTTGTAAAAATATTGGCAAGTTGTTTTTCCATAGAAATAAACTCTAATGCAATATCTCTCTTTTGAACATGATCTCTCAAGAAATGATGTCAAATTTCTATATGCTTGGTTCTAGAGTGTTGAATGGGATTCTTTGAAAGATTTATAGTACTAGTATAATCACACTTAATTGGAATTTGATCAAGATTAATGCCATAATCTTTAAGTGCTTGTTTTATCCAAAGTGCTTGTACACAACAAGTTCCAGCAGCTATATATTCAGCCTCGGTAGTTGAAAGTGCAATAGAATTTTGTTTCTCGCTAAACCATGAAACAAGTGAGTGTCCTAGAATATAACAAGTTCCACTAGTGCTTTTTCTATCCACTTTATAACCGGCAAAGTCCGCATCCGAATAACATGTTAAATCTACATGAGTTCCCCTAGGATACCAAAGGCCAATATCTATGGTTCCACTCAAATAACGAAAAATTCTTTTAACAGCAAGCAAATGGGATTCCTTAGGAGATGATTGAAATCTTGCACATAAACATACACTAAACATGATATTGGGTCTACTTGCAGTCAAATAGAGTAGAGATCCGATCATACTTCGATACATTTTGATATCCACTTCTTTGCCTTTTCTTCTTTGTCTAGCTTAGTTATTGTGCTCATTGGTGTATTTTTGGTCTTTGAGTCATCAATGCCGAATCGTTTGAGTAGATCTTTTACGTACTTGGCTTGATTTATGAAAATTCCTTCCTTGTTTTATTTGATTTGAAGTCCAAGGAAGTACTTCAACTCTCCCATCATACTCATCTCAAATTCTTTGCTCATACACGATAAGAATTCTTTACACAACAACTTATTAGTAGAACCAAAAATAATATCATCAACATAAATTTGAACAATAAGTATATCTTGGTTCTTATGCTTAACAAATAGAGTAGTATCTGCTTCACCCATTGAAAAATCATTTTCTAATAAGAAATTTTAAGTTTATCATACCATGCTCTAGGTGCTTGTTTTAATCCACACAAGGCTTTAAGCAACTTATAAACATGATTTGGAAATTTTTCATTTTCAAAACCAGGGGGTTGTTTTACAAACACTTCTTCCATAATATACCCATCTAAGAAAGCACTTTTCACATCCATTTGAAACAAGATGAAATATTTATGACATGCAAATGCCAACAACATTCTAATTGATTCTAGTCTAGCAATGGGTGCAAAAGTTTCATGAAAATTAATTCTTTCTTCTTGGTTGTAACCTTTAGCCACTAATTTAGCTTTATTTCTTACAACCACACTGGATTCATCCATCTTCTTTCTAAATATCCATTTAGTACCTATGACAGATTGATGTTCCGGTTTAGGAACTAATTCCCACACATTGTTTATTTCAAATCCAGTGGGTTGTGTGGTACGTGGCTTGTGATCTCTCAGTGCAGACCAGACTACCGCCCATTCGGGTTCGGCTCTGGAATTTACGTCGAGAGTTTCCCGCCGATATACCCTTATCCACTAACTACCAAATCCGAAATTCATTTATTGAAAACGGGTTTTTCACGATACCACCCGGAAACACGGCACTCATGGCCTTTAAAAGGGGTGAACGTTGTGAGAAAACATTTTCGTTGGATAAAAATCGGTTTTGTGTGGATAAAAGCAGGACCTTTCTGTTGCACAGGATCCTCAAACGAGGCAAGTGCAGAGCATACTCAGATTTGAAAACGAGGTGAGCGTATCATTTGTAACTTAAAATAACTTCTTTGAATCCTAGAAGAGAGAGAGAGGTTTAAGGAAACATGGTTGAGAGAAACTTAAGCTTTTTCTTTCGAAATTGGCTCTTGGCTCCCTGGCCTCCTCCCTACAATGAAACTAAGGGTGCCTTATATAGACAATCCTTGAGAACATGGTCTCTCAAGTGATTATGACACGTAGCACACCTTTGCTTAAAAAAAAGTAAGCCAACCATGACTTGTACAAAAGACAAGCATTAAAGTAAAACATACTGACATGGACTCTTGCAAAAAGTAAAGCACACCGACATAGACTCTGACATTAAAATAAAGCATGCCTAGAAAGACTGGAAATAAAATAAAGCACACCGACATAGACTTGACACAAAGACAAAAGACAAACGGGAGTCACATGGGTTGCGTGGAAAGTAATGTGAGAGCGACAATCATGGCGTGGATGGATAACGCCTTGGGGACACGTCGCCTGTTTCTTTTTCATATCGGCGCTTGTGTCGGCGTCGTTGTCGCTTGTCCAGATACTTCTCAGCTTGGAGAACTTTTTCTTCATCAGCGGCAGACATGGGTTGTGATGAAGAATAATGAGTATCAGTAGGTAGGATGGACTGAAAGTCTTCCCATGGGTCCTGAGCGTCTTGGAATAAGACATTTGTGTAGTCAGGACGTTGTTCAGTAACAAGGATGCCGTGAGGACGTGAACTGGAACCTGTTGCACTGGAGCTTGGAGTATGACCTTGTGTTTTTGGAATGAGTTCAAGGGTGTGTGATGGTCCAATGGAGGTGTGGTGAATATTTGTGGCAGGTGGAGGAACATTGTTGAGTTCCATAAGATAGGCTTTAAGGGCAGAAGTGACTGTGGTATTATGGATGAACTGATAAGGATGAGAATAGGTTTGCCATTCATATGCCATGTCCTGGGTCCAATAGTCTCTGGTTTCTGGATGTTGGAAGTAAGGCCTGTGGACAATGAAGGCTGAATGCCACATGTTGGCTTCTTGTTCTGGCATGTTGTCTAAGTTGTGAAAGGTAGACAAATGCTGGAGTTGTTGGCGCCACCATGTGAGAGGCGAATACCATTCAAAGAGAGTCCATAGGAGGTCTGGAGAGAACTCTGGAGTGGTAAGGTGAGTCAGGACTGGTTTGATGGGGAAAACTAGCTTTGTAGCATACAAAGTGGTGAGGCACCACATGTACCAAAGCTCATCTTCGGAGATGGTGAGAGAAGACAGAGTGAGGCCTGTGAGAAACAAATGCTCCATGCAAAGATTAGGAAATCGGTCAGGTGTCTTGGAGTGAACATTAAAGAAATACCTGTAGACAAACTTCTTTGCAAAATCTTGTAACTGGTAGGCTGACTGGAAAGAGATGTTCATGGGAAAATTTCTCTGGTTAAGAGCTTTGAAGGGAAGTTGGCGATTCATGGCTATAACTGGAATGGTGTGAATCGAGGAGATGAGGGTAGGCTTATTTATAGTTGGACGGGTCAGGAAGTCGGGAATGAGGTTCTGGTTGCCTTTGATATGTTGAACAGTGAAGTCGTATTTAGCAAACCAGGTTTTGAGGCTAAGTAATTGCTTGTCAGGTAGCAATTTGTTCTTGAAGTCAAAGATGCAGGGAAAAGAGGAATTATCCATGTTGATGAGGAACTTGTGGCTGATGAGATGGAATTCGAATTTTTTAATCCCATACTTGACTGCAATAATCTCTTTGTAGATCACATGGTAGTTCTTTTCAGATTCTTTGAATTGACCGCTGGCATGTGCACAGAAGTGACGCACGCCATTGATGTCTTCAAGAAGAACAGCACTCCAATAATCATCGCTGGCATCTGTCTGGAGGATGCGCTGGCCATTTGTGGGAATTCGGAGTGGAGGAGGTGATTGAGCTATCACCTTGAGCTGCTTGACAGCTTCTGTCTGAGCTGGGCCCCATGGAGGGCATTGTTTCTTGAGCATGCGAGACAGCTGGCTGGTGTGAAGTGCAACTCGTGGAATAAAGTCACGGACATAGTTAACAATTCCGAGAAATTGTTGTATCTGCTTGCGGCTGAGATTTGTGTCCGGGAACTTTAATAATTCAACTGCAATGTGGGGACCAGGCTGGTACTGGCCGTCTTTGATCACCATGCCAAGAAAATCAATAGATTCTTTTCCTATGCTGCTTTTCTTTTCGGAAAGCATAATGCCATGTGCCTGCACAACATTAAAGAAATCCAAAAGGAGCTTCTGATGGCTCTCATGGTCAGAGGAAAATAATAAAATATCGTCAATGTAAACCAATGCATGATGGAGGATAGGATGGAAGATTTTGGTCATGGCTTTCTGGAATAAGGAGGGTGCGACTTTGAGACCAAAAGGCATGACTGTCCATTGATAATGAGCATCAGGGATGCAGAAGGCAGTTTTGTGACGGTCGCTTGGTGAAATACCAAGTTGCCAAAAACCGGCTTTTAAATCGAACTTAGAGAAAATTCGAGCCCCTTGGAGATGGACAAACAAGGTTTGGATTTTTGGAAGGGGAAATTTATCATCTTTAAGAAAGGTGTTGAGTGGTTGATAATCAATGACTAATCTTTTCTTACCACGAACTAATTCAGAACGTTTTTCAACATAAAAGGCTTGACAAGCCCAATCTGAATCAGTAGACTCAATAAGACCTTGTTGGAGTAACTGAGAACATTCTTGCTTAGCAAGCAAGAGGCCTGAAGGAGACATACCCGGATGTGAGGCTTTTGTGGGATTAATGTCTTCGTTGAGTTTGAAAGGAAGGTGAATGAAGAAGTTTTCATTTTTCCAAAGAGGTGAAGGATGATGGAATTGGGAATGGTTTTCTGGACAGTAGTCTAAGAACTTCTGTGAGATGTGGCTATATGGAGATGGTGTTTCAGAGAGCGTATACAGACGTAGAGTATCTGTATAGGGCATGAACATTTGCTTGTAGCGGACTCCAGAACTAGTGAGGAATAGATTTTTGACTAGATGAAGTATATCAAAACCGATGAGCAAATCTTTATCAGGGAGTTTGGAGGCTACAATCTTTTTCCAAATTATGCAATTCGGAAAGAATTGAATACCAATGGGTTTTTTGGTAATCAAAGTAGTTTCAAATGTTTCACCATTAACTGCTCGGAAAAGTTTGGAGTGAGGTTCCCAGTAGTTTGATGGAAGGACAGAGGGATCAATCATACTGGTGTCTGCACCAGTGTTAAGGAACCCAATAACAGGGATAGGTTTATGGAATTTAGATGGAAGGATGGACATTTTGAGAGAGGGACGAGGAATGGTGGAGACATGGTTAATAGTCTGGACAGTGGAGATGACTGAAATATCCTCAGAATCAGAGGATTCGGCAATGAGGAAAGCTGTTTGGTCATCTTGTGTGGATTGTTCTGAAAAATTGGATTCAACATCCTCATTCTCAGATAACAGGGAAGAATCTTCAAGATGATGGATAAGGCGAACAGCTTTGGCTGATTTGTTGGGACAATTTCGGGCAAAGTGACCGCGTTTCTTGCAAATGAAACAACGGTTGGACTTTTTCTTTCGGTACTGAGAAGGATCTTTCTTTCTAAAATACCGGAAAGGTTTTTTGGAGGAGGATTTTTTGTGGAAGTGTTTCTGAAAGTGTTTTTTCTTTTTGGGTGAGCAGGTACACTTCTTTTCATCTTTGCATTCTATCTTGAGGTGAGGTTTGCGACAAGCATCAGAGAAAGGTTTTTTGTCTTCCATGAGATCTTTAAAGAATGCTTTCTGTTCACAGAGCTTGTCAAGAGATGAGATGGCCATTTGGAAAATCTTTCCCAAAGAGATATCAGCTATGCTCATATTGGTGGCTGTGAGCTTGCGTTGAAGATCAGGCTGTAACTCAACAGGAAGAGAAGCAATGAAGACATGTTTCAAAGATGGCTCGTTGAAGCCATTGAGCTTGTAGAAGAGAATGCTCATTCTTTTGTAGTGAGCATCCAACAGATGGCGTTTGAGAGAGCAGCATTTCATCTGGTGGTATTCTTTTCTGTCTGCTTCAGTGGAGGCAGTTTTTTCACCGAGGAACTGCTCATGAATGATATTGAGGGCTGTACCAACCGGAGCTTCAATGAATTGGAGTTGTCTGAATTCTCCTAAGCTCTCTAGCCAGTCTCGTAAAGAACCCGTGGAACGGGCCATGAATTCACGAAGGACGGTTTGAGATTGAGCAGAAGGCTTGGTACTTTGAAGATCAATCCAAGCAGCAAATTCTTGAAATCGAGCTGCCCATTTGTGACGGGGAATGTCATCAAATGTGAACCAAGATGCTGAGGATGGTTTAGTGGAGTGGTCATGGACTGGTGGTGGCACTGGATCTGTTTGAGACGCTTGGTCTGGAGGGTCATCTTCCACAATAGGAGTGGAAGTAGAAGCACTTGGGTCTGCAGTCTCAGTGGCCATTAATATGCCAGTGATGTCAGCATATTCGGACTCAGAATCAGTGGAGGTGTTTGATGAGTCATAAGAGGAAGATGAGGAGGAATTGGGTGTTTCAGGCTCAGAAGGATCAGAGGAGTCTGAAAGGTGAGGCTGGACAGTATGATAGTGATACTGGTCCATTGGGTTTTTATCCTTTTGAGGAGGTTCAGGATATATTTGTGGTGGTTCTCTTGGAGGGATAATAGGTGTAGATGAAGAGGCTGTGGCCTTGGGACGTGGTTGAGATGTGTTGACTTGGGATCGTGGTTTTTTAGATGAAGATGGTGGAGGAGGTACTGGAAGATGAGAGAAACCAAAAGGTTGATGATAAGCAGGTTGTTGAGATCTAGATGGTGGATAGAAAGGTACGAATGCATCAAAGAGTGGAGGAGATACTGGTGTAGGTTGAGGTCGGGTGAAAAGAGATGGTCGAACCTTGTCAGCATCAATTCTGGATACCTCAGCTTTGAGTTTTCTGATCTCGGCTTCTTTGGAATTGAACTCTGGACCCCATATATGATTCTTAATCATATATCTGAGATCGGTGTCTAGCTCAGAAATCCGGTCATGGAGACGGATGTACATTTGATCCAAGCGACTGGTGATGGAATCAACTTTGGTTTCAGTCTGGGAGACTTGAGTTGCAACACGGTCAATTTTCTTACCGAGTTGTTGGAGAGAATGGTTTTGAGCATTGGCATTTTTGGTTTGCCAATTCAAGACAGCTTCATATTGTTTTGGTTCTTCAGGTTGTCCAGAGGCTGTAACTGGAGATTGGACAAAAGGTTTGGAGGTAACACGGGTTTGTGGATCTGTTTGTTTTTCAAGGGGTGGAAAGGAGTTTTCATAAGAGTGACTTGAAAACATAAGGCAAGACCTGATTGGTTGAACAGGAGGTTTTGGATCCGGTGGAGGTTGTGGAGGAAAGGATGTGCAAGATGATGGAGGATAAGAAGCTTTTTTCTTTTTCTTTTTCTTTCTCCGCATAACTTCTAATTCTTCATCAATGTCATCAGTATCCGTATCATCCAAGCAAGGACAATCCGGATTGCACATATGGGCTTCTGGAACATCCCATAAAAAGTGACCATTAAGCTTGGCAGGATATACTGGATAGCCTTCGGATGAAAAGCCATGAATAGGAAGGTGTTCTTCTTGACCAGTTTGCACTGCTGTGATCATTGCAGTATAAGAAAGCCGTGGATCGTCTGAAGTAGGTTGAGCATCAGGAGTTTGAAAAGTAAGTTGGACTTGGCCATTTGGACGTCTGGTAAAAGTGGCTTCTGTGGCTTGGACTGGTTCAGAATTCTGGTGAAAGTGCTCATAGTTGGTTAGCCATTCAAGAGGCATGAGGTTGAGCAGTTCTTGTTTTGGAATTTGTTTGGGGATTTGGATGATGGTAGGAATTTTGTCTGTATCCGCCAGTATCATCAAAGCATCAGAACTTGTGTGTGGTGTAGGAAGGTCAAGTGCATGATTTTGTAATCGATACACTATTTGGTGATGGAGGGTTGCAATCTTGGAAGTAGGTGTTTGTTCTGCTCCTTGGAGCTGGATTTGGACTTTAAGTGTTGTTGGAAGGTTGGGATCCTCAAGAGAGAGGTTGAAGTTTGGGTAAAAGGTTAAGAGGACACTACCAGCATGAAGGGTTGTCAGAACGGTTCCAATGACTGCATGTTGGTACTCCTTGAACCTGGTGTCTAGGAGAGCAATCCTAGCTGTGACAGGTAAGCCTTTGCGCCCATGAAGGGTGAGAATCAACTGGACACCACCAAGATGGAGGTGTGTGTAGCCTTCTCGTTTCCAGTTGGCTATGAGGTCGGCAGGTATCTCCATAGTGACATATTGTTCACTCTGAGAAGCTTGTAAAGCACACTGGTCTAGTCTTGAAGACTGGACATATTCTTTTGGAAGTGGTCTTTTAGTGGAGATGAGAGTGCGAATACTTCGGGTGAAGGACTTTTGTTGTTTGTAGAGGTTGTAAGGACTCATGAGGGGAAACTGGGACTCAGTGACTTGAGCAGATTCGGGAATATAAGAATATTCCACAAGGTTTTCTATTTTAGAGGCTATGTGTTTAGAGCATGATTGAGGGAGAGAGAGTGTAGAAGAAAGAGAAATAGGAGATGAAGACGATGTAGAAGCTGAAGATGTGTTTGTTTCCATGGTGAGAGAGTTCTCTTCTAGGAGATCAAATGATTATTCAAATTACTAATGATACCACCTCGGCTTTGGGTGGGGCTCTGATACCAGTGGGTTTAATTTGAGAAATGAATGCATTATGCTCACAAGATTTTATAAGTGATGATCTAGTTGTAACACCTCGTGAGGGATCTCCTAAAATTACATCTTTAGGGTGAGAAAAGACATACCTCCACTCCTTAGGGAGTGATTGAGATGCACCTTCATTTTGCTCTATATTCATTTCTTCATGTTGCTCATCTTGATTCCCATGAGACGTATCATTTTGGTCATCGTTTGATGATTCTTTTTGTAAGTCTTCATCTACATCATTATCAACAACAACTTTCTCTGTAGAGGAAGGGTTAGACTCATCAAAGGTAACATGCATACATTCTTCTGCAACTAATGTATTTTGTTATAAACTCTATAAGTTTTGCTTGAGTTTGAATATCCAAGAAAAATACCAACATTAGATTTTGGATCAAATTTGCCAAGATTGTCTTTTAAAATAAAACATTTACATCCACACACTTTGAAATAACCAATGTTGGGTTTTCTATATTTTCGAAGCTCATATGGAGTATTGTTAAGGTTAGGTGTAATCAACACACGATTTAAAACATAACAATAGTCCTAGCCATTTCTTGAATGGATTTATTCTTTCTCTCAACAAATCCATTTTTTTGTGGAGTTCTAGGTGATGAAAATTGATGCTCAATGCCAAAGTCATTACAAGAAATCTCAAATGAATGATTTTCAAACTCTCCTCCATGATCACTCCTAATGCAAGCAATACCATCTCCTTTTTCATTTTGTGATTTCTGACAAAGCACTTTAAAGGCATCAAGAGCATCATCCTTATTGACTAAAAATAATACCCATGTATATCTAGAATAGTCATCTACTATCACAAATGCATAATGTTTGCCATTTAGACTAGCATATCTTGATGGCCCAAATAAATCTATGTGAAGAAGTTGAAGTGGTTTTGAAGTCGAAATATGATTTTTATTTTTGAAAGATGTTTTGATTTGTTTTCTAAATTGACACACTTCACAAATCTTATCCTTTTGAAACCTAATTTTCGGAAGACCTTTAACTAAATCATTTTTTGAAATTTTTGAAATCAAATCCATACTTGCATGACCTAACCTTTTATGCCATAGCCAACTATCATGATATAATGTGGAAAAGCATTTATCAAGAGTAGATGCACATTCTATGTCAATGATATAAACATTACCACATCTATTCCTAACAAATAAGATCTTGCCATCACATGAATTCTCAATAACACAACTAAATTTATCAAAGATAACTTTGTAACCTTTATCACATAATTGACTAATACTAATTAAGTTGTGTTTCAAGTTCTCAACCAAACATACATTCTCAATTAGAGTTGAGGAAATTTTACCAACATTTCCAATTCCAAGAATTTTTCCTTTTGAGTTGTCTCCAAAAGAAACATCTCCACCATTTTCAATTTTGGTGAAGCTTGAGAATCATGCATAGTTTCCAGTCATGTGCCTTGAACAACCACTGTCTAAGTACCATTTATTTTTCTTCTTCTTTGAGCCTTACAAAGAAAATCTCAAGTCTTAGGTACCCAAAGCTTTTTGGGTCCTTGAGAGTTAGCAATGGTTCCTTTTGGAACCCAAATACATTTGACACCATAATATGTGTTGTGCAAATTTTATTGAACTCGCAAGTGTATGAATCTATTGTAGTATAGATCAATGGTGACGAGGGTCGATCCCATGAGGAGTGGATTTTAATTATATGTAGAATTAGTTTTGTAAATGGGTGGTTGGATTTGTGATAAAAATGATTTGAATTATCCTAAAATTGGAATTGAAATGGCGAGAATAAATTAAAGATAAATATATTGAGATGACGTACTTGGATATCTAGATCTGTATCAACATGCATCACGGGCTAAATAATCCTCATTAATGCCAATTAAATCATGAGAGGGGAATCCACACCTCATGAACCACAATCTAATTAATATGGTGCTAAGGGCTTATCGTGCCACATAATAATAATCTTGTACTAGGGGACCGGTGAAACAAAGGCGGTACTAGACAAGTTAAATCATCCACAAAAAATTAGAGGGGAAAAGAAAAATAAATTCTCTAGATGGGGTGTGTCAGACAGGTTATAAAGTTTCAGAACGTCTGTGAAAGGTTTGAACATGGACTTAACTCGAATACCAGTGGGAATGATTTAGAGGTGTTTGATCTGGTGAAGGATGTCAAACCTATCAAGATATCCTTATTAGGAAGGGTTGAACCAATGACCTTAGTCCAGATAACACAGTTTGGGAAAATTTGAATACCAATGGGTTTTTTTGGTAATCAAAGAGGTGATGAACAATTTTCCATTGACAGCTTTGAAATGTTCCTCATATTCTGTTCAATATTCTAGTGGAAGAATATGCAGATTCAACATACTGCGTTGGGCTCCAGTATCTATAAGACCAATTGCTGGAATGGGTCTTTGGAATTTGGAGGGAAAGATCTGGAGTTTGATGGAAGGTATTGGCACAGTAGTATCAAGGGACAACAACTGTTGGTGAAAAATCACTTGGGACTGGTCATTGTCTGAGTCATCAGAGGAATTTTGTAGTGCGAACACAGTTTAATCATTGGTAACTAGGATTCTAGTTCATCCTTTTCTGGAGAGTAATCTTAGTAGCTTGGAGATGCTCAACTAGCCTGATAGATTTTTCCCATTTGTTGAGACAATCTTTGGCATAATGGCCTTTTCTCTTGCAAATGAAACATCGGCTTGATTTTCTCCGTTTAAATTCTCTGGATGAAGATGACTTCTTTCTAAAGAATCTGTAGGGCGTTTTGGACTTGCGAGGCTTAAATGGATATTCTGGACTTTTGAATTTTCGAAAATGACTTTTCTTTTAGGATTGCAGTTACATTTCTTCTTCTGTTTGCATTTGATCTGCTAGTAAGGCTTCTAGCAGGTATTCCGAAATGGTTCTTTATCTTTCAACAGTTCTTTGAAAAACTGTTTCTGCTCACAGAGTTTGTCAAGACAAGTTTTGGCAAGCTGGAAAATTTTGTCAAGAAAGATGTTATCAAGGACAAGATTAGATGCACGAAGTTGCCTCTGTATGTCTGGTTGATGTTCATTAGGAAGGAAGTCAAAAAAACATGCTTTAATGTCGGCTCATTGAATCCATTAAATTTATAAATAGCAGGGACATTCTTTTATAATGGAAATCAAGATCCTTAGCATTGAGTGAACAGCATTTCATGTTGAGATCGTGCAGTTTCAAAAACTGCAGAAGGGTCTCCAAGTAATTGATCATGGATAACCGCAAAAGGCACTTGAGACTTCTGGCAATTGAACAAACTGTAATTGTCTGTATTGTCCTAAAGAATCAAACCAATCTCTTAGAGCACCCGTAAAACGAGTGGCAAATTCTCTAAGGACCGATTGAGTAGTGGCTCCTGGCCTTAACATTTGTCAGTTAAGCCAGGCAGACATTTCATTAAGCCGATCACGCCATTTAGAGGATGGAAGATCATCAAATGTAAACCATGGACCATTTGACGATTTTGGGCCAGTTGGACCAGTATGAGCCTGGGCTGGAGGAGGTTGATTTGAGGCAGAGAATTCTGGCATTTCTTCGTCAACTTTAGAAGGAATGTCAACATATGGTTCTGTGTGGGAGGTTTGGCCTTGATCAGGTTGATTAGGTTGAGCCATCAGGATTTTAGTTATATCAGCATAGGGCTTTTCAGAGTCTGTCTCAGTATGGCTATCTAAAACAGCTAGATTTGAATCAGAAGTTTGATCATCTGTAGTAGATGTATGATCAACTGTGTGGGCATTGAACAGGTGCATAGGTTGTTTTTCCTTGGATTGGAGAGGAGGTTGGGAAGCAGCTGGTGGTGGAAGTACTGATGGTGATACTGGTTATAACCAGGGGATTGTTGGTTAGGCATGGAAACAGCAGGTTGGTGACTGGTGATTGGGCGTGGTTGATGTTTAGGCTTTGGTTTAGGTTTAAGTTGTAGTGGAAATGGATTATCTAGAAAAAGAGTATGAGTCATACTAAATAACTTGGAAGGTTCATATTATCGGATAGGGGAAAGCATAGAGGCAAAATGATGATAAGTTGGACTGATGGAAGGGATTGGAGGTGACGAGGTAAAAAGGGTAGGTCTTTGTTTTTCTGATTCTATCTGGTCTAGCTCAGCTTTCAAGCATCTGATCTCTCTTTCTTTCTGGTCAAATTCTGGGCCATAATAGCGTTGAGCAAGAATGGTGTGTAACTCAGAATCGAGTTGAGTAATTCTGGACTGTAGATTTTGGTGGATCTGTTGCATCTGTGCAGTAATAGAGTCGACCTTTATCTCAAGCTTCTCAGTTCGTAAACTGATTTTCTTAACTTTGAATTGATATTCAACAAAGTATCATTCTGTGCTCTGATATTTTTGATTTGGCAGTTGAAGACTGATTTAAAGGGTTTAGGTGGTTCAAGGTGCCAGGTAGAAGTGATGGCAAAAAGGATAAAAGGTTTAGACACAACATTTCGTTGGGAATCTGTGTGGATTTCCAAAAGAGGAAAGGAAGAAGAGTAGTCTGAAGAAGTAAATGAATATTCCGGACTTTTGAATTTTTGAAAAAATCCTGATGACTCAGCTTGATCAACCTGATCAAGGCTAAACCTCTCACACAGAACCATATGTCTAGAAGGCCTCATCCCAAAGAATATATTCACTCTTCTTGGTTGGATCAATGTGCTCTTCAAGCCACTTCTATTGAACAATATTACACTTTGGAGATTCCCTTAGAGTTGATTTCAAACATCTGAAAGTATGTTTGAACGACGGCCAGATGAAACAGTCAGAATGACTTTCAAACCACCTCCCACTAAATGAAGATGTTAATCCAACCAAAGCTACCCATCCATTTTTTCGGAAACAGTTTTACCTTTGAAATTGAGAATATTAGAGAAGGCTGAACTGTCCATTCAGAGATGTTTGATCTGGTGAAGGATGTCAAAGCCTAACAAGATATCCTTATTAGGAAGGGTTGAACCAATGACGCGAATGCCCTTACCACCTTGTCGTGGTCCCACCTGCAAGCAACTGAAGCTCTCCAAGACTTATTTTCCACCGCCTTCTAACGATGACCCTGATGCGACCGAAAGCTCCTCTGAAAAGCTACTCAGACATCACCCAGACTAAGATACAGACGCGGATGCCCTTACCCACCTTGCCGTGGTCCCACCTGTAAGCATTTTATAAACTTAATGGATTCAATGAGCCGACATTAAAGCATGTTTTTCTGGTTTCCCTTCCTGATGAACTTCAACTAGACATAAAGAGCAACTTCATGCATCCAATCTTGTCCTTGACAATATCTCTCTTGGCAAAATCTTCCAGTTTGCCAAAACTTATCTTAACAAACTTTGTGAGCAGAAACAATTTTTCAAAGAAATTGTAAAAGATAGAGAACCATTCCGGAGTGCCTGCAAGAAGCCTTATTTGCAGATCAAATGCAAACAGAATAAGGATTGTGATTGCAGTCCTGGAAAGAAAAGGCGTTTTTGGAAATTCAAAAGTCCGGAATATTTATCTAAGCCTCGCAGGTCCAAAAAGCCCTATAGATTCTTCAGAAAGAAGTCATCTTCATCCAGAGAATTTAAACGGAGAAAATTAACCCGATGTTTCATCTGCAAGAGAAAAGGCCATTATGCCAAAAAATTATCCCAACAAACGGGAAAAATCAATCAGGCTAGTCGAGCATCTCCAAGTTACTGCAGACTCTCCAGAAAAGGATGAACTGAAATTCTATTTCTCTGAACAAGATGAACCCAATGATGAAACTGTATTCGGACTACAAAATTCCTCTAATGACTCAGACAGTGACAAGTCCCAAGTAATTTTTCACCAACAGTTGTTGTCCCTTGATACTACTATGCCAATACCTTTCATCAAACTCCATAACTTGCCCTCAAAATTCCAAAGGCCCATTCCAGCAATTGGTCTTATAAATACTGGAGCCCAACGTAGCATGTTGAATCTGCATATTCTTCCACCAGAATATTGGAGAGAATATGAGGAACATTTCAAAGTTGTCAATAGCAAATTGTTCACCACCTCTTTCATTACCAAAAAACCCATTGGTATTCAAATTTTCCCAAACTGTGTTATCTGGACGAAGGTGGTTGGTTCAACCCTTCCTAATAAGGATATCTTGGTAGGTTTTAACATCCTTCACTAGATCAAACACCTCCAAATCATTCCCACTGGTATTTGAGTCAAGTTCATGTTCAAAACTTTCATAGACATTCTGAAACTTTACAACTTGTCTAACATACCCTAGCCCTCCCAGAATATTTCAACCAAACTTTTGAGTTTGTGTCCAGAGTCTCATTCTCAATTCACCCATCCAAACCCATTATGGAAAAATCAGTCTTTCTTTATTAAGTTACCTTTTAAACTAAATGAAGATGTTAATCCAATCAAGTCACCCATCCAGGAATGAGTCCTTCTGACTTACTCCTAGCCCAACAAGAATGTTCACAATTGTTAGCCCAAGGTCTAATTGAGCCCACAAATTCTCAATGGGCTTGCCAAGCCTTTTATGTTGAAAAGCATTCTGCAATTTTCTGAGGAAAGAAACGCTTAGTCATTGACTATCAGCCCTTAAACATGTTTTTACAAGATGACAAGTTTCCTTCGCCCTGACGATAAAGCATGTTTACTTTTCTCAAAAATGCCCAGATCTTTTCAAAATTTGATTTAAAATCTGGCTTTTGGCAATTAGGAATTGAAGCCTCTGAGCGCTACAAAACTATCTTTTATATCCCCAATGCCCACTTCCAATAGACAATCTTACCCTTCGATCTCAAAACTGCCCCATCCATATTCCAAAATCCATGATCAAAATCTTTCAGCCCATCCTCCATCATGCATTGATTTATATTGATGACATCTTGCTTTTTTCAAGATCACATGAAGAACATCACCAGCTGTTAACTCAGTTCTATGATATTGTCCAAAGTCATGGCATTATGTTGTTAAGAAAGAAAAGCACCATTGCCATAGATACTTTTGAATTTCTTGAAATGGTCATAAATGACGGCCATTATCAGCCCGGAAAGCACACGTCCTAAGAATTGGTTCACTTTCCAGATCAGCACTTTCCCAAAAATCAAGTTAAACAATTTCTTGGTATCATCAACTACATCCGTGATTTCATCCCACATGTGGACCAACACACCCGACATCTTTCGACTTTATTGAAAAAGAAGCCCCCTGAGTGGAATGATAACCACACCATTGCTGCCATTATACTAAAGCAGATTGCGCAAAATCCGCCCCCTTTAAAATTGATTGCTGATGGAAAGCACATACTACAGACAGATGCAAGTGATGAATTATGGGGAGTCATCTTCCTAGAAGAAATCAATGGAAAAGAAAGCTTTATCGCTTATGCTAGTGGACATTTCTTTGACACACAGAAGCATTACCACAGTGTGCTCAAAGAAATCTTAGCAGTAAAGAATGGCATTAAAAAGTTCGAGTATCATTTGATTGGACACCATTTTCTCATCCGAATGGATAGTTCAGCCTTCCCCAATATTCTCAATTTCAAAGGTAAAACTATTCCCGAAAAAATATTACTCAGGTTAAAAGATTGGTTTTCCAAGTATGACTTTTCAGTTAAGCATATAAAGGGGTCCCAGAACCTCATCCCTGATATGCTTTCCAGATTCTCCAAACTAGACAAATTTCTCACCGTGTTTTCCACAACCTATCACTTTCCAATCATCTCTATGGCTACTTCACTTCCCCCAGAAGCTCTCATCAAGAAAAACTTTCCCCTTGACAAAACTTTCTCCTCAGTCTTTGCCATGCAAGAGTTTGCCCGAAAAACTGTTTTCCGCTTTTTCATGAAAGCCTACCTTATGGTAGACTCATTTCCATTTTCTACCTTCCATCTAGAAAACTTATTCCTTATAGGTCTTACCCTTGACCCATCCAGAGATATCACTGAAGATGAGTTATGGTACTTATAGTGCCTAATTGTTCTTTATGCAACCAAGCTCATCTTACCAATCAGTCCCACTTTGGAACATCTCCTCAACCTTGACAAAGCCACCTCCCTCACCTAGACTTTACTTGAATGGTTTTCTTCCATTCCATGGTGGAGAAAGAAACTGCAGCAACTCTCAGAGATTTATAATCTTGAAAGAATGCCTGCTTCAGAAGCACAACTGTTTGCCTCAGTGTTCATCATCCATAGGCCATACTTCCAGCATCCAGATACAAATCGTTTCTGGTCTCAAGACCAAGTTTATGAATGGTTTACTGCATCACATCCAGCTGTCATCGACAATGAAATCTAAACCACGCTGCACAATTACCTATGTTAACTAAACCACCAGACTCCACCACACAGAGATATCTTCCACACATCCTTAGACCCACAACATGACCTCATCATGATCCCCAATCTATCCGCCGTATCAAAATCAAAGTCCACTGGAATCATCATCAAAGAAGAAAACCCAGATTACACAGACTTTCTTTACCAAGACTCCCGGGACCCATGAGAAGAATTTCTTCCTTTAAGTCAACATCTCCAGCAGTTTCCCCAACCATCCATGCATGAACCAGGATCATCATCACAACCATCGTCATCACAACCACCCAAACCTTTAAAAGCAGACAAGGCTACTCAAACATCACAGAGACCGGGATACAGACACGAATGTACTTACCCACCTTACCGTGGTCCCATCTGTAAGCACCGAAGCTCTCCAAGACATTTTTTCCATTGCCTTCTAACAATGACCCTAATGCGACTGAAAGCTCCTCTGAAGACGAATACAGGAACCTTCACTCTCCATAAAGTATTTTATCTTATTGCCATGCACCTTTCTTTCTTGTCTTGTTGTCGTGAACCTTCCCTCTCTGTCTTGACTCATGAACCTTCCCTCTTTGTCTTATTGCATGAAATTTCCCTTTTTGTCTTGTTGCATGAAATTTCCCTCTTTATCACGTTGCATCACCTTTTCTTTTTGTCTTCTTGTCATGGACTTTGTCCTGTTGTAATCATAATAATGTATCTTTTACTTTTGTACTATATCTTTATCTTAGTTTTACTATTGTAACAGATAGGGGTCCTGTCCTATCTTCATGAGCTCTTCTATATAAAGGGCTCTCTTCACTTGTAAAATATAGAAGTTTTCAACAATAAACTCTCGTATGCCTTTATCTAATCATTAAGTTCTAAACTCTCTCTTCTCTATGCAAATGAAGTTCTAGTGAAAAAAACGGATAAAAGAATTAAATTTGTTCATTTTGAAAACTTAAGGAAGTATGCTCTGCACTTGCCTTCAAGCAATGATCCTATGCATCGGAAAGCTTATGATGATTTTTTATGGTATAAGACTCTAATTTTTCCACAATGGGTTTGGATGGGTGAATTGAGAATGAGACTCTAGACACAAACTCCATTCAAGAGGCATAAGCTTTATGAGCTCATGGCGAGGAATTTGTCTTAGGATCTGGATGATTTTTGGGATCTGGTCAGATTGTGGTTATCCATGATAAATTCCTTGGAGACCCTTTGGGATGCCCTTGGCTCAGGCATGTTTGATCCCTCTATCAAAGTCATAAGTTCAACCCTTCCCTTCTCAAAAACAATTTGTGGGTGCTTGACAAAAAAAAATCATATTTAAGAGTCTTGATGACAGTGGGTCACAGTTGTGTATGAGATAACAAGTCAATGTCAAATAACGTGTAAAGCACATGGCTCATGAGTAAAAAAAAATTAAAAAGTAAAAAGTAAACAGTAATAAAATGAAATTATTAAAAACAATATTGCAAATGATAAAACAACAGTGAAATAAAATAATAGTGAAGTAAAAGGGATATGTACAAGTAGTTGCGACTGTGGCTCACATTTTCCTCTGGTTTTACGTCCAAAAACAGCTTGAACGCCCTCTATGAGTTGAGGATAGGCTTCCCATCCAGTTTTCTTATAAACTGGCAAATAAGATCGTTTATAGTCAGATTCCCGAGACTATATCGTGCATTTTCTTTCTGGAATAATGGTCATAACTGGAGAATCGCTCCTTGCACATATCCACTGGGATGCGTTTCAAGAGACAAAAGGATATCATCCAATGACTCTTTATTCAAGCTATCCTTAATTAATTGAATCTTATTTTCCTTGTTATCAGACACCATTCCTAAAGAACATGGGTTTTTATTGCAATTCATTCTAGCACACTTATGACAAGCAACAGAAATTCTTCGTGCTCGTCGTTTTCTTGCATAATTTCCTTTACCACAACTAGGTATGTATGCAATAAATTTTAGAGGTAACTCACCTGCCAATCGTACTTTAGCCTCGATTAACCAATGGATGTCAACAGGTATGTTTTTCCTCATGAGCAATCGCATGCGTTCGAACTGGGCTTTTTAGATTGTAAGGAGGGCATTCTGAGGAAGTGAAGGGAATCGCTTGTTAAGCTTTGCTAGAATCTAGTTTCTGTCCATACCTTTGCCTCAGAATATCAGTTATTATGGGAAGCTGAAGTAACCAACTTGATTGTCACGGAGTACCGTTATTCGCCACTTCACCAGGGTAACAAACTAAAGCACACAAACAGAAAAACAAATTAAAATACACAAAGAAAATTAAAATCGTCCTCTTATTGAATTTACCTCAAGCTTCAACTGGATGTCGTAAACACTTCTCTCAATGTCTCTGAGTTGGCTTTCTAAACCCTCAACATAGGATACTAACTCTGGTGGTTGTAGAGCCCAAATATGATGTGTTTTACAAAATTAAATCTACCTTTTGAGATGAGTTTTGACATGTTGAAATGGTTTAAGAATGTTCAGGAGGAATGATCTAAGTATGGTACTCATGATTAACAATGATAAGAGAAAACTTAATGGTAAAATAAATACACTTATGCAAAAATAATTTCAATGAGCTAAAGAATAATAAAAAGAAAGAAAGAAAAATTAAACCACTGAAAAGAAAAAAAATCAATTCAAATCTAGTGGGTCACTCAAATTTATTTCGGTGTCTTCTCCATGTGGTTGGTACTCTAGATATGGCTTTAACCTTTGACCATTAACTTTAAATGTGGCACCGTTCTTTGGGTCCTTAATTTTAATTGCCCTATGTGGAAAAACAGTATGAACAATAAAGGGACTAGACCATCGAGAGCGTAACTTACCTGGGAATAAGTGCAAGCGAGAATTGAATAAAAGCACTTTCTGACCTAGAGTGAACGATTTTCTCATAATTTGCTTATTATGGAAGACTTCATTCGTTGCTTGTAAATCTTGGCATTTTCGTATGCATCATTGCGAATTTCTTTAAGTTCTGCTAGCTGTAATCTTCTTCCTGAGCTGGCTTGCTGAATGTCAAAATTGAATTTCTTGATGGCCCAATACGCACAATGCCCGAGTTCCACAGGTTGGTGGCAAGCTTTTTCATATGCTAGCCTGTAGAGTGACATCCCAATCGGGGTCTTGAAAGTCGTTCTATATACCCATAATGCATCATTAAGTCTTAATGACCAATCTTTTCTGTCCGGCTTCACCTTCTTTTCTAATATGTGCTTTATTTTTCGATTGGAGATCTTAACTTGGCCACTAGTTTGCGAATGATATAGGGTCGCCACTTTGTGAATGATTGAATACTTTGTCAAAAGAGTCTTGAATGCTTTACTACAAAAGTGGGCAACACCATCACTAATTATTGCTCGCGTGAATCCAAAGCATGAGACAATGTTGCTTTTCAAAAATCTTATCACTACCTTGTGATCGTTAGTTCTGCATGGAATTGCTTCTACCCATTTCGATACGTAGTCAACATTAACCAATATGTATTGATGGTCAAAAGAAGGGGGAAATGGTCCCATGAAGTCGATACCCCACATGTCAAAAATCTCAACCACTAAAATTGGATTTTGTGGCATCATGTTCCTTCCTGTAATGCTCCCCATTCGTTGACACCTATCACATAAAGAACAAAAAGTGTAAGCATCTCAAAATATAGTTGGCCAATAGAAACCACATTGTAAAACTTTAGTAACTGTTTTCTTAGCACTGAAATGGCCTCCACAAGCTTGTTCATGATAGAATGAAATGATATTTTGAATTTCATTTTCTGAGACACATCGTCTAACAATTTGGTATGCACAATACTTGAATAAATATGAGTCATCCCAAAAGAAATTCTTTATTTCTGCAAAGAATTTAGCATTGTCTTGATTGGTCCAATGCTTTGGAAGTTGACCTGTAACAAGATAATTAACTATATCATCATACCAGGGTAATACTTTCACACTCATTAATTGTTCATCTGGAAATGACTCATTTAATGGTAATAGTTCTGTAATTGTGTAAAAATGGAGACGAGAGAGATGATCCGCCGCAACATTCTCTGTGCCTTTCTTATCTTTGAATTCCAAGTCAAATTCCTACAAAAGTAACACCCAACGAATTAGTCTAGCTTTTGCATCTTTCTTTGTAAGAAGATATTTAAAAGCAGCATGATTTGTGAACACAATTATTTTACAACCAATGAGATAACATCGAAATTTTTCCAATGCAAACACTACTGCTAGCATTTTCTTTTCAGTAATTAAATAGTTTAACTGTGCATCATTCAATGTCATACTAGCATAGTAAATAACATGGGGAATTTGATCAACTCTTTGTCCTAATACTGCTCCTACTGCATAATCAGATACATCACACATGAGCTCAAATGATTAGCTCTAGTTTGGTGGCTGAATGCTAGGTGACAATGTCAACAATTACTTTAATTTTTAAAAAACCACAAGATATGAATCCGTAAAGATAAAAGGTACATCCTTGGCAAATAAATTGCATAAGTGTCTAGAAACTTTGCTAAAATCTTTAATGAAACTTCTATAGAAACCAGCATGCCCAAGGGAAGATCTTACTTCTCTGACTGTTTTGGGTGGAGGAAGATTATAAATGAGATCGACCTTGGTTTTATCAACCTCAATACCTTTGCTCAAAATGATGTGACCGAGAAAAATACCTTGTTTTACCATAAAATGACACTTATCCCAATTTAAGACTAAGTTCTTCTCGATACATCTCTGTAGAACTAGTGTTACCAAACCGTTTAAGAAATCATCATAAGTTTTTTAATGCACAGAATCCTTACTAGAAGGCAAGTGCAGAGCATACTTTCTTAAAGTTTTCAAAATGAACAAATTCAACTCTTTATTCCTTTTCTTTCTCTATATCTTCATTTGTAGAGAGAAAAGAGAGTTTAGAAATTCATGGTTTTATGGAAACACATGAGAGTATATTTCTTTAAAAAAATTTTCTTATCTTACAAGTGAGGGGATAATTCTTTATATAGGAGAATTCTCGGCAAGATAGGACAGGACCCCTATCTTTTACAAAAGCAAAAGTAAAAGATACATCATGACACAACTTTTATTATTACAAAGCGGCAAAATGAGCTTTAATAATTAAAGCATGACGTTGACAAAATAAAGCTTAAAGTAAAAGCATATTTTAATAATTATACAAAATAAAAGCATAAAGTGAAACATAATTATTACAACAAGACAAAGTACTCTATGGAGAGTGGAGATTCATGTAGTTGTCTTCAGATGAACTGTCAGTTTCATCTGGGTCAGTGTCACGAGAGGTTGGTAGGAAAAAATTTTTGGAGAGCTTTAGATGCTTACAGTGGGGACCACGACAAGGTGGATAAGGGCAATCTCATCTATAGCCAGGCTTGAGTGAGGATGACTGAGGCATAAAGCTTGGGGTCTGATTGGCCTTGTCTGCTTTTAAAGGTTGTGATGGTTGTGATGATGACCCTGGTTCATGCATGGACGGCTGGGGAAACTGTTGAAGATATTGACTTAAAGGAAGAAATTTTTCCCATGGGTCTTGTGAGTATTGGTAAAGGAAGTCGGTGTAGTCTGATTTTTCTTCTTTGATGATAATTCCTGTGGACTTTGGTTTAGATATGGTGGATGGAGTAGGGATTATGATGAGGTCATATTGTGGACCTAAGAAAGTATGGAAGATATCTCTGTGTGGCAGAGTTTGGTGGTTTAATTGACAAAGGTAGTTATGCAGAGTGGATTGGATTTCATTGTCAATGACAACTGGGTGAGGTGCAGTAAACCATTCATATACTTGGTCTTGAGACCATAAGAGGTTTGTATCAGGATGCTGGAAGTATGGCCTATGGATGATGAATACTGAGGTAAACAGTTGTGCTTCAGAGGCAGGCATACATTCAAGATTGTAAATCTCCGACAGTTGTTGTAGCTTCTTTCTCCACCATGGTACTGGGGAAAACTATTCAAGTAATGTCCAGGTAAGAGAGGTGGCTTTGTCGGGATTAAGGAGATGTTCCAAAGTGGGAGTAATTGGTAGGACTAGCTTGGTTGCATAAAGAACAGTTAGGCACCAAATGTACCATAACTCATCTTCAGTAATTTCTCTGGATGGGTTAAAGGTTAAACCTGTGAGGAATAGATTTTCTAGGTGGAATGTGGAAAATGGAAAGGAGTCTGTTAGAAGGTAGGCTTTCATGAAAAAGTGAAAAATAACTTTTCTTGCAAACTCTTGGATGACAAAGACAGAGGAGAAGTTTTTGTCAAGGGGAAAAGTTTTTTTTGGTGAGAGCTTCTAAGGATAGTGATGTAGCCATGGAGATGATCGGAAAGTGGTATGTTGTAGAAAACAAGGTGAAAGGTTTTTCTGGTTTTACGAGTCTGGAGAGCATATCAAGGATGAGGTTCTGGGACACCTTTATATGCTTAACCGAAAAATCATATTTGGAAAACCAATCTTTTAATCTGAGTAACATCTTTTCGGGAACAGTTTTACCTTTGAAATTGAGGATATTAGGGAAGGCTGAACTGTCCATTCGGATAAGAAAATGGTGGCCAATCAGATGATACTAAAACTTTTTGATGTCATTCTTTATTGCTAAGATTTCTTTGAACACGTTATGGTAATGCTTCTATGTCTCAGAAGAATGTCCACTAGCGTAAGCGATAAAGTTTTGCATTGATTTCTTTGAGAAGAATGGCACCCATGATTCATCACGTGCGTCTGTCTGCAGTATGCGCTTTCCATCAGTAATCAACTTTAAAGGAGGCAGATTTTGCACAATTTGCTTGAGGGTAGTGACAGCAGTTGTGTGGTCAGTATTCCACTCGGGGGACTTCTTTTTTAATAAAGCCGAAAGGTGGTGAGTAAAGCGGTCCACATGTGGGATGAAGTCCCTGATATAATTGATAATGCCGAGTAACTGTTGAACTTGCCTTTTGGAAAGTTGCTAATCTGGAAAGTGAAGCAACTATTGGGCAATGTGCTTTCCTGGTTAATAAAGGCCATCTTTTATGATCATACCAAGAAATTCAATATTATATATAGCAATGGTGCTTTTCTTGGCCGATAATATGATTCTATGACTGTGGACAATATCATAGAATTGAGTTAATAGCTGGCGATGTTTATCATGTGATCCTGAAAAATGCAAGATATCATCAATATAAATCAATGCATGATGCATGATAGGCTGAAAGATTTTAACCACGGATTTTTAAAAAATGGATGGGGCAGTTTTGAGGCCGAAGGGTAGGACTGTCCATTGGAAATGGGCATTTGGGATACAAAAGGCAGTTTTGTAATGTTTAGAGGGTTCAATGCCTAATTGCCAAAACCTGGATTTTAAATCAAATTTTTAAAAGATCTGGGCATTTTTGAGAAAAGTAAACATGCTTTGTCGTCGGGGAAACTTGTCATCTGGCAAAAACATATTGAGTGGCTGATAGTCAATGACTAAGCGTTTCTTTCCTCAAACAATTTCAGAATGCTTTTCAACATAAAAGGCTTGACAAGCCCATTGAGAATTCGTGGGCTCGATTAGACCTTGGGCTAACAATTGTGAACATTCCTGTTAGGCTAGGAGTAAGTCAAAATGACTCATTCCTAGATGAGTAGCTTTGGTCGGGTTAATGTCTTCATTTAGTTTGAAAGGTAACTTAATGAAGAAAGACTTATTTTTCCACAATGGGTTTGAATGGGTGAACTTAGAATGAGACTCAGGATAAAAACTCAAAAGTTTGGTTGAAATATCCTAGTAGGACTGGGAGGTTTCTGAAAGATTATAGAGTTTCAAAATGTTTGTGAAATGTTTGAACAGAGACTTGACTCGAATTCTAGTGGGAATGATTTGGAGGTGTTTAATCTGGTGAAGGATGTCAAAGCCTAACAAGATATCCTTATTAGGAAGGGTTGAACCGATAACCTTGGTCCAATTGACAAAATTTGGGAAAATTTGAATACCAGTAGGTTTTTTTTGTAATCAAATAGGTGGTGAATAGTTTGCCATTGACGGCTTTGAAATGTTCTTCATATTCTGTCCAGTATTCTGATGGAAGAATATGTGAGTTTAACATACTGCGTTGGGTGACAGTGTCTATGAGACCAATTAATAGAACGGGCCTTTGGGATTTTAAGGGTAAGATCCGGAGTTTGATGGAAGGTATAGGAATAAGAGTATCGAAGGATAATAACTGTTGGTGGAAAATTACTTGGGATTGATCACTGTGTGAGTCATCAGGGAAATTCTACAGTGCGAACACGGTTTCATCATTGGGTTCATCTTGTTCGGAGAAATAGAATTCCAGTTCATCATTTTCTAGGGAGTAATTTGTAGTGGCTTAAAGATGCTCAACTAGTTGAATAGATCTTTTATTGGAATAATCTTTGGCATAATGACCTTTTCTGTTGCAGATGAAACATCTGCTTGATTTTCTCCGTTTAAATTCTCTGGAAGAAGATGATTTTTTTTCTGAAGAATCTGTACGGCTTTCTGCATCTGCGAGGTCTGGATGAAAAATCTAGAATTTTGGATTTTCAAAAATGCCTTTTCTTTTTAGGACTGCAATCACAATCATTCTTCTATTTGCATTTGATCTGCAAGTAAGGCTTTTTGCAGGCACTCCTGAATAGTTCTTTATCTTTCAATAGTTCTTTGAAAAATTATTTCTGCTCGTAAAGTTTGTCAAGGCATGTTTTGGCATGCTGGGAGATTTTGCCAAGAGAGATATTGTCAAGGACAAGATTGGATGCGATGAGTTGCCTCTGTATGTCTGGTTGGAGTTCTTCTAGAAGGGAAGCCAGAAAAACATGTTTTAATGTCGGCTCATTGAGTGCATTAAGCTTATGAAACAGTAGGGACATTCGTTTGTAAGGGAAGTTAAGATCCTTAACATTGAGTGGGCAGCATTTCATGTTAAGATAGTCTCATCGTGCTGCTCTAAAAGTTGTGGAGGGGTCTTCAAGGAATTGATCATGAATAACCATAACGGTACTTAAGACTTCTGGTAATTGAACAAACTGTAATTATCTGTGTTGGTCTAAAGTATCAAACCAATCTCTTAGAGTACCCGTAAAGTGAGTAGCAAATTCTCTAAAGACTAATTGAGTTATGGCTCCTGGCCTTAGCATTTGTAGGTCAATCTAGGCAGACATTTCAGTAAGTCTTTCTCGCCATTTATGAGATGGAAGATCATCAAATGTGAACCATGGACCATTTGACGATTTTTGACTGGTTGGACTGGTCTGGGCTTGGGCTAGAGGGGGTTGGTGTGTGGCAGATGATTCAGGCATCTCTTCTTTAACTTCTGAGGGAATATCAACATATGGTTCTGTGTGAGAGGTTTGTCCATGATCAGGTTGATCAGGCTGGGCCATCAAGATTTTGGTGATATCAGTATAGGAATTCTCAGAGTCACTGGTGGATGCTGAAGATTCTGTGTTGGTCTCAGCATGGCTATCTGAAACAGCTAGATTTAAATCAGAAATTTGATCATCTATAGTAGATGAGTGGTCGACTGTGTGGGCACTAAACTGGTGTATGGGTTCTTTATCCTTGGATTGAGTAGGACGTTGGGATAAAGTTGGTGGTAGAGGTGCAAGTGGTGATGTCGGCGTATAACCAAGGGATTGATATCCAGGAACAGAAATGGATGATTGATGAATTGTGACGAGTCGTGGTTGAGGTTTAGGCTTTGGTTTAGGTTTAGGTGGCGGCGGCAATGGATTATCTCTAAAAAGAGTAAGAGTCATACCAAATAACTTGGAAGGATCATACTGTCGGATAAGGGAAAGCATAGAGGCAAATGGATGATAAGTTGGACCGATGGAAGGGATACGAGATAATGCAGTAAAAAGGGTAGGTCTTTGTTTTTCAGATTCAATCTGATCAAGCTCAGCTTTTAAAAGTCTGATCTCCCTTTCCTTTTGGTCAAACTCTGGGCCGTAGTAGCGCTGGGCAAGCATGGTTTGTAACTTAGAATCGAGTTGAGTAATTCTGGACTGGAGATTTTGGTGGATCTGCTGCATCTGTGCAATTATAGAGTCAACTTTCGTCTCAAGTTGTTTAGTTCATAAACTAATTTTCTCAACTTTTGAATTGATATTCAACAAAGTATTATTTTGTGCTCTAGCATTTTGAGTTTGCCAGTTGAGGATGGATTCAAAAGGTTTGGGTGGTTCAAGGTGATTAGTTGATGCTATAGCTGAAGGGATAAAGGGTTGGACACAATAGTTCGTTGTGAATTTATGTGGGTGACTAAAGGAGAAAAGGAAGAAGAGTAGTTTAAAGAAGGAGACGAAAGCATCATACAAGTCAGTGGTGATGTTGGATTTGGGATTGGTGATGGAATCTCATATTTGCAATGCTTTGCAATCCATTTGAGTTCTTTTTGTAAAAGGGTAATGGAGCTAGTGGAGGTGGAGGATCTTGTGGTAGTTTGGGGTCACAGTGGTGACATGAGATTGGAGATTTTTTCTTTTAAGATTTCTTTTTCCTTGTGGTGGCATAATCATCGTTCTCTTCCCAATCATCCTAGCAAGGATAATATGGGTCACACATGCCTGAGCCAGGGACATGCCATAGGAAACAACCATTTTGCTTCATTGGATAAACATGGTAGCCTTCAGAATTAAACCCTATAATGGGCAGATTTTCCTAAGCTATCTGCACAGCTGTGATCATTGAATAATAGGTAAACGAGAGCCGAAGAGGCTCTTGTGGAGCACTTGTAGGTGGTTTAAAAGTCATCTTGACTGTTCTATCTTGTTGTCTTTCAAACATACTTTCTGATGTCTGAATTAGAGCTGTATTATTATGGAATTGTTTATAGTTGGAGATCTATTCAAGAGGCATAAGCTTGATGAGCTCATGATGGGGAATTTGTCTGAGGATCTAGATTATTGTTGGAATCTGGTCAAATTCGGCTAATACCATGAGGGTGTCAGAATGGTGTTCTGGAATGGGTAGATCTAAGGCATGATTTTGAAGCCTGTAGACTAGCTGGTGGTGTAAGGTGGCAATTTTAACAGAAGAAATTTGTTCTGCACCTTGAATTTGAACTTGGACTTTCAAGGTTGTGGGCAAATTAGGGTCTTGGAGAGAAAGGTTGAAATTTGGATAAAAGGTAAGTAAAACACTGCTTGCATAAAGAGTTCTAAGGATAGTGCCGATAACAGCATCTTGGTACTGTTTAAACTGGGTATCGAGCATAACAAGTCGAGCGGTGACTGGTAATCCTTTTCTCCCATGAAGGGTAAGGATTAATCAAATTCGTCCAAGATGAAGATGGGAACCTTCTCGTTTCCAATTTAAAATCAATTCTGAGGGTATTTCCAGAGTGACATATTACTCAGCAGAGGTTGCTTGACAAGCACATTGATCCAGGCGAGAAGACTGGATATATTCTTTAAGTTCAGGCCGTCTAGTAGACATGAGGGTACGAATACTGCGGGTAAAAGAACTGGGTCGTTTGTATAGCTGATAAGGACTGATAAGAGGGTAGGATGACTTACTGATTTGGGCAAATTCAGGGATTTAGGAATATTCTACAAGGTTTTCAATCTTATTGGCAGTATGGGAAGTTCAGGATTTAGGTAAAGAAAGAGTAGAAGAAAGAGTAACAAGATTTGAAGGAGTTGAAGATGAAGTGGAAGCCATGAATGAGAAGTTCTCTCTGCTCCTGAAGTCTAGAGATCAAAATAGAAAAAAAAAACTTAAATTATACCATTTTGATCATGAAAATTGAGGTTTAAGAAAACGAACAATTTTCAAGATCTGATACCAAAGATTTTCAAGTCACCAAAGACAGAAAAGTCATCCATAAAGACTTTAAGGAATCGTTCAACCATATCAGAAAAATGCTCAACATGCATCGTTGAAATATAGAAGGTGCATTACATAATCCAAATGGCATTCTCCTATATGCAAAAGTGCAAAAAGGGCATTCTCCTATATGGAGTGGTCTTCTCTTGATCTTTTGGTGCTATGGGAATCTAATTATATCTTAAGAAGCCATCTAGAAAGCAATAAAATTCATGGTCTGCTAATCTATCAAGCATTTGATTGATAAATGGTAAAGGAAAATGGTCTTTACGTGTGACAGAATTCAACTTTCTATAATCAATGCATACACGCCATCCTGTAGTTACTCTAGTTGGTATCAATTCATTATTAGCATTGGTAACTACTGTGACTCCTGACGTTTTAGGGACAACATGCACAAGACTGACCCATGAACTATCAGAAATGGGGTAAATGATACATGCATATAATAACTTAAGGATTTCTATTCTAATAACTTTTTTGATATTAAGCTTTAACTAACGTTGTATTTCTCTAGTAGGTGTAGCATTTTCATCAAGGTGAATATAATGCATGTAGCCTACTGGATTTATACCTTTTATGTCTACTATGGTCCATCCTAATGCTCCTTTGTGCTCTTTTAAAACATCCAACACTTACTTTTTTGTTCGTCGTTTAGGGATGATGAGATAATTACCGGCAGAGTGCTTTTTTCTCCCAAAAATGCAATTCCAATGTGTTGGGTAATGGTTTGAGCTTGAGTTTCGGTGGTGATTCTGATGACGGGATGAGTTTCTTCTCTGATGGTGCTAGTTGTTTAACTCTTGACTTCCATTTATCAGTGTCCATGAATGGTGCTAAGTCAAGTAGAACGTTGACCTCATCGACCAATCTGTCAATATCAAAATCAAAACCAAAGTGAGTTAAACATGTTTGTAAAGGATTATCACTGAGGTTTGAAACAAAAGTATTATCAACTATTGCTTCAATTAAATCCACATAAACAATTCCATCTTCTGTATTGTGAGGTTGTTTGGCAATGTTGAAAATGTTCAACTCCATAGTCATGTTACCGAAGGACAACTGCATACTTCCAGTTCTGCATTGAATGTGAGCATCCGCAGTTGCCAAGAAATGTCGGCCTAGAATAATGGGGATGTGCTTCCTTAAATCCTATATTGGTTGAGTGTCAATTACAACGAAATCAATAGGAAAATAAAACTTTTCTACCTAAATAAGTACGTCCTCCACAATACCACGAGGTATTTTCGTGGACCGATCTGCAAGCTGTAACACCACCGGAGTTGGGTGTAATTCTCCAAGTCCAAGTTTCAAAAATACTGAGTAAGATAACAGATTTACACTAGCTCTTAAATCCAACAAAGCATTCTCAATTGTGTGGTTCCGTATGCGACGTGAGATAGTGGGGGAGCCTGGGTCTTTGCATTTTAAAGGAATTTTCTGTTGGAGTATAAAACTAACTTTTTTTTGTTAAAAATGCATTCTTTTGAACATGAATGTTTCTCTTTTTAGTACAAAGGTCTTTAAGAAACTTGGCATAAGATGAAACTTACTTTATAGTATCAAGTAAAGGGATATTAACACTAACCTGTTTGAAGATTTCGAGAATCTCACCTGTTGATTTTTCCTTATTTCCTTTTGCTAACCTTTGAGGAAATGGAACTTTGGGAACATATTCTCGTGGGTTGGTTTCTTTTTTTTCCTCCGGTGATGAGTCCTTAGCATTCGCAGGTACAATTTGATTTTCTTTTATCACCAGCATCTCCACTTTATTGTCGACTTCTTTTCCTTTTCGCAAGGTCATGACTACTTTGACCTCTCTATACTGCTGTGGTGAACTGGTACTTGCTTCATATACTCCTTTTTGATTAGGCACTGGTTGACTTGGAAACTTGCCTTTCTCAACAGTCATTGCCAAGGTCTGAACTGAAGAAGTAAGTTGTCCCACCATCTTCTCAAGGCTTGAAACTGATTGGACTTGTGAGTTGAAGCCTGCTCTCAACTCATTTCGTAGTCCATCAATGGTGCGATTTTGTTGCTCAATTGTGGAGTGAATAAGATTGTTGAGATTCTGGAATGAATCCTCCCATGGTCTAGGTTGAGAGTAGTTCTGGTTCTGATTGTATGGTCTAAATGGGGGCTGAGAGGCTTGAGGATTTTGAGGAATTGGTTGCATTAGTGGAGCTGGAGTTGCTGGTCCATTCTGTTGGAATTATTGAGACCATGAAAAATTGGGGTGGTCTCTCCATCTAGGGTTATATGTGTTGGAGTATGGGTTGTAATTCGACAGTTTTCTTATTACACTTATGACATTGGCTTGATCTGAGTATGAGTCATGTGGCTCTATTGATTTAGCAGTCGATAACGATGCTATTTGTCGAGAGAGACCTTCAATTATGCTTTCACTTCTTTAATTTCTGAATTTGACTTGCCAATGTGAACCTCATTTACTCCCTTAATTATTTTAGTGTTCCTAAGCGATCGACTCTGTTGTTGCGAATTATCCGCTTGTCACTGGAAGAATTCCCAAATCTCTGATGCACTTTTGACATTCGCTCTCCTCCACTTATTGCCATTAGCCATTCTTGCACATTCGGCAATAATCCCTCCAAAAAGTATTGGCATTGGTGTCATTTCTCGTACCCATGATGTGGACACTTCAAGAGTAGCCCATTGAATCACTCCCATGTTTCGAAAAACTGCTTGTACTCTTTCTGGGTAAACTCTGAGATTTCCCTGTGAATAACATTGGTTTTATGCACTGGGAAATATTTATTCAAAAATTTTGTTACCATTTGTTCCCATGATGCAATGCTATTAGCAGGCAATATATTAAGCCATGAACGAGCTCCATCCTTTAAAGAAAAATGGGAATAATCTAAGTTTAACATCATTGTCTGAAAAATTATCATATTTAAATGTTTGACAAATACCATGAAAATCATTCAGATGATTATATAAGTCCTCATTTTCTAAGCCATAGAATGTGGGGAGACAATTTAGCACACTAGGTTTTAGTTCAAAGCTCCTACCATCTACATTTAGCTATCTTATAAATGATGTGCTCAAATTAGCTAAGGGACTAAAATAGTCCTTAAATGGCCTCTCCTGTGGTGCTTGTAAATCTATTCCAAATTTATTTTTAACGTGCTTGTGTGTACGAAGTGTTTTTTTTCTAATTAAAGGTGTATAGGTTAAAGATTAAGTAATAATGATTTACGACCATGCATACAAAACCAATAAAATAACAATAAAGATGGGAACAAAATAAATAAAAATAAAGAAGAGGGAGAAATTACGATATTAACTTGATTGCGCTATTACAACCTTACTATAAAAACACACTAAAAAAATATGTGAAAATAAATTAACTAAAAATAAATTAATAAGATAAACAAAACAAAAAAAATTACAATGAAAAAAAAATTGAAAATTAAATTACAGAATTTTAAAGAAGAGAAAAAGAAAAGAAATACTAACCTTTAAATGTAGATTCACTTTTTTTATTCTTTTTTTTTAAAAATATAAGAAAACAAATAAATGGAATTATTCACAAAAATTAATTCTACAAATTAAAATTACTTACCTCCATGGCAACAGTGCCAAAAACTTGTTGTGCAAATTTTATTGAACTCGCAAGTGCATGAATCTATTGTAATATAGATCAATGGTGACGAGTTTCGATCCCACAAGGAAGTGAATTTTAATTATATGTAGAATTAATTTTGTAAATGGGTGGTTGGATTTGTGATGAAAATGATTTGAATTATCCTAAAATTAGAATTGAAATGGCTCAAATAAATTAAAGATAAATCTATTGAGATGACGCACTTGGGTACCTGGATCCGTATCAATATGCATCATGGGCTAAATAATCCTTATTAATGCCAATTAAATCATGATAGGGGAATCTACACCTCATGAACCACACTCTAATTAATATGGTGCTAAATAATCCTTATTAATAACCTTGTACTAGGGAACTGGTAAAACCAAGGCAATACTAGATAATATTTTTTATTATTATTTGTCGAGAAAAAGTCCAATCATCCACAAAAATTAGAGGGGAAAAGAAAAATAAATTTACCAAATACAAGATGGAGCAAGAATTACAAAAAATGGATTCAAAGCTATCAAATTAGGGGTGGAGGCCTCCTTTTTATAGATACATGAGTAAATTATGATCATCAGATTAAAAATAGTTTAGATGCTCAGGATTACGCCACGTCATCAGTCAACAGTACGCGATTTGACCATGCAGATAAACAGTAACACGGTTTGACTCGCGTTGAACAGTGATTCGGTTTGGTTGAAAATAATCATGTGCAATGCATGTACCTTATGCACGATTTTTGGTCCACTAATATGCCGTCACGTCACCAATCAATAGTGCATAAAAATTTTAGCCCAACAAGATTGTAACACCTCATCAGTCAATACTACATCATCAGTCAATGCCACGTCATCGATCCGTCTATGTGAACAGTGTCGTGAACAGTAACGTAGAAAGTACCGTACATGTGAACAATATAATTTTTTCTTTTATGCTCCTCCTAAAGTTTTTGACCATCCTGAGTTTAAAAGTGATGTCCGTTTTTCTGTTTAATCTCTCGTTTATTGTGAAATGACTATGATGCCCCTAAAATACATAAAATACTTAATTAAAATAAAACACACATAATTAAATTATAAGAAGCTTAAATACATAAAAGTAAGGGTTGTTAGTCAGACGTGAAATGTAAAATGATGATTTTCTCCTTTATAAACATCATTTTCTAACACTCAACAATATCCATTCCTTTTCACGGGGCATCTATATTTTATGTGACCGTTTTGATTACAATAATGACAAATAATCTTATGATGACTTGTGGAGGTATCTTTAACGAAAATGATTCTTATAATATTTTTGCTTCAAGCTAGGCTTATACCCAAGTCCTCCTTTATCAAAAACACATTTTTGTGAGTTAAGCATATTATCCAACATCTTTTGCCCATTTGTAAATTTCAAAACAATCTTATTCAACTCATTGCTCTTTTTCTTAAGCATTTCGTTTTCATGTTTCCACTCATCTATGTATGATTCTAAATGCTCATGTGAAATGCTAGGTTTCTCATTTGATAATACAATTTCATCAAGCAATGTTTTGTTCTCTATTTCTAGGCATGCAATTTTATATTTAGAGAATCATTTTCATTTTTCAGCTTTGCCATTTCCTTTTTAAGACATACATTCTTTTTACCAATCTTCATCAACTCATTATGCAATTTTTTAAAAGCATTATACAATTTTTCAAAGGTGGGATCACTTACCTCATTGAGATCATCATCCCCTCCTATTGCCATAAGCGTTAGGTTTGATACTTCTTGCGATTCTTCTTCATCACTTGAATCTTCCTCGCTATCATCCCAAGTTGCAACCATTGCTTTCTTCTTGAGTTTGTTGATAAGTGGGCACTCTGATCTTATATGGCCTGGCTTCTTGCATTCATAGCATGTTATTACCTCTTTCTTCTCCCTTTGGTTCTTGAAGTTTTTGAAATTTCTTCGCTCTAGATGATTAAGTCCTAATAAGTGAACAATGCTCTAATACCAATTGAAATACAAGTATGCAACCCAAGAGGGGAGGTGAATTGTAATCCTAAAAATTATTTGATTCTAAGAAAAATTATCATGCAAATCTAGAATGAATTTAAAGCAATAACAATTAAGTTTATCACAATATAAAAATATAAGGGAAGAGAAATTAAAACACAGAGATTTTTACATGGTTCGGCCAACCTCGCCTACGTCCACGCCTCCAAGCTTTCCAGGCATGAGGATTCGACTAAGCAAGCCTCTAAGGCTTCAAATACTTACACTTGACTTCCAAGGTGTCAATAACCTTTACAACAAGAGATTATCCCAATCTCTTTAACCCACGTGTATCCCAACACTTACAATCACTCAAAACAAAATATTTCAAATTTGTTTTGCCTCTCACAATATATAAGATTGCACAATGATGAAGCAAGAATTTTTTTTAAGCTCTATAAAGATTGTATTCTCGAATATAAGCAAAATAGTCGTGTTTTGATCAATCTTCTTTGAATTTAAATGAGCATATTTATATTTGGAGCTGAAAAACTGGCCATTTCAAACTGTCAGCCCGAAAACAATTCACCGTTAACCATTAACTGTTAACCGTTTAGGCTGGTCAAAAGTTACCGTTGGGCTAAAATTCAAACAAACGGTTTGCCGTTTCATGATTATCCTTTCGCCGTTAACTTCTAGAGACCTGCAAGATGAACATTAGTTATCCGTTTACATTAAACGGATAAGGATTTGCATGAAGTGACTTCTCTGGATATTATCGGTTAACCGTTTATTTTGTCGTTTGTTTTTAGTATCTTGCAAAGCAATTTAGCCTTATCCAGTTTTGTTTAACAATGCCAAAGGAGTACAACCTTCAATTCTGGATGTTATCGGTTAATTGTTTCTATAAACAGTTCACCGTTAAATTCTAGTAACCTTCCTATCTTTTGTGTTTTCTATTTTTCATAAACGGTTAGAGCTTAGGCAATTTGTTGCTCTCTGGTATTAATTGGTTAACCGTTTAAAATAAAACGGTTTACTATTTATTTCCAGAATCACATTTTAAACAGCATTTTGAAGAGAATCTTTTTCTAATTTGAAAGTCCCTCTTTTATGAATATGAATGGAATGATTATTAAGGCTTTCATTTATTCAGGAATAACTCCAACATTTTTATCAAAAACTATTTAAAGTTTGTTATCATCAAAACAATATTATTAACATATTCATGTTCACAACACCGTAACTCCTACTATTAGGAATCGTGACATTAAGTGTTTTAAATGTCAAGGCAGGGGGCATATCTCAAGTTAATGTTTGAATGAGAGAGTTATGGTGTTGCGGGACAATGGTGAGGTTGTAACTGAAAATGAAACAGAAGAAAATGAGATTCCACCATTAGAGGATGTCGAAGATGAAGAGTATAGCCCTTGGGGAATTGACTTTAGTAGCAATGAGATAAGGAAGACGCAGTAGTGCAACGGGAAAACATTTTCCATACTAGTTGGTATGTTCAAGACAGAGTATGTAGTATGATTATTGATGAAGGAAGTTGTACTATTGTTGCTAGTACTATCATGACAGAGAAGTTAGGGCTTCCGACACTTAAACAACCACAAACTACATTGGTTAAATGACAGTGGTGAGGTGAAAGTGAACAAGCAAGTAATAGTGACTTTTCAGATTAGCAAGTATAAAGATAAAGTGCTTTGTGATGTAGTTTTATAGAAGATTTGTGAAAGATTTTAGCATCCTTGCTGCACCATTAACTGAAATTGTGAAGAAACATGTGGGATTTAAGTGGGGTCCTGAACAAGAAAGGGCATTTAATCTAATTAAGGAGAAATTGGTTTTTGCACCATTACTTGCTTTACCTGATTTTGCTAAAACTTTTGAAATTGAGTGTGTGCTTCAGCACTCTTGTTCCATTGACAACAAAGTAGGTTTATAGAGATCAAGTGAGCCTACACAGAGAGAGTGAGCAAAAGAAAAGATAGAAAAAAGAGTGAAATTCAAAAAGAGGTCGAGGAAAATGTGAGAGAAAAATAAAGAAAAATACGGCCATTGAGCGAAAATCAAATGAAAAACAAAAGAATTTCTACGCGAGAGCAAGTCATAGGACGGTTGACCTTACTTTGCCTTGTTCTATTACTTCTCTTTTATAGGAGTATGAGGATGTCTTTCTTGAGGAAGCACCACATGGTTTACCTTCAATGTGAGGGATTGAGCATAAGATTGATTTTGTGCCTGGTGCAGCCATTCTAAATAGACCAGCCTACAGGAGTAACCCAGAGGAGACCAAAGAACTTTAAAGGCAAGTTAATAAATTAATGGAAAAATAGTACATGAGAGAAAGCATGTGTCCATGTGCAGTTCTCATTTTATTAGTTCCTAAGAAGGATAGGACGCAGAGGATGTGTATTGACTGTCGAGCCATCAACAACATATGCTAAAATATCAACATCCCACTCCTAGGCTAGACGATATGGTTGATGAATTACTTAGGTCTTGTGTATTTTCCAAAATTGATTTGAAAAGTGGATATCATCATATTGGAATGAAAGAAGAAGATGAATGAAAGAAGAAGATGAATGGAAAACTACCTTTAAAATAAAAATATGGTTCGTATAAATTGTTAGTCATGCCTTTTGGTCTAACTAATGCCCCAAGCACTTTTATGAGACTTATGAATCATGTCTTGTGAGCTTTTATTGGCAAGTTTGTTGTTGTTTGTTTCGATGATATCCTCATTTATAGCAAATGAGGATATGTTTTAGATGTGCTTAGAAAAGAAAAGTTGTTCACTAATTTGAAGAAGTGTGCTTTTTGAACCGATAAACTTGTGTTTTTAGGATTCGTTGTAAGTGCATTGGGTATACATGTTGATGAGGAAAAGGTATGTGCAATTCAAGAATGGCCAAGTCCCAAAAGTGTAAGTAATATGAGAAGCTTTCACGGGCTTGCTAGTTTCTACTGATTATTTGTTAAAGACTTTAGCACATTAACTGCACCTCTTACTAAAATAATAAAAAAAGATGTTGGATTCAAGTGGGGAGAAGCACAAGAGAAGGCATTTCAAATGATCAAGCAAAAGCTGACCAATGCTCCTTTATTTTCTTTGCCTAACTTTAATAAACATTTGAAATTGAATGTGATGCCTCAAGTGTTGGTATTGTTGCAGTCCTAATGTAAGAGGGACAACCAATTGCTTACTTTAGTGAAAACAATGAGTGGGGCAGCCTTAAACCTCCCTACTTACGATAAAGAGTTGTTTGCGTTGGTCTTAGAAGTTCGTAATTCACCCCAATCATGAGTCCTTGAAACACCTTAAAGGCTAACACAAGCTGAATAAGAGGCATGCTCGATGGGTATAATTCATAGAGACATTTCCATATGTCATTCGTTACAAGTAAGGTAAGGAAAACATTATTGTAGATGTGCTTTCCCACAGGTATGTCTTAATCTCAACACTTAATGTTAAACTACTTGGTTTTGAACATGTTGAGGAATTGTATGCCGATGACCATGATTTTAGTGTTGATACCAAGCTTGTGAAAAGACCACAATTGGTAAATACTTTAAGCATGATGGCTACTTATTTCGGGAGAATAAACTATGTGTGCCTAACTGTTCTTTGAGAGATTTGTTAGTGAGAGAATCCCATAAAGGAGGGTTAATGGGGCGTTTTGGAGTTGTAAAGACTCTAGCAAATTTAGAGGAACACTTCTATTGGCCACATATGAAACAAGATGTTGAAAGATTTTGTGGTAAATGTGTCACTTGTAGGCAAGCCAATCGAAAGTGCAACCTTATGGCTTATACACCCCTTTGCTAATACCTAGTGCATCTTGGACTGACGTTTCGATGGATTTTGTGATAGGTCTACCTAGATCTAAATAAGGGAAAGACTCAATTTTTGTGGTTGTAGATAGATTTTCAAAGATGATACATTTTATTTTATGCCACAAAACAGATGATGCTTCTAATGTCGCTGGCCTTTTCTTTAAGAAGATTGTAAGGTTGCATGGTATGCCTAGGACAATTGTTTTTTATAGAGATGGTAAGTTTTTAAGTTACTTTTGGAAAACATTATGGGCCAAGTTAGGAACTAAGCTGTTATTTTTAACTATTTGTCACCCTTAAACTGATAGTCAAACAGAAGTTGTGAATAGAACTTTATCTACTCTGTTGCGAGCTATCATTAAAAAGAACATTAAAAGTTGGAAAGATTGTTTACCACATGTTGAGTTTGCTTGTAATTGTTCTGTTCATTCTACTACTAAGTATTCACCATTTGAAATTGTTTATCCATTACCTATTTTTGAGCTTGTTAACTTACATGGAAAGAAAAAGGCTGAAATTGTTAAATAGATACACGAGAAGGCGAAGTTCAACATTAAGCGGAGAACTGAGCAATATGCTAAACAAGCGAACAAAGGGTGACATAAGCTAGTCTTTGAACGCGGTGATTGGGTGTGGTTACATATGCGCAAGGAACAATTTTTGGAATGAAGAAAATCTAAGTTATTACCTCGAAGGGATGGCCCATTCCAAGTTTTGAAACAGATCAATGACAATGCATACAAACTAGATTTGCTTGATGAGTACAATGTGAGTACTACTTTTAATGTTTCTAATTTGAGTCCTTTTGATGTAGGTGATTATTTGAGGACAAAATTCTCTTCAAGAGGAGGGGAATGATGAGATTAAGGATAAAACTATCACAAGCACATGGGATGAGGCGTATTCAGTTCCTACTCAAGTTCCCATCAGAACCATTACAAGAGCTCCAGCAAAGAAATTTAAAGAAGCGCTAAATGGATTGATTCAAACAACTTGGGCTCAATCAAATTCATGGAGGCCCGTTGAAGAAATCGCACATGATAAATGCATAATTCAGGCTCTTGAAGTTTCCAAATAATCACTTCTATAAAATAGGGAGTGGCTTGCACATTATGGTAGGAGAATATATTATTTTCCTTTTTTAGATACTTTCCCATTTCTTGAGGAGGCTATTAGGGAAACAAATCAGTTATTTCTATTTTAATCAACTAGTTTCCATTTTAATTGATGTAAGGCAATTAAGCTAATTAGGATCCTTATTTGATTTAGATTCTTTCCTATTTACTTGATTAGGATTCTGATTTGATTTAGATTCTTTCTTATTTTCTTAGATTAAGATTCTGATTTGATTTAGATTCTTTCCTATTTGTTTAGATTCAGAATCATATTTGATTTTTGGTTTAGGATTTATTTTTAAAAATTCTTGACCCTATATAATGTACTTGTATCCAATAAAAAGAGATAAGTTTTTGATGCAATTGGTGAGGGAGTTGATTCTCTTTGGTTATTTACAAAATCTTTGAACTTATCAGGTTTCCATGGCGTTCAAACTCTTGACTTCTCAATCAGAAATCTATAGCTGATTGTGGTGTCTTTACATACAAAGGTTCGTGCTTTCATTAAGCATTGGGTCGAGGTTCCATTCAATTCCTAGTTTAGATTCGATCTTGGGGACTAAATTGATTAGGGTCACATCAGTTCTTGACGGGGTTCGTATCACCCTACACTCAATGAGGTTCTCTTGTCAAGAATTGTTCTAATTCAAATTCAAACAGTTATAAAATAAAGATCTTGATCTTTTATCTATGAAGATAAGAACCAATGGGATAAGCAATCTGGGGTTGACACCACACTCAAGAAAGAATGCCACAATATGAAATCTTGATAAGTTTTGAATTTTCTTTGAAGAACCAAAGGGAAAAGATCTCACTATTATTATAAACTCTAATATGAAATTTCTGATAGGGTTACATAGGTTTATATAGTTGAATTTTACTAATGGAATAAGGTTTTCCTTATTGCTAAATATAAGATAAAATAAAAAACGAAATAAAATATCCTAAAGGAAATGAAACAAAGGATATTATTTATCCTAAAGTAAAAAGGAAATAATAGATTTTATTAATCCTAAACTAAGAAGGAAATAAAAGATCTTGTTTTCAAAGCAAATTAGGAAACAAGATTTTGCCAGATTTCTCTTCTTTCTTTGATAAGGCCTTGTTTGTTCTTCATGCTAGTCACCCCAAATCAATTTTAAAAGCTTGAATATTATTGAAAATCAATGACTATCTTGAATTCTTAATTTGGGCAAATTAGTGTCTTGGACAATGTATGAATTTGATATGTGTTCATAATATTTTCATTATTCTCTTGGTACTTGCCTTTGTCATTGGACCTCCATGGATGCTTAGTGGATCTTATGGATCTCTTGAAAAGGTTTTGTCCTCAAATCTTTGGACTAACATTATACTTACCCGGAAGATCCAACTTATTAAGCATTGTCATTAATCCTTTCTATCACTTCAAATGGTCCATCTCCCTTTGGAAGTAGTTCTGAATGCCTTTGAATAATTCCTTTCTCATATGCAAGAGAACCTAATGTCCCAGTTCAAATGCAACTTTCTTACTCACTCTATTGGCCTGGTTAGCATATTGTTATGTTTTCTTTTCAATGTTTTGCCTTGCCTTTTTATGGATGTGCCTTTGAGATAATTCATCATCATCACATAAGAAAAAGTTTTAATGAACTCCACCCACTTGGCATCCTCATGTTTATCTTGTGTTGACCCTTTAAATGCTGTATAAAGACTTGTGATCCATATAAATCACAAACTTCCTTGGTCAAAGATAGTGCTGCCAAGTTTCTAAAGCCTAATTAATGCATACATTTCTTTGTCATATATAAGGTAATTTATGAGTGCCCCACTTAGCTTTTCACTAAAATATGTAATGCGACATCCTTCTTGTATTAGAATAACTCTAATACCTATTCCTGAATATCACACTCAATTTTAAAAGTTTTAGCAAGGTTAGGTAAAGCAAGTAGAGGTGTATTAGTTAATTTCTCTTTAATCAAATTAAATGCCTTTTCTTCTTCTTTCCCCTACTTAAAACCCGTATTCTTTTTAATTATTTCAGTTAAAGGTGCGGCTAAGCTACTAAAGTCTTTCACAAATCCATGAAAAATTCTAACATTACCCACACTTGTAGGCTTTGATCAATCTTTAATTACTTTTATCTTTTCATCATCTATTTAAATTCCTTTAGCATTAAAAACAAAACTAAGAAATACAAGTTTATATGTGCAAAAAGTACACTTTTTTAGGTTAGTAAACAACTTTTCTTTTAGATTTAAATGTTCGACATGTTCATCTATGTTTATACTATAAATTAGAATATCATCAAAGTATACAACCACAAATTTACCAATAAAAGCACACAAAACATATAAGCCATATGTTGTTTTAAATGTAATTTTCCATTCATCAAATTCTCTCATCCTAATTTGATGATATCCACTTTTAAGATTAATTTTGAAAAGAAACACAGGAACCTTATAATTCATCAAGCATGTCATCTAATCTAGCAAAGGGGTGTCCATACTTTACAGTGATATTGTTGATGGCATAACTGTTGTGCAAATTTTATTGAACTCGTAAGCACACAAATCTATTGTATTATAGATCAATGGTGACGAGTGTCGATCCCAAGAGGTGGATTTTAATGTGTAGAATTAATTTTGTAAATGGGTGATTGAGTTTGTGGCGGAAATGATATGGAATATACTAAAACTTAAATTAAAATGATGAGAATAAATTCTGAATTTGGAATTGAAATGGCAAAGATAAATTGAAGAGAATTCTATTGAGATGACGTACTTGGGTATCTGGATCCGTATCAACATGTACCATGGGCTAAATATTTCTTATTAATACCAATTAAATCATGAGGGGGAATCCACACCTCATGAACCACGCTCTAATAAATATGGTGCTAAGAGCTTATCGTGCTAAATGATAATAACCTTATACTAAGTAGCTGGTGAAATTAGGGTGGTAATAGACAAGATTATTATTATCTGTCAACGAGAAGTCAAAACATCCACAAAAACTAGAGGGGAAGAGAAAATAAATTTACCAAATAAAGCCCATGACACATATTGAGACTTCACCTTCAACCCAAGTTTGAAAGAAAATTAGCCACTCATAATTAAACTAGAGCAAAATAGGAATTTATTAAAATACATAGAAAATACAAGATGGAGAAGGAATTACAGAAAATGGAATCTAAAAATAGATTCAGAGGTGCCAAATTAGTGGGTGAGACCCCCTTTTTATAGATACATCGAGTAAATCATGGCCATCGGATTAAAAACAGTTTGGACGCTCAGAATTTGCGCCACGTCATCAGTCAACAGTACATAGTTTGACTATGCGGCTTGAACAGTGTACAAGTTTGAACTATGTACCAAAAAACACACGGCTTGAACACGGTTTGGTTGAAAATAATCTCTTGTGTTACATGTACCATACGTGTGTTTTTTGGTCCACTGATAAGCTGCCACGTATCCATTAACAGTACATAAGAATTTTAGTCCAACAAGATCATGACACCTCATCAGTCAATGCCACATTATCGGTCAATGCCACGTCATCAATCCATCTATGTAAACAGTGCCGTGAACAGGAACATAGACAGTACCGTACATGTGAATAGTATCATACATGTGAATAATGTCATTTTTCCTTTTATGCTCCTCCTGAGGTTTTCGACCGTTTTGACTTCAAAAGTGATGTCTGTTTTGCCGTTTGATCTCTCGTTTATTGTGAAATGACTATGATATCCCTAAAATAATAAAACATAATTAAATCACAAAAAGCTAAAACACATCAAAGTAAGGGTTGTTAGTAAGGCTTGAAATATAAAATGACGGTTTTCTCCTTTATAAATATGCATTTTCTAACACTCAACACACCCCCAAACCAACTTATTGCTAGTCCTTAGCAAATAAAGCAAAAAAAAATTCAAAAATGATTTTTTTAAACACTCTTGTTTATTCAATCAGACTAATAATAACAATCAAATAAAAGTATGAGCATCATCTCAAGTCTAAAGAAACATCACACCCACATCAACCATCTACATGAATCAGCCCAGTAGACTTTGTCGTAGCTACCTCCAAAAATGACATGTCAAACCCCAAAATCTCATTGGAAGTAGTGACACTCTCATCAAAGAAATTAAACCCAATAAAAATAGTCACTCTAATGAATAGTAATTGAGAGAAAATAATCCAAAAATGATATCACATGCTCTCACCAAGATGAAAGAAATATGCCCTCAACTTAGAAATATAAAAATGCTAGTCTTTTTCTAGGAAATTTCTCATTTTGTCTTGTTCCATGCAATTTCCTCTTTTGTCTTGATGCATGCATTTTCCCTTTTTAACTTTTTCCATAAAATTTCCTCTCTTGTCTTCACTCATGCACCTTCCTTGAACCTTCCCTACACATCCCCCTTTTGTTTTATTTCATGACATTTCCTTTCTTGTCTTGTTACAAGAAATTTCCTCCCTTGTTTTGTTGCAGGAAATTTTCCTCTTTGTCTCGTTGCATGCACTTTCCTTCCTTTCTTGTCCTGATGCATGAAATTTCATTTTTTGTCTTCTAGCATGCACTTTCCTCTTTTGTCTTCTTGTCATGGACTTTGTCCTGTTGTAATAATGTTGCTTGTACTGTAGTTTTATTTTTGTACTATAGTTTTACCTTACTTTTACTGTTGTAAAGATAGGGGTCCTGTCCTATCTTCCTGAGTTCTCCTATATAAAGAACTCACCCTCTTGTAAGAAATAAGAAGTTTGAAAGCAATAAACTCTCGTGTGCCTTTCTCTAATCATGAAGTTCTAAACTCTCTCTTCTCTCTGCAAATGAAGTTCTAAGTGAAAGAAACGAATCAAAGAATTAAATTTGTTCATTTTAAAAACTTAAGGAAGTATGCTCTGCACTTGCCTTCAAGGAAGGATCCTGTGCATCAGAAAACTTATGGCGATTTCTTAAATGGTTTGGTACCCTGTTTTAAGACTAAAGAGAAGTCTGTTTTGGGTTTTATAACCTTAAAAGAACTCGTTTTAGGTTTTGATCTAAAAGGTATATAGGCAGGAAACTCTCGATGTAAATTCCAGAGGCGAACCCGAATGGGCGTTAGTCTGGTCTGCACTGAGAGATCACAAGCCACGTACTCTTTTATGGTATCAGAGTCATACTCGTCCTTGAAACTTCCATGTTTTCTAAATCTCACTTTTCATACTCAAAATGGTATAATTTACGTATTAGATTTGTTTCAATCTTTAGACTTCAGGAGCAGAGAGAACTTCTCAATCATGGCTTCAACTTCATCTTCATCTTCTTCCAATCCTGTTACTTTGTCTTCTACTCTTTCTCTCCCTAAATCTTGCACTTCTCATACAGCTAATAAAATAGAAAACCTTATCGAATACTCCTACATCCCTGAATCCACCCAAATCAGTGAGTCATCTTACCCTCTCATCAGTCCTTACCAACTGTACAAACGCCCCAGTTCCTTTACCCGCAGTATTCGTACCCTCATCTCTACTAGACGGCCTCATCCAAAAGAATATATCCAGTCATCTCGTCTGGATCAGTGTGCTCTTCAAGCCACTTCTGCTGAGTAATATGTCACTCTGGAGATTCCTTCAGAGTTAATTTCCAACTGGAAACGAGAAGGTTATAGCCATCTCCATCTTGGAGGAATTAGATTAATCCTCACCCTTCATGGGCGCAAAGGATTACCAGTCACAGCTCGCCTTGCCCTCTTTGATACCCGCTTTAAACAGTACCAAGATGCTGTTATTGGCACTGTTCTCACTACCCTCCATGCAGGAAGTGTTCTCCTCACTTTCTACCCAAACTTCAACATTTCTCTCCAAGACACAAATTTACCCACAACCTTAAAAGTCCAAGTCCAGATCCAAGGTGCAGAACAAATTTCCTCTGCCAAAATTGCCACTCTCCATCACCAACTGGTCTATAGGCTTCAAAATCATGCCTTAGATCTACCCACTCCATATCATCACTCTGACACCCTCATGGTCTTAGCTGAATCTGACCAGATCCCAACCATCATCCAGATCCCCAGATAAATTCCCCATCATGAGCTCATCAAGCTTATGCCTCTTAAGTGGATCTCAAACTATGAACAGTTCCATACCAATACAGCTCCAATTCAGACATCAGAAAGTATGTTTGAACGACGCCCAGATGGAACAGTCAGAATGACTTTCAAACCACCTCCCAGTGCTCCACAAGTGCCTCCTCGGCTCTTCTTTACTTATTCTTCCATGATCACAGCTGTGCAGACAGCTCAAGAAGATCTACCCATTACAGGGTTCAACTTAAAAGGCTACCCTGTTTATCCCGCCAAGCTAAATGGTCATTTCTTATGGGATGCCCCTAGCTCAGGCATGTGTGACCCAAATTGTCCCTGCTGGGATGATTGGGAAGAGGACGACGATGACTATTCTACCAGAAAAAAACCCAAAAAGAAAAAACCTTCAGTCCCCTGCCATCATACTGACCCTAAACCACCACACGACCCTCCTCCTCCGCCAACTCCTTTACCCATCTACAAAAAAGAACTCAACTGGATTGCCAAACATTGCAAATCTAAGATTCCCTCACCAATCCCACCTCCAACACCACCACTAAGTTGTATGATGTTTTCATCTACTTCTTCAGACTACTCTTCTTCCTTTCCTCCTTTAGACACCCACACAGATTCCCAACGCAATATTGTGTCCAAACCCTTTATCTCTTCAGCCATAATCTCTACAGGACACCTTGAACCCCCTAAACCTTTTGAATCAGTCCTCAACTGGCAAACCCAAAATGCCAGACCACAAAATGATACTTTGGTAAACATTAATTCCAAAGTTGAAAAAATCAGTTTACGAACTGAAAAGCTTGAGACCAAAGTTGATTCCATCACTCCACAAATGCAGTAGATTCACCAAAATCTACAGTCCAGAATTGTTCAACTTGATTCTGAGTTACGAACCATGCTTGCTCAACCCTATTATGGCCCTGAATTTGACCAAAAGGAAAGAGAAATCAGACGCTTGAAAGCTGAGCTTGACCAGATAGAATCAGAAAAACAAAGGCCTACCCTTTTTACCTCCTCACCTCCGATGCTTTCCATCGGTCCAACCTATCATCCATTTGCCTCTATGCTTTCCCATATCAAACAGTATGAACCTTCCAAGTTATTTGGTATGACTCATACTCTTTTCCGAGATAATCCATTACCACCTCCACCAAAACCTAAACCAAAGCCTAAACCTCAACCACGACCAGCCACTATTCCCCAACCTGCTGTTTCCACTCCTGACCAACCAACCCCTGGCTATTAACCAGCTTCACCATTAGCACCTCCACCACATGTTCCTTCCCAACCTCCTACGCAATCCAAAGATAAACAAGCCACGCACCTGTTTAGTGCCCACACAGTTAACCACTCATCTCCTACAGATGATCAAACTTCTGATTCCAATCTAGCTGTTTCAGATAGCCATACTGAGACAGACACAGAATTCTCAGCCTCCACCAGTGACTCTGAAAAGTCCTATGCTGATATCACCAAAATCCTGATGGCTTAACCTGATCAACCTGATCAAGGCCAAACCTCTCACACTGAACCATATGTTGACATTCCTTCCGAAGTTGATGAAGAAATGCCTGAATTCTCTGCCTCACACCAACCTCCTCTAGCCCAAGCCCAAACCAGTTCAACTGGTCCAAAATTGTCAAATGGTCCATGGTTCACATTTGATGATATTCCATCCTCTAAATGGCGTGATCGGCTTAATGAAATGTCTGCCTGGCTTGACTTACAAATGTTAAGGCCATGAGCCACCACTCAATCAGTCCTTAGAGAATTTGCCACTCGTTTTACGGGTGCTCTAAGAGATTGGTTTGAATCTTTAGACCAATACAAACAATTGCAATTTTTTCAATTGCCAGAAGTCTCTAGTGCCCTTGCGGTTATCCATGATCAATTCCTTGGACACCCCTCTGCAATATTTGAAGCTGCATGATGAGACTATCTCAACATGAAATGTTGTTCCCACAATGCTAAGGATCTTGAGTTCCATTATAAAAAATGTCCTTGCTGTTCTATAAGCTTAATGGATTCAATGAACCGACATCAAAGCATGTTTTCCTGGCTTCCCTTCCTGATGAACTCCAACCAAACATACAGCAGCAACTTCGTGCATCTAACCTTGTCCTTGACAACATCTCTCTTGGCAAAATCTTTCAACTTGCCAAAACTTGTCTTGACAAACTCTGTGAGCAAAAACAGTTTTTCAAAAAACTGTTGAAAGACATAGAACCATTTCGGAGTGCCTGCAAAAAACCTTATTTGCATATTAAGTGCAAATAGAAGAAGGATTGTGATTGCAGTCCCAAAAAGGAAAGGCATTTTTGGAAATTCAAACGTCCACAATACTCATCTAGGCCTCGCCAGTCCAAAAAGTTCTACAGATTCTTCAGAAAGAAGTCATCTTCATTTAGAGACTTTAAAAGGAGAAAGTCGAGCAGATGTTTTATCTGCAAGAAGAAAGGTCATTATGCTAAGGATTGTCCCAACAAAAGGGACAAATCTATTAGGCTTGTCAAGCATCTCCAAGCTACTCCAGATTACTCTCCTGAAAAGGATGAACTGGAATTGTATTTTTCAGAACAAGATGAACCCAATGATGAAACAGTGTTCGCACTACAGAATTCCTCTGACGACTCAGACAGTGATCAGTCCCAAGTGATTTTTCACCAACAGTTGCTGTCCCTTGATACTACTATTCCTATACCTTCCATCAAACTCCAAATCTTGCATTCCAAATTCCGAAGGCCCATTCTAGCAATTGATCTCATTGACACTGGAGCTCAATGCAGTATGTTAAATCCGCATATTCTTCCACCAGAATATTGGACAGAATATGAGGAACATTTCAAAGCTGTCAATGGCAAATTGTTCACCACCTCTTTGATTACCAAAAAACCCATTGGTATTCAAATTTTCCCCAATTGTGTTATATGGACCAAGGTCATTGGTTCAACTCTTCCTAATAAGGATATCTTGTTAGGTTTTGACATCCTTCACCAAATCAAACACCTCCAAATCATTCCCACCGGAATCCGAGTCAAGTCCATGTTCAAACCTTTTACAGACATTCTAAAACTCTATAATTTTTCTGAAACCCCCTAGTCCTACCAAGATATATCCACCAAAATTTTGAGTCTGTGTCCAGAGTCCCATTCTCAGTTCACCCATCTAAACCCATTGTGGAAAAATAAGTCTTTCTTCATTAAATTACCTTTCAAACTCAATGAAGACATTAACCCAACCAAAGCTACCCATCCAGGAATGAGTCCTTTTGATTTACTCCTAGCCCAACATGAATGTTCCCAATTGTTAGCCCAAGGTCTAATTGAGTCCACAACTTCTCCATGGGCTTGCCAAGCCTTTTATGTTGAAAAGCATGCTGAGCTTGTTAGAGGAAAAAAATGCTTATTTATTGACTATCAGCTCTTAAACATGTTTTTACAAGATGACAAATTCCCTTTACCATGCCGACAAAGCATGTTAACTTTTCTCAAAAATGCCCAAATCTTTTCAAAATTTGATTTAAAATCAGGTTTTTGGCAATTAGGCATTGAACCCTTAGAACAGTTTTTGGCATGTTTACTTGAATGGTTTTCTCCCAGAAGAGCTTTATATCTGGATGCTGAAAGTATGGCCTGTGGATGATGAAGACTGAAGTGAACAGGCGTGCTTCTGAAGCAGGCATTCTTTCAAGATTATAAATTTCAAAGAGTTGCTGCAGTTTCTTTCTCCACTATGGAATGGGAGAAAACCATTCAAGTAAACATGCCAAAAACCGTTCTGAGGGTTCAATGCCTAATTGTCAAAAACCTGATTTTAAATCAAATTTTGAAAAGATCTGGGCATTTTTTAGAAAAGTAAACATGCTTTGTCGGCGTGGTAAAGGGAATTTGTCATCTTGTAAAAACATGTTTAAGGGCTGATAGTCAATAAATAAGCGTTTTTTTCCTCGAACAAGCTCAGCATGCTTTTCAACATAAAAGGCTTGGCAAGCCCATGGAGAAGTTGTGGGCTCAATTAGACCTTGGGCTAACAATTGGGAATATTCCTGTTGGGCTAGGAGTAAATCAGAAGAACTCATTCCTGGATGGGTAGCTTTGGTTGGGTTAATGTCTTCATTGAGTTTGAAAGGTAACTTAATAAAAAAAGACTTATTTTTCCACAATGGGTTTGGATGGGTGAACTGAGAATGGGACTCTGGACACAGACTCAAAATTTTGGTGGATATATCTTGGAAGGACTGGGGGATTTCAGACAGATTATAGAGTTTTAGAATGTCTGTAAAAGGTTTGAACATGGACTTGACTCGGATTCCAGTGGGAATGATTTGAAGGTGTTTAATCCGGTGAATGATGTCAAAACCTAACAAGATATCCTTATTATTAAGAGTTGAACCAATGACCTTGGTCCATATAACACAATTGGGGAAAATTTGAATCCCAATGGGTTTTTTGGTAATCAAAGAGGTGGTGAACAATTTGCCATTGACAGCTTTGAAATGTTCCTCATATTCTGTCCAATATTCTGGTGGAAGAATATGCGGATTTAACATGCTGCGTTGAGCTCCAGTGTCGATGAGACCAATTGCTGGAATGGGCCTTTGGAATTTGGAAGGCAAGATTTGGAGTTTAATGGAAGGTATAGGAATAGTAGTATCAAGGGACGGCAACTGTTGGTGAAAAATCACTTGGGACTGATCACTGTCTGAGTCATCAGAGAAATTCTGTAGTGCGAACACTGTTTCATCATTGGGTTCATCTTGTTCTGAAAAATAGAATTCCAGTTCATCTTTTTCGGGAGAGTAATCTGTAGTAGCTTGGAGATGCTCGACAAGCCTGATAGATTTTTCCCTTTTGTTAGGACAATCCTTAGCATAATGACCTTTCTTCTTGCAGATAAAACATCTGCTGGACTTTCTCCTTTTAAAGTCTCTGGATGAAGATGACTTCTTTCTGAAGAATCTGTAGGACTTTTTGGACCAACGAGGCTTAGATGAGTATTGTGGACGTTTGAATTTTCGAAAATGCCTTTTCTTTTTGGGACTGCAATCACAATCCTTCTTCTGTTTGCACTTAATATGAAAATAAGGCTTTTTGCAGGCACTCCGAAATGATTCTCTGTCTTTCAACAGTTCTTTGAAAAACTGTTTTTGCTCACAGAGTTTGTCAAGACAAGTTTTGGCAAGTTGAAAGATTTTGCCAAGCGAGATGTTATCAAGGATAAGATTGGATGCATGAAGTTGCCGCTGTATGTCTGGTTGGAGTTCATCAGGAAGGGAAGCCAGGAAAACATGCTTTAATGTCGGTTCATTGAATCCATTAAGCTTATAGAACAGCAAGGACATTTTTTTATAATGGAACTCAAGATCCTTAGCATTGAGGGAACAGCATTTCATGTTGAGATAGTCTCGTCGTGCAGCTTCAAAAATTGCAGAGGGGTCTCCAAGGAATTGATCATGGATAACCGCAAGGGCACTTGAGACTTCTGGCAATTGAACAAATTGCAATTGTCTGTATTGGTCTAGAGATTCAAACCAATCTCTTAGAGCACCCGTAAAACGAGTGGCAAATTCTCTAAGGACTGATTGAGTGGTGGCTCCTGGCCTTAACATTTGTAAGTCAAGCCAGGCAGACATTTCATTAAGCCGATCATGCCATTTAGAGGATAGAATATCATCAAATGTGAACTATGGACCATTTGACGATTTTGGACCGGTTGAACCGGTTTGGGCTTGGGCTGGAAGAGGTTGGTGTGAGGCAGAGAATTCAGGCATTTCTTCATCAACTTTGGAAGGAATGTCAACATATGGTTCAATGTGAAAGGTTTGGCCTTGATTAGGTTGATCAGGTTGAGCCATTAGGATTTTGGTGATATCAGCATAGGACTTTTCAAAGTCACTGGTGGAGGCTGAGGATTCTGTTTCTGTCTCAGTATGGCTATCTGAAACAGCTAGATTGGAATCAGAAGTTTGATCATCTGCAGGAGATGAGTGGTTAACTGTGTGGGCACTAAACAGGTGCATGGGTTGTTTATCTTTGGATTGGGTAGGAGGTTGGGAAGGAACATGTGGTGGAGGTGCTAATGGTGAGGCTGGTGGATAGCCAGGGGTTGGTTGGTCAGGAGTGGAAACAGCAGGTTGGGGAATAGTGGCTGGCCGTGGTTGAGGTTTTGGTGGAGGTGGTAATGGATTATCTCGGAAAAGAGTATGAGTCATACCAAATAACTTGGAAGGTTCATACTATTTGATTGGGGAAAGCATAGAGGCAAATGGATGATAGGTTGGACCGATGGAAGGCATTGGAGGTGAAGAGGTAAAAAGGGTAGGCCTTTGTTTTTCTGATTCTATCTGGTCAAGCTCAGCTTTCAAGCGTCTGATCTCTCTTTCCTTTTGGTTAAATTCAGGGCCATAATAGGGTTGAGCAAGCATGGTTCGTAACTCAGAATCAAGTTGAGCAATTCTGGACTGTAGATTTTGGTGGATCTGCTGCATTTGTGCAGTGATGGAATCAACTTTGGTCTCAAGCTTTTCAGTTCGTAAACTGATTTTTTCAACTTTGGAATTAATATTTACCAAAGTATCATTTTGTACTCTAGCATTTTGGGTTTGCCAGTTGAGGACTGATTCAAAAGGTTTAGGGGGTTCAAGGTGTCCTGTAGAGGTTATGGCTGAAGAGATAAAAGGTTTGGACACAACATTGCATTGGGAATCTGTGTGGGTGTCTAAAGGAGGAAAGGAAGAAGAGTAGTTTGAAGAAGTAGATGAAAATATCATACAACTCAGTGGTGGTGTTGGAGGTGGGATTTGTGAGGGAATCTTAGATTTGCAATGTTTGGCAATCCAGTTGAGTTCTTTTTTGTAGATGGGTAAAGGAGCTGGCGGAGGAGAAGGGTCGTGTGGTGGTTTAGGGTCAGTATGATGGCAGGTGACTGAAGGTTTTTTCTTTTTGGGTTTCTTTTTTCTGGTAGAATAGTCATCGTTGTTCTCTTCCCAATCATCCCAGCAGGGACAATTTGGGTCACACATGCCTGAGCCAGGGGCATCCCATAGGAAATGAGCATTTAGGTTGGCGGGATAAACAAGGTAGCCTTTTTAGTTGAACCCTGTAATGGGTAGATCTTCTTGAGCTGTCTGCACAGCTGTGATCATGGAAGAATAAGTAAAGGAGAGCCGAGGAGGCTCTTGTGGAGCACTGGGAGGTGGTTTGAAAGTCATTCTGACTGTTCCATCTGGGCATCGTTCAAACATACTTTTCTGATGTCTGAATTGGAGCTGTATTGGTATGGAACTGTTCATAGTTTCAGATCCACTCAAGAGGTATAGGCTTAATGAGCTCATGACGGGGAATTTGTCTGGGGATCTGGATGATGGTTGGGATCTGGTCAGATTCAGCTAAGACCATGAGGGTGTCAGAGTGATGGTCTGGAGTGGGTAGATCTAAGGCATGATTTTGAAGCCTATAGACCAGTTGGTGATGGAGAATGGCAATTTTGGCAGAGGAAATTTGTTCTGCACCTTGGATCTGGACTTGGACTTTTAAGGTTGTGGGTAAATTTGTGTCTTGGAGAGAAAGGTTGAAGTTTGGGTAGAAAGTGAGGAGAACACTTACTGCATGGAGGGTAGTGAGAATAGTGCCAATAACAGCATCTTGGTACTGTTTAAAGCGGGTATCAAGGAGGGCAAGGCGAGTTGTGACTGGTAATCCTTTGAGCCCATGAAGGGTGAGGATTAATCTAATTCCTCCAAGATAGAGATGGGTATAACCTTCTCGTTTCCAGTTGGAAATTAACTCTGAAGGAATCTCTAGAGTGACATATTGCTCAGCAGAAGTGGCTTGAAGAGCACACTGATCCAGACGAGAGGACTGGATATATTCTTTTGGATGAGGCTATCTAGTAGAGATGAGGGTACGAATACTGCGGGTAAAAGAACTGGGGCGTTTGTACAGTTGGTAAGGACTGATGAGAGGGTAAGATGACTCACTGATTTAGGCGGATTCAAGGATGTAGGAGTATTTGACAAGGTTTTCTATTTTATTAGCTGTATGAGAAGTGCAAGATTTAGGGAGAGAAAGAGTAGAAGACAAAGTAACAGGATTGGAAGAAGATAAAGATGAAGTTGAAGCCATGATTGAGAAGTTCTCTCTGCTCCTGAAGTCTAAAGATTGAAACAAATCAAATACTTAAATTATACCATTTTGAGCATGAAAAGTGAGATTTAGAAAACATGGAAGTTTCAAGGACGAGTATGGCTCTGATACCATAAAAGCCTAAACCTCAACTACAACCAGCCACTATTTCCCAACCTGCTGTTTCCACTCCTGACCAACCAACCCCTGGCTATCCACTAGCCTCACCATTAGCACCATCCTTTTAGCCCATATAACTAGCTTCTACTTCAGACTATAGTTTCCTAAAATCAAGAAAGATTTTTACTAGGACGTAACGTAGGTTATGGACATGGCTAACAATGAAAGGAAATAGGAAAAACAAAGTGTATGTTTGAGAAAAATGCAGAGGAATTTTTTTTTTTGAAGTTGCAATGTGGATTTCACCTATTATTATTTTTTTCTTTGAAACAACAATTTGTTCTTTTTAAGCAACAATTTTTTTCTTCTTTTTTTTAAGAAACAACAAATTTGTTTTTGAACTAGGCATAACTTCACCATACAAAATGTTTATTTACATTTTTCTCAAACATAAATAGGTGATGGATCTTGTAAGATATTGGATAATACTCCAAATCGGAGTGGGTCAAGATGATAAGTTGACAAAGAAAAGTATTTTTTTTAAAGGCTCAAAAGGGTTAACTATGGATATTTGATAAAAGGGATGGATAGAAAGGCTCAAACGGATCAAAGATGGCCTTTCCATCATCTTTTAGGGCTCTAAATAATCTTCTATATCTACTAATTAGATGGGCCTCCAAATGTAGCAACACACATTTTTTTCTTCTTTTTTTAATATTCAATTTTTTTTAGGGTTAACTCAAAAGAAATCTTGAGATTGTGTATACAATAATAAACTGCTAAGCTGTATAAAGAATGGGCAAAAGGGTTACTCTCCAAGAAAAATGATAGGCTCAAAAACTCATTTGATATTTATTATGACATGTTCATTCCTTCAAGCAACTCATATTTGTCTCCGACATCAACATGTAGAGTAGCAAACATAGCGTAACATCACTTCAGACTGAAGATAATATAACTATTAAAATTTGAAATTCATCATGTCATCCAATATTAAAACAAATCACAAATTTTGTTTTTGTTTTTTTTAAACAATAGCCTACCCCCAACCTATTCTGAACATGAATGGAAAATATACATGCAGAAACGTGAAAATGAAGAAGAAAAATGAACATCAAAATGCAATAAAGAAAAAGAAAATATCTGAATTTTTTTTAAACGATAAATATGCATTTCTAGAGTCACTACACTCCATATTCAGCCATCTTCAACACAAAAGTTAGCAATAGTTAGTTTATACAACAAAAAATTAGTAAAACCTTAACTAAGATTCCACAATTGTCCTCAATGTTTTAAAGGAAAGAAGTAGAGTTTAGAAGACATCACCTGGGTAGTGCAACACAGAAGAAAATATTTACAGGTAGAGAGTTAAATCTAATTTGTACTTCTTACTGCGGCTACTGTGACCATTATTATGTGAACGCTTCAGCACAAAGCTCGAGGGGTCTGGCTTCGGTTTATAAGCTTGTAACATATCAAGTAGCTCATTAGCAGTGTGAGCACAAATAAAAAGTTTTTTCGCATTAGAAGGAACGAAATAGTTTTTTATTACATGGTTAAGAAATGCAATAAAGCCATTATAAAAATTATTGACATTTAACAAACCGATAGGTTTTTGGTAAATGTGCAGATAGACCCAAGATGCTAGTGTAATAAGTGCCTCTAGTGTTGCAAGATCTCCTAGAAGGAAAATAAAAGCATCAGCATGATTAAGCATTTCAGTTATACGTTCTTGCATACCTAAGATGACTAACTCTTCTGCAGTCGGTAAGTCAGACAAACGCCCAAAGGTTTTAGGACTCTTGGGATGATGCTTAATACTTGGCTTCCTCTAACAAAAGCAGCTCCTGAGACCAATTTTGATAACCATTGGTTACCTCCTCCATACACCAAGTGTAAGTTTCTCTCTGCTATGCTTCGACCAAGATCTATGGCTGCATCAACGAACTCTTTATGTTTGCCATAACTAAATCCAAAAAGCACATGATGATGGGATAAGTTTCTTCTCTGATAGTGCTTTCATTTATTAGTGTCCATAGATGGTGCTGAGTCAAGTAGAGCGTTGACCTCATCGACCGATCTATCATATCAAAATCCAAACCACAGTGAGTTAAACATATTTGTAAAGGATCATCACTAAGGTTTGAAACAAAAGTGTCAGCAACTAATGCTTCAATTAAATCCATATCAACAATTCCATCATCTGTATTGTGTGGTTGTTTGGCAATGTTAAAGATGTTCAGCTCCATAGTCATGTTGCCGAAGGACAACTGTATATTTCCAGTCCTGCATTGAATGTGAGCATCCGCAGTTGCCAAGAAAGGTCAGCTTAGAATAATAGGGATGTGATTCTTTGAATCCTGTATTGGTTGAGTGTCAATTACAATAAAATCAATAGGAAAATAAAACTTGTCTACCTGGATAAGCATGTCCTCCACAATACCACGAGGTATTTTCGTGGACCGATCTGCAAGTTGTAACACCACTGGAGTTGGGTGTAATTCTCCCAGTTTAAGTTTTACAAAAACTAAATAAGGTAACAGATTTACACTAGCTCCTAAATCCAACAAAGCATTCTCAATTGTGTGGTTCCCTATGCTACATGAGATAGTGGGGGAGTCTGGGTCTTTACATTTTAATATTAGAGTATAGAACTAACGTTTTCTGTTAAAAATGCCTTCTTTTAAACATGCATATTTATGATTTTAGTACAAAGGTCTTTAAGAAACTTGGCAATGAGATGTTAACGCTCACATGTTTGAAGATTTCGAGAATCTCACCTGTGAATTTTCCCTTCTTTCCTTTAGCTAACCTTCGAGGAAATGAAGCTTTGGGAACATATTCTCGTGGGTTGGTTTCTTCTTTCTCCTCCGGTGATGATTCCTTAACTTTCACAGGTAGAATTTGATTTTCTTTTGTCACCGACATCTCCACTTTGTTGTCGACTTCTTTTTCTTTCCGCAAGGTCATGACGGTTTTGACCTCTCCATGCTACTGTGGTGAACTGGTACTTGCTTCATGCACTCCTTTAAAAATAGACACTGTTTGCCTTGGAAATTACCTTTCTCTATAGTCATTGCCAAGGTCCAAACTGAAGAAGCAAGTTGTCCCACAATCTTTTCCAGGCTTCAAATTGATTGGGTTTACGAGTTGAAACACGCTCTTAACTCATTTCGTAGTCCATCAATCGTGGAGTGAGTAACATTCCTAAAATTCTGGAATGCATCCTCCCATGGTCTCGGTTGAGAGTGGTTTTAGTTTTGATTGTATGGTCTAAATGGTGGCTGAGAGGCTTGAGGATTTTGAAGAATTGGTTGCATTGGTAGAGCTGGAGCTGCTGGTCCATTCTGTTGGAATTCTTGAGACCATGAAAAATTAGGGTGGTCTCTCTATCCAGGGTTATATGTGTTGGAGTATGGGTTGTAATTTGATGGTTTTCTCATTACACCTATGGTATTGGCTTGATCTGGATATGAGTCAGGGTCATGCAGCTCTGTTGATTTAGCAGTAGAAAACGATGCTATTTGTCGAGAGAGACCTTCAATTATTACTTTGACTTCTTGAATTTTTGAACTGGATTGGCCAATGTGAACCTCATTTACTCCCTTAATTCTTCTAGTATTTCTGAGTGATCGTCGGGAATCATCAACTTGTCGCTGGAAGAATTCCCAAATATTTGATGCACTTTTTGACATTAGCCATTCTTGCACATTCGGAAATAATCCTTCCAAAAAGTATTGACATTGGTGCCATTCCTAATACCCATGATGTGGACACTTAAGAGTAGCCCATTGAATCACTCCTATGTTTTGAAAATCTGCTCGTCATCTCTCTGGGTAAACTTCGAAATTTCCCTACGAATAGCATTGGTTTTATGCACTGGGAAATATTTATTCAAAAATTTTGTAACCATTTGTTCCCATGATGCAATGCTGTTAGCAGGTAATATATTAAGCCATGAACGAGCTCTATCCTTTAAAGAAAATGAGAATAACCTGAGTTTAACATCATCGTCTGAAAAATTCTCGTATTTAAAGGTTTGGCAAATAGCATAAAAATCATTCAGATGATTATATGGGTCCTTATTTTCTAAGCCATAGAATGTGCGCATAATTTAGCACACTAGGTTTTAGTTTAAAACTCCTAGCAGCTACATTTGGGTATCTTATGCATGATGTGCTCAAATTGGCTAAAGGACTGAAGTAGTCCTTAAATGGCCTCTCCTGTGGTGCTTGTAAATCCATTTTATTTTTAACGTTTTTGTGTGTTTGAAGTGTTTTCTCAAGTTCGAAATCTATAGGTTCAAGATTAGGTAATAATGACCTACGACCGTGCATGCAAAACAAATAAAATAAATGGGAACAAAACAAATAAAAATAAAGAATAGGGAGAAATTACGATACTAACCTTATGGCTCTATTACAACTTTATTATAAAAATACACAAAAAAATACGTGAAATAAATTAAAAAAATTAGTAAGATAAAAAAATCACAAAGAAGAAATAAAAAAATAACTTGAAAATTAAATTACAAAATTTTAAAGAACAGAAAAAGAAAAGAAATACTAACCTCTAAATGTTGGTTCACTTTTTTTTAATAAAAAATATAAGAAAATAATTAAATAGAAATATTCACAAACATTAATTCTATGAATTAAAATTACTTAACTCTCCGGCAATGGCTCCAAAAACTTGTTGCACAAATTTTATTGAACTCGCAAGCGCACGAATCTATTGTGATATAGATCAATAGTGACGAATGTCGATCCCACGAGGAGGTGGATTTTAATGTGTAGAATTAATTTTGTAAATGGGTGATTGGATCTGTGGTGAAAATTATTTGGAATATGCTAAAACTTAAATTAAAATGACGAGAATAAATTCTGAAATTGGAATTGAAATGACAAGAATAAATTGAAGAGAATTCTATTGAGATGACGTACTTGGGTATCTTGATCCGTATCAACATGCACCATGGGCTAAATATTTCTTATTAATACCAATTAAATTATGAGGGGGGAATTCACACCTCATGAACCAGGCTCTAATAAATATGGTGCTAAGGGTTTATCGTGCCAAATAATAATAACCTTATACTAGGGAGCCGGTGAAACCAGAGCGGTACTAGACATGATTATTATTATCTGTCAATAAGAAGTCAAAACATCTACAAATACTAGAGGGGAAGAGAAAATAAATTGACCAAATAAAGCCCATGACACATGTTGAGACTTCACCTTCAACCCAAGCTTAAAAGAAAATTAGCCGCTCATAATTGAACTAGGGGCAAAATGAGAATTTACTAAAATAAGTAAAAAATACAAGATGGAGAAGGAATTACAGAAAATGAAATCCAAAAATGGATTCAGAGGTGCCAAATTAGGGAGGGAGGCCCCCCTTTTTATAGATACATCGAGTAAATTATGGCCATCGGATTAAAAACAGTTTAGACGCTCAGAATTGCACCACGTCATTAGTCCACAGTACGCGTCAACAGTACGCAGTTTGACTATGCGGCTTGAACAGTGACACAGTTTGCACACGGTTTGAACAGTAATGCGGTTTGGTTGAAAATAATCCCATGTGTTGCATGTACTGTACATAAGAATTTTAGTCCAACAGGATCATGAAACCTCATCAGTCAATGCCACGTCATCAATCCGTCTATGTAAACAGTGCCATGAACAATAACGTACACAGTACCCGTACATGTGAATAGTATCGTACATGTGAACAATGCTATTTTTCCTTTTATGCTCCTCTTAAGGTTTTCAACCGTCCTGAGTTCAAAAGTAATGTCTGTTTTGCCATTTGATCTCTTGTTTATTGTGAAATGACTATGATACACATAATTAAATTACAAAAAGCTAAAACACATCAAAGTAAGGGTTGTTAGTAAGGCTTGAAATGTAAAATGATGGTTTTCTCCTTTATAAATATGTATTTTCTAACACTCAACAATAACCATCAACACAAATCCCCTGTGAGCCATCCTTTTTAGGCATAAGCAACACTAGAACTACATAAGGACTCATGCTTTCATGCATATATCCTTCTTCATAATTTCACTCACTTGCCTTTGAAGTTCATTTGTCTTCTCAGGATTAATTGTATATAGACTGGCTTATTTGGAATTGATGCTTCAGGTATGAAGTCAATTGTCAATTTGATGCTCAATTCCTCTATTGGTGGTAAACCAATAGGTATCTCTTTGGGAAATATGTCTTTAAATTCCTCTAAATGAAAAACAACACTAGGTAAAGAAGGATTAAGTTCAATAGCACTTAAATAAGCCTCTTTATACATAAGTACAATGATAGGTTGTTTTAAAATTAAAGCTCTTATAATATCACTCTCCTTCACATATAGATTTACTTGTTTTCTATTTTCTCACTAATTGAAACTTCCTTTCTTTTTTCACTCTCTTTTTCTCTCTTTTTAGTTTCAGCCCATCTTGATTTTGAACTCTCACTCTTTTTTTCTTCCAAGTCACTCTCTCTTTTTAGCCGCACTTGATCATGATACACTTGTCTTGGGGACAAAGGTACAAGAGTAATGGGTTTTTCATTTAGTACAAATTTTATTGAACTCGCAAGTACATGAATCTATTGTAGAATATATTAATCGTGACGAGTGTCGATCCCACAAGGAGGTGGACTTTAATTATATGTGGAATTAATTTTGTATGAGGGTGGTTGGATTTGTGGTGAAAGTGACTTCGATTATCTTAAAATTGGAATTGAAATAGTGAGAATAAATTGAAGAAAAATCTATTGAAATGACTTACTTGCATATCTGGATCCGTATCAACATGCACTATGGGCTAAATATTATTTATTAGTACCAATTAAATCATGAGGGGGAATCCACAGCTCATAAACCACACTCTAATCAATATGATGCTAAGGGTTTATCATGCCAAATAATAATAACCTTGTACTAGGGAGCCGGTGTAACCAAGGCAGTATCTAGACAAGATTATTATTATTTGTCAATGAAAAGTCAAATCATCCAAAAAATTAGAGGGGAAAAAATTAATTTACCAAATAAAGCTCATGACACATGTTTAGACTTCACCTTCAACCCAAGTTTGAAAGAAAATTAGCTGCTCATAATTGAACTAAGGGCAAAATGGAAATTTATAAAAATACATAGAAAATAAAAGATAGAGAAGGAATTACAAAAAATGGAGTGCAAAAATAGATTCAGAGATATCCAATTAGGGGGGGAGAGACCCCCTTTTTATAGAAACATTGAGTAAATCATGGCCATCGAATTAAAAATAGCTTGGATGCTCAGGATTGCGCCACGTCATCAGTCAACAGTACGCAATTTGAATAGCAACACGGTTTGACCCGGGCTTGAACAGTGACGCGATTTGGTTGAAAATAATCCTATGTATTGCATGCACAGTACGCGAGATTTTTGATCCACTGATATGCTGCTATGTCATCGATCAACAGTGTATAAGAATTTTAGTCCAACAAGATCGTGATACCTTATCAGTCAATGTCACATCATCGGTCAATGCCATGTCATTGATCCGTCTATGTGAACAGTGTCTTGAACAGTAACGTAGACAGTACCGTACATGTGAACAGTGGTATTTTTCCTTTTATGCTCTTCCTAAGGTTTTCGACCATCCCGACTTTAAAAGTGATGTCTGTTTTGCCGTCTGATCTCTCGTTCATTGTGAAATGGCTATGATGCCCCTAAAATATATAAAATACTTAATTATAATACAACACACATAATTAAATAATAAGAAGCTTAAATACATAAAAATAAGGGTGCATTTTCTAACACTCAACACACCCCCCAATCAGCTTATTGCTAGTCCCTTGCAAATAAAATGAAAATAAAATTCAAATCCAAAATGATTTTTTTTAAACAATCATGTTTATTCAATCATACTAATGATAATAATCAAATAAAAGTATAAGCATAATCTCCAGTCTAAATAAACAACACACCCACATCAACCATCCACATGAATCAGCCTAGTAGACTTTGTCACAGCTACTCTCAAGAATGACATGTTAAACCCCAAAATCTCACTGGAAATAGTGACATTCTCATAAAGAAATTAAAACCAATAAAAATAGTCACTCCAATAAATGACAATGAGAGAGAAAATAATAATGAAGTGATATCACATGCTCTCACTAAGATGAAAGAAATATGCCCTCAGCTTAGAAATAATACGATCTCAAGTCAAACAAAAATACTAGTCAACCCAATTTATTTATCTTTTTTTTATTATGCACCACTACATCTTTTTAGCCCATATAACTAGCTCTTACTTCATACTATAGTTCCTTAAAATCAAGAAGGACTTTTATTAGTTCATGAGGTTCCTAATAACACAACTTTTGCACAGTAAAATTAAAACGGATGTCGGAAGCTCTAGAAACCTTGGATCGACTTTATTCAAAAATGAAAATCAAAAGGAAAGATTGAAGTTTAATTATCAATCGTAGTTTCAAAAACAACTTCGTGAAGTAGGAGAAAATGACTGAAAACAGCAAGCTACGAACACTGTCCAGAAAATAGCGCTTTGCACGAACAGCTTCTGTTTTGCCACGATTTGAGATCCTTTAAGCACCCCAATTGTGATGCCTCTAGTCAGTCCACACTTAAAAATGTTCTAGGAGTTCATAAGATTTGGAATCTCAAAATTTCGTTCAGAAATGAGTGAGATGATGAAGAAAAATGAATGCTAGTTTATGATGATTCATTCCACCAAATAAAGCCACCATTATCTCCAATAATGGCACGAAACATTATCATGTACTAGACCCACCCACTTAGCCATTATTTATTGAAAGTGATCTTATCACTTCAATAAAGTATTTAATCAAATAAATAAATAGCAGTTGATTAATTCCATTTTGATCAAATCAAATGATTAAATGTGGGCTTCTTTTGTTGCTTTCTCTTAATCCATATTAGATCCAATAAAAGCCCAAAATTGGTCTAGAAGTCCATAATCATATATGAACCGGAACATGTCCAAAATGGTCATTTTACGTACTTGATATTACATAATGTTTAATTGAGGATTTATGAAATTTATTTTGTTCCTTAAACTATTTATGGAATATCTAAATTTCTATCTTAAATCATATTTAAGATATATTTATATATATATATATATATATATTCATTCTTAATGAATTATAATATAAATATTGATTTTCCTAAAATTAGGAAATGTAACTTCTCATTTTTTAGTAACTCCCTTTTTACATTTCTTTTTGGTGTGTGACCTTTTAGGTTCTTAGTTATAAGGCAGTAGAACTATTTTAATAATAACTCTTTATTCATTAAATGATGCTAAACTCTTTAGTCATCAATTAGAACTTTTCTAATGACCTTAAGATGCATTGCTAATACGCTTTACCAATATTAATCTTAAGGTTTCTACGAGTCATGAGTGACACCTAGCAGTATATTACAACTATCCAAATAACAAGAATTGTTGGATCTATAGAACCTATTCCATTGTATCTCTATGTCTTGGCATGAAAATATAATTTGAATTCCTTCAAATATATTTCACCTTGGCTAAGGATTTTTCATTCCAATTCATATTATCTCATAGGGACATCCTTTTGTATATTACAAAGTGATGAATTCCATATTGGCTATACACTTGTCTTCATACATAGCCAACCATGACAACTATTGCTAGATCTCTTCCTTGATTAGGAATCAATCATTATGCTTTCACATATCAGAGATGTCTATGTATAAGATATCTGTTATGCCTCAAGTCTAAAGACCATTACTAAACATAGTGTCTATTACAATGTCTAATAAGCTATTAACACTCAAAACCATATGGCTTACTATATTTGGTCAAGTTTAGTAAACTCGTTCTCTTAAGAATACCTATGTGTTTGACTTGACATCTCATGTCAATGATATGAAACTCACCATCCATTTTAGTATCACATACCATAAGGAGTCATAACACATACTAGTGTTTATAGGAACTATTTTAGAAGTATAGTACAAAGGATGCACGTTTTATATTCTCGACAAACTCGAGAATGTGTTCCTTAACTATTTTACTTCTTGGACTATATTCATTAAATTAATTAATGAATGTTGATAACTTTGCCACTTTATAAATATCAAAATGCTATTCAAATACAATTATTCCCTAAACAAATAAACATCATTTGATTGGCCTTTAGGGCATATTACTAACAGGGACATGGCTAACAAAGGAGGGGAAATAAGGAAAATATAGTGTATGTTTGAGAAAAATGTAGAGATTTTTGTTTTGTTTTATTTTTTGTTTTTTTTTGAAGTTGTAAGGTGGATTTCACCTATTATTGTTATTTTTTTCTTTTATTTTTTTAAAACAACAATTTTTTTCTTTTGTTTGGCACAATGTCACTGAACAAAATAATTATTTACATTTTTTTTCAAACATAAATAGGTGATGGAACTTATAAGACATCGGGTAATACTCCAAATCGGAGTGGGTCAATATGATAAGTTGACAAAGAAAAGGTTTTGAAACTTTTTTTGTTTTAAGACTCAAAAGGGTTAACTATGGATATTTCACAAAAGGGATGACTAGAAAGGCTCAAACGAATCAAAGATGACATTTCCATCATTTTGTAGGGCTCTAAAGAATCTTCCATATCTACTAGTTAGATGGGCCTCTAGATGTAGCAACATACATTTTTCTTTTTTTAATTTTACAACAACTTTTTTTTAAGGTTTAACTCAAAAGAAATCTAAAGATCATGTAGAAAATAATAAACTACTAAGTTGTATAAAGAATGAGCAAAATGGTTACTCTCCAAGAAAAATGATAGGCTTAAAAACTCTCTTGGTACTTATTATAACATGTTTCATTCTTTCAAGCAACTCATATTTATCTCCGACATTAACATGTAAAGTAGCAAACATAGCGTAACATCACTTAAGACCAAAGATAATACAAATACTAAAATTTGAAACTAATCATATCATCCAATGTTTAAAAAATATCACACAATTTTTTTTAAACAACATTTTACCCCCCAACCTATTCTAAACATGAAAGGAAAATATGCATGCATAAATATGAAAATGATGCAGAAAAACTAATCAGAAAAGTTACACTTAAAATGATTGAAAAATAATTTTTTTTAAGTAAGAAGATGCGTTTCTATAGGCACTACACTCTATATTTAGTCATCTTCGACTCAAGAAAATTGAAAAGTGTATATTTATAAAGGAGAAATTATAAAGAAGAAGAAAAATGATTGTAAAAAAATTAATAAAGAAAAATAAAATCTCCATATTCAACCATCTTCAACATGAAAAATTAGCAACAGTTAGTTTCTATAATAAAAAATTAGTAAAAACTTAATCAAGATTCCATAATTATCGACTATTCCCTCCCCCCAACCAGAACGAAATATTGTCCTCAATGTTTTAAAGAAAAGAAGTAGAGTTTAGAAGACATCACATGGGTGATGCAACACATAAGAAAATATTTACAGGTTGAGAGTTAAATCTAATTTGTACTTCTTACTGCAGCTACTGTTACCATCATTACTTGGACGCTCCAACATAAATGTCCAGGGGTTTGGCTCCAGTTAATAAGTTTGTAACATATCAAGTAGCTCATTAGCAGTGTGAGTACAGATAAAAAACTTTTTCGCATTGGAAGGAACGAAATAGTTTTTTATTGCATAATTAAAAAATGAGATAAAGCCATCATAAAAGTTATTGACATTTAACAAACCGATGAGTTTCTGTGGATGTGCAGATGGGCCTAGGATGCTAGTGTGATAAATGCCTCTAGTGTTGTAAGATCTCCTAGAAGGAAAATAAAATCATTAGCATAATTAAGTATTTAAGTTATTCTTTCTTGCATACTTGAGACGACTAGCTCTTCTCCATTCAGTGAGTCAAACAAACTATCCAAAGGTTTTAGGGCTCTTGGAATAATGTCTAACACTTGATTTCCTCTAACAAAAGTAGCTTCTGAGACTAATTTTCTCTCTGCTATGCTTCAACCAAGATCTATATCTGCCTCAATGAACTCTTTATGTTTGCCATAGTTAAATCCACAAAGCACACAAATATTCTTAAATTGTCTATGGGAGTAGCTGCCATTGGGATACTTCTCAAAAATAATTTGTGAGTGCTTAACAAAAAGTTATATTTAAGAATCTTGGTGACAATGGGTCACAACTGTGTATGAGGTAGCATGTCAATGTCAAATAATGCATAAAGCACATGACTCACGAGTCAAAAAGAAAACAGTAAAAAAAAGAAATAATAATAAAATAAATTATTCAAGACAATAATGCAAATGATAAAACAACAGTGAAATAAAATAACAGTGAAGTAAAAGGATATTTATAGATAGTTGCGACTATAGCTCACATGTTCCTCTGGTTTTAAGTTCAGAAACGGCTTGAACGCCCTTTATGGGCCGATGATAGGCTTCCCATCCAAATTTCTTATAAACTGGCAAACATGGTCGTTTATAGTCAGATTCCTGAGACTATATCGTGCATGCTCTTTCTGGAATAATGGCCATAACTGGAGAATCGCTCCTTGCACATATCCACTAGGATGCGTTTCAAGAGACAAAAGGATATTATCCAATGACTCCTTATTCAAGCCATCCCTAATGAATTGAATCTTATCTTCTTTGTTATTAGACACCATTCCTAAAGAACATGGATTTTTACTGCATCTTATTCTGACACATTTATGACAAACAACAGAAATTCTTTGAGCTCTTTGTTTTCTTGCATAATTTCCTTTACCACAACCAGGCATGTAGGTAATATATTTTGGAGGTAACTCATCTACTAATCATACTTTAGCCTCGATTAACAACGGATGTCAGCAGGTATGTTATTCCTCATAAGTAATTACATGCGTTCGGACCGAGCTTTATAGATTGTAAGGAGGGCATTCTGAGGAAGTGAAGGGAATCGATTGTGAAGCTTTACTAAAATCTCATTTCTGTCCATAACTTCGCCTTAGAATATCAGTTATTATGAGAAACTGAAGTAACCGACTTGATTGTCATGGAGTACCGTTATCCGCCACTTCACCGAGATAACAAACTAAAGCACACAAACAAAGAAAAACAAACTAAAACACTAAAAGAAATTTAAAATAGTCCTCCTATTGAATTTACCTCAAACTTCAACTGGATGTTGTAGACACTTCTCTTAATATCTCTTATTTGACTTTCTAAATCCTCTACATAGGATACTAACTCTGGTGGTTGTAAAGCCCAAATACGATGTGTCTTAGAAAATCAAATTTGCCTTTTGAGATGAGATTTTTTACGTTGAAGTGGTTTAAGAATGTTCAGGAGGAACTGTTTAGCTATGACACTCATGATTAATAATGATAAGAAAAAACTTAATGGTTAAACAAACACACTTATGTCAAAATCACCGAAAAGAAAGAAAAAAAAAACTCAATTCAAATCTGGTGGGTCACTCAAATTTATTTCGGTGTCCTTTCCATGTGGTTGGTACTCTAGATATGGCTTTAATCTTTAACCATTAACTTTAAACATGACACTGTTCTTTGGGTCCTTAATTTCAATTGCCCCATGTGGAAAAATAGTATGAACAATAAAGGGGCCAGACCATCGAGAGCGTAACTTACCTAGGAATAGGTGCAAGCGAGAATTGAATAAAAGCGCTTTCTGACCTGGAGTGAACGATTTTCTCATAATTTGCTTGTCATAAAATACTTTCATTCGCTGCTTGTAAATCTTGGCATTTCGCATGCATCATTGCGAATTTCTTCAAGTTCTGTCAGCTGTAATCTTCTTTCTGAGCTAGCTTGTTGCATGTCAAAGTTGAATTTGTTGATAGCCCAATATGCACGATGCTCGAGTTCTACAGGTAGGTGGCAAGTTTTTCCATACAGTAGCCTGTAGAATGACATCCCAATCAGGGTCTTGAAAGCCATTCTGTATGTCCATAATGCATCATCAAGTCTTAATGACCAATCTTTTCTATCTGGCCTCACCGTCTTTTCTAATATGTGCTTTATTTCTCGATTGGAGATCTCAACTTGGTCACTAGTTTGCGAATGATATGGGGTCGACACTTTGTGAGTGATTGAATATTTTGTCAAAAGAGTTTTGAATGTTTTATTACACAAGTGGGCACCACCATCACTGATTGTCGCTTGAGGGAATCTAAAGTGCGAAACAATGTTGCTTTTCAAAAATCCTATAACCACCTTGTGATTTATGAAAAAACCCATTGGTATTCAATTCTTTCCGAATTGCATAATTTGAAAAAAGATTATAGCCTCCAAACTTCCAGTTAAAGACTTACTTACGTACAACAATAACCAATATATGTTGATGGCGAAAAGAAGGAAGAAAGGGTCCCATGAAATTGATACCTCATACTTCAAAAATCTCAACCACTAAAATTAGATTTAGTGGCGTCATATTCCTTCGCGTAATGTTCCCTATTCGTTGACACCTATCATATGAAGAACAGAAAGTGTATGCATCTCGAAATATAGTTGGCCAATAAAAACCACATTATAAAAGTTTAATCACTGTTTTCTTAGCGTTGAAATGGCCTCCACAAGCTTGTTCATGGCAGAATGAAAGGATATTTTGAATTTCACTTTCTGGGACACATCGTCTAACAATTTGATCTGCACAATACTTAAACAAATACGGGTCATCCCAAAAGAAATTCTTTATTTTCGCTAAAAAATTGGCTTTGTCTTGCTTGATCCAATGCTCTGGAAGTTAACCTACAACAAGATAATACTTCCATACTCATTAACTGTTCACCTGAAAATGACTCATTCAATGTTAATAGTTCAGAAATTGTGTCAAAATGGAGACTAGAGAGATGGTCTGTCACAACATTTTCTGTGCCTTTCTTGTCTTTAAATTCCAAGTCGAACTCTTGGAAAAGTAACACCCAACGAATTAGTCTAACTTTTGTATCTTTCTTTGTGAGAAGATATTTAAGAGTAGCATGATTTGTAAACACAGTTATTTTACAACCAATAAGATAAGATCGAAATTTTTCCAATACAAACACTACAGTTAGCATTTCTTTTTTAGTAATTGAATAGTTCAACTGTGCATCATTCAATGTCATACTAGCATAGTAAATAACATGGAGAATTCGATCAACTCTTTCGTAATACTGCTTCTATGCATGATCAGATACATCACACATGAGCTCAAATGGTAAGCTCAAATTTGGGGGCTGGATGATGGGTGATGATGTCAACAATTGTTTTAATTTTTCAAAAGCCACAAGACATGAATCATTAAAGATAAAAGATACATTCTTAGTAAATAGATTGCATAAGGATCTATAAGCTTTGCTAAAATCTTTAATAAAACTTCTATAAAACTACCATGCCCAAGGAAAGATCTTACTTCTCTGATTATTTTGGGTGGAGGAAGATTAGAAATGAGATACACCTTGGCTTTGTCAACCTCAATACCTTTACTCGAAATGATGTGACCGAGAACAATACCTTATTTTACCATAAAATGACACTTCTCCCAATTTAAGAATAAGTTCTTCTCGATACATCTCTATAGAACTAATGTTAAATGATACAAACATTGATCAAACGAATCACCAAAGATAGAAAAATCATCCATAAAGACTTCAAGGAATCGTTCAACCATATCAGAAAAAATGCTCAACATGCATCGTTGAAATGTAGCAGGTGTATTACATAATCCAAATGGCATCCTCCTATATGCAAAAGTGCTAAAAGGGCAAGTGAAAGTAGTCTTCTCTTGATCTTTTGGTGCTATTTATGGCCTGCTAATCTATCAAGCATTTAATCGATAAATGATAAAGGAAAATAGTCTTTACGTGTGACAGAATTTAACTTTCTATAATTAATACACACACGCCATCCTATAATTACTCTAGTTGGTATAATTCATTATTGGTATTGGTAATTATTGTGACTCCTGACTTTTTAGGGATAACTTGTACAGGACTGGCCCGTGAACTATCAGAAATTAGGTAAATGATACCTACATCTAATAGCTTAAGGACTTCAGTTCTAACAACTTCTTTCATGTTAGGATTTAACTGACGTTGCATTTTTATTGAGGTGAATGTAATGCATGCAGTCTGTTGAGTGTTAGAAAGTGCATATTTATAAAGGAGAAATCGTTATTTTATATATCAAGTATTGCTAACAACCGTTACTTTTATGTGTTTAAATTTCTTGTACTTTAATTATGTGTGTTTTATTTTAATTAAGTATTTGATGTATTTTAGGGGCATTATAGTCATTTCACAATAAACGAGAGATCAAATGGCAAAACGGACATCATTTTTGAACTCAGGACGGTCGAAAACCTTAGGAGGAGTATAAAAGGAAAAATGACACTGTTCACACGTACGGTACTGTTCACATGTACGGTACTATTCACATATACGGGTACTGTTGGCGTTACTGTGTAAATAGTGGCAGTTGACTGTACTGTGCAAATAGTGGCAGTTGACTGTACTGTGCAAATAGTGGCGGTTGACTGTACTGTGCAAATAGTGGCGGTTGACTGTACTGTGCAAATAGTGGCGGTTGACTATACTGTGCAAATAGTGGCTGATGACGTGGCGAAATCCTGAGCATCCAAACTGTTTTTAATCCGATGGCCATGATTTACTCGATGTAACTATAAAAAGGGTGCCTCCCCCCCTAATTAAGCACCTCTGAATCCATTTTTGGGATTCATTTTCTGTAATTCTCTCTCTATCTTGTATTTTCTATGTATTTTAATAAATTCCCATTTTGCCCCTAGTTCAACTATGAGTGGCTAATTTTCTTTCAAGCTTGGGTTGAAGGTGAAGTTTCAACATGTGTCATGGGCTTGATTTGGTAAATTTATTTTCTCTTCCCCTCTAGTTTTTGTGGATGTTTTGACTTCTCGTCGACAAATAATACTAATCTTATCTAGTACTGCCTTGGTTTCACCGGCTCCCTAGTATAAGGTTATTATTATTTGGCACGATAAGCCCTTAGCACCATATTTGTTAGAGCGTGGTTCATGAGGTGTGGATTTCCCTCTCATGATTTAATTGGTATTAATATGGAATATTTAGCCCATGATGCATGTTGATACGGATCCAGATACCCAAGTACATCATTTAATAGATTTACACTTCAATTTATTTCTGCCATTTTATTTCCAATTTCAGAATTTAATCTTGCCATTTTAATTTAAGTTTTAGCATATTTCAAATCATTTCCACCATAAATCCAACCATCCATTTACAGAATTAATTCTATAAATAATTAAAATCCACCTCCTCGTGGGATCGACACTCGCACCATTAAGCTATACTACAACAGATTCGTGCGCTTGCGAGTTCAATAAAATTTGCACAACAAGTTTTTGGCGCCGTTGCCGGGGAGGTAAGTAATTTTAATTCATAGAATTAATTTTTGTGAATATTTCCATTTAATTTTCTTTTGTATTTTTTTTAAAAAAAAAGTGAATCTACACTTAAAGGTTAGTATTTCTTTTCTTTTTCTCTACTTTAAATTATGTAATTTAATTTTCAAAGTTAATTTTTATTTCTTCTTTGTCATTTTTAATTATCTTATTAATTTATTTTTAGTTAGTTTATTTCACGTATTTGTTCTTGTGTTTTTATAGTAAGGTTTTAATAGCGCAATAAGGTTAGTATCGTAATTTCTCCTTCTTCTTTATTTTTATTTGTTTTGTTCCTATCTTTATTTTTATTTTATTTGTTTCTTGTATGCATGGTCGTAGGTCATTATTACCTAATCTTGAACCTATCGACCTTGAATTAGAGAAAACACTTCGCACACACAAAATCATTAAAAATAAAATGGATCTACAAGCACCACAGGAGAGGCCATTTAAGGACTACTTTAGTCCCTTAGCTAATTTGAGCACATCATGTATACGATACCCAAATGTAGCTGCTAGGAGTTTTGAATTAAAACCTAGTGTGCTAAATTGTCTCCCCACGTTCTATGGCTTAGAAAATGAGGACCCATATAATCATTTGAATGATTTTCATGCTATTTGTCAAACATTTAAATATGAGAATTTTTCAGATGATGATGTAAAACTCAGATTATTCCCATTTTCTTTGAAGGATAGAGCTCGTTCATGGCTTAATACATTACCTGCTAATAGTATTGCATCATGGGAACAAATGGTTACGAAATTTTTAAATAAATATTTCCCAGTGCATAAAACCAATGCTATTCGCAGGGAAATCTCGGAGTTTACCCAGAGAGATGACGAGCAATTTTTCGAAACATGGGAGCGATTCAATGGGCTACTCTTGAAGTGTCCACATCATGGGTACGAGAAATGGCACCAATGCCAATACTTTTTGGAAGGATTATTGCCAAATGTGCAAGAATGGCTAATGGCAACAAGTGGAGGAGAGCTTATGTCAAAAAGTGCATCAGAGATTTGGGAATTCTTCCAGCGACAAGCGGATAATTCCCAACAACGGAGTCGATCACTCAGGAGTACTAGAAGGATTAAGGGAGTAAATGAGGTTCAAATTGGTGAGTCAACTTCAGGAATTAAAGAAGTCAAGGAAATGGTTGAAGGACTTGCTCGACAAATAGCATCGTTATCGACTGCTAAATCAACAGAGCCACATGACCTTGACTCATACTCAGATCAAGCCAATGCCATAGGTGTAATGAGAAAAACATCGAATTACAACCCATACTCCAACACATATAATCCTGGATGGAGAGACCACCCTAATTTTTCATGGTCTCAAGGATTCCAACAGAATGGACCAGCAGCTCCAGCTCCACCAATGCCACAAATTCCTCAAAATCCTCAAGCCTCTCAACCCCCATTCAGACCATACAATCAGAACCAGAATCAGAATTACTCTCAGCCCAGACCATGGGAGGATGCATTCCAGAATTTCAGGAATGTCACTTACTCCACGATTGAACAACAGAACCGCACCATTGATGGATTACGCAATGAGTTAAGAGCGGGCTTCAACTCACAAGCCCAATCAGTTTCAAGCCTCGAAAAGATGGTGGGACAACTTGCTTCTTCAGTTCAGACCTTGGCAATGACCGTTGAGAAAGGTAAATTTCCAAGTCAACCAGTGCCTAACCCTAAAGGAGTGCATGAAGCGAGTACCAGTTCACCACAGCAGCATGGAGAGGTCAAAGCTGTCATGACCTTGCGGAAAGGAAAAGAAGTCGACAATAAAGTGGAGATGCCAAAAGAAAACCAAATTGTACCTGTGAATGTTGATGACTCATCACCGGAAGAGAAAGAAGACACCGGCCCTCGAGAATATATTCCTAAAGCTCCATTTCCTCAGAGGTTAGCTAAAGGGAAAAAGGGAAAATCCACAGGTGAGATTCTCGAAATCTTTAAACAGGTAAGTGTTAACATCCCATTGCTTGATGCTATTAAACAAATTCCATCTTATGCCAAGTTTCTTAAAGACCTGTGCACTAAAAAGAGAAATATGCATGTTCAAAAGAAGGCATTTTTAACAGAAAACGTTAGTTCTATACTCCAACATAAAATTCCTTTAAAATGCAAAGACCCAGGCTCCCCTACTATCTCATGTAGCATAGGGAACCACACAATTGAGAATGCTTTGTTGGATTTAGGAGCTAGTGTAAATTTGTTGCCTTATTCTGTTTTCGTGAAACTTGGATTGGGAGAATTACACCCAACTCCAGTGGTGTTACAGCTTGCAGATCGGTCCACGAAAATACCTCGTGGTATTGTGGAGGACGTGCTTATCCAGGTAGACAAGTTTTATTTTCCTGTTGATTTCATTGTAATTGACACTCAACCAATACAGGAGTCAAGGAAGCACATCCCCATTATTCTAGGCCGACCTTTCTTGGCAACTGCGGATGCTCACATTCAATGCAGGACTGGAAATATGCAGTTGTCATTTGGCAACATGACTATGGAGCTGAACATCTTCAACATTGCCAAACAACCTCACAATACAGATGACGGAATTGTTGATGTGGATTTAATTGAAGCATTAGTTGATGACACATTTGTTTCAAACCTTAGTGATGATCCTTTACAAACATGTTTAACTCACTTTGGTTTGGATTTTGATATTGACAGATCGGTCGATGAGGTCAACGCCTTGCTTGACTCGGCACCATCCATGGACACTAATAAATGGCAGTCAAGAGTTGAACAACTAGCACCATCAGAAAAGAAACTCATCCCATCATCAGAATCACCACCGAAACTCGAGCTCAAACCATTGCCCAACACTTTGGAATATGCATTTTTGGGGGACGAAAGTACTTTACCGGTAATCATCTCATCATCCCTCAATGACGAACAAAAAGGTAAGTTGTTGGATGTTTTAAAAGAACACAAAGGAGCATTAGGATGGACCATAGCGGATATAAAAGGTATAAATCCAGTAGACTGCATGCATTACATTCACCTTGATGAAAATGCTAAATCTACTAGGGAAATGCAACGTCGGTTGAATCCTAATATGAAAGAAGTTGTTAGAACAGAAGTCCTTAAGCTATTAGACGCAGGTATCATTTACCCAATTTCTGATAGTTCATGGGTCAGTCCTGTTCAAGTTGTCCCCAAAAAGTCAGGAGTCACTGTAGTTACGAATACCGATAATGAATTGATACCAACTAGAGTAACTACAGGATGGCGTGTATGCATTGATTATAGGAAGTTGAATTCTGTCACACGTAAAGACCATTTTCCTTTACCATTCATCGATCAAATGCTTGATAGGTTAGCAGGTCACGAATTTTATTGCTTTCTAGATGGCTACTCAGGATATAATCAGATTCCCATAGCACCAAAAGATCAAGAGAAGACCACTTTCACTTGCCCTTTTGGCACTTTTGCATATAGGAGAATGCCATTTGGATTATGTAATGCACCTGCTACATTTCAACGATGCATGTTAAGCATTTTTTCTGATATGGTTGAACGATTCCTTGAGGTCTTTATGGATGACTTTTCTGTCTTTGGTGATTCATTTGATCAATGTTTACGTCATCTAACACTAGTTCTGCAGAGATGTATCGAAAAGAACTTGGTCTTAAATTGGGAAAAGTGCCATTTTATGGTAACACAAGGTATTGTTCTTGGTCACATCATTTCAAGCAAAGGTATTGAGGTTGACAAAGCCAAGGTGGATCTCATTTCCAATCTTCCTCCACCCAAAACAGTCAGAGAAGTAAGATCTTTCCTTGGGCATGCTGGTTTTTATAGACGTTTCATTAAAGATTTTAGCAAAGTTTCTAGACCCTTATGCAATTTACTTGCTAAGGATGCACCTTTTATCTTTAATGATTCATGTCTTGTGGCTTTTGAAAAATTAAAGCAATTGTTGACAACATCACCCATCATTCAGCCCCCAAACTGGAGCTTACCATTTGAGCTCATGTGTGATGCATCTGATTATGCAGTAGGAGCAGTATTAGGACAAAGAGTTGATCGAATTCCCCATGTTATTTATTATGCTAGTATGACATTGAATGATGCACAGTTGAACTATTCAACTACTGAAAAAGAAATGCTAGCAGTAGTGTTTGCATTGGAAAAATTTCGATCTTATCTCATTGGTTGTAAAATAATTGTGTTCACAGATCATGCTGCTCTGAAATATCTTCTCACGAAGAAAGATGCAAAAGCTAGACTAATTCGTTGGGTGTTACTTTTGCAGGAATTTGACTTGGAATTCAAAGATAAGAAAGGCACAGAAAATGTTGTGGCGGACCATCTCTCTCGTCTTCATTTTGACACAATTACAGAGCCACTAACATTGAATGAGTCCTTTCCAGATGAACAATTAATGAGTGTGGAAGTTTTACCTTGGTATGCTGATATAGTTAATTATCTTGTTACAGGCAAACTTCCAGAGCATTGGACTAAGCAAGACAAGGCCAAATTCTTTGCAGAAATAAAGAATTTCTTTTGGGATGACCCATATTTGTTCAAATATTGTGCAGACCAAATTCTCAGACGATGTGTCCCAGAAAATGAAATTCAGAATATCCTTTCATTCTGCCATGAACAAGCTTGTGGAGGCCATTTCAGTGCTAAGAAAACAGCGACTAAAGTTTTACAATGTGGTTTCTATTGGCCAACTATATTTCGAGACGCTTATACTTTTTGTTCTTCATGTGATAGGTGTCAACGAATGGGGAGCATTACACGAAGGAACATGATGCCACTAAATCCAATTTTAGTGGTTGAGATTTTTGACGTATGGGGTATCGACTTCATGGGACCCTTTCCCCCTTCTTTTGGCCATCAATACATCTTGATAGCTGTTGATTACGTATCGAAATGGGTAGAAGCGATTCCATGCAGAACTAATGATCACAAAGTGGTGATAGGGTTTTTGAAAAGTAACATTGTTTCACGCTTTGGATTCCCTCGAGCGATAATCAGTGATGGTGGTGCCCACTTTTGCAATAAAGCATTCAAAGCTCTTTTGACAAAGTATTCAATCACTCATAAAGTGGCGACCCCGTATCATCCGCAAACCAGTGGCCAAGTGGAGATCTCTAATCGAGAACTAAAGCACATATTAGAAAAGACGGTGAGGCCGGACAGAAAAGATTGGTCATTAAGACTTGATGACGCATTATGGGCATATAGAACGGCTTTCAAGACCCCGATTGGGATGTCACCCTATAGGCTAGTGTATGGAAAAGCTTGCCACCTACCTGTGGAACTCGAGCATCGTGCATATTGGGCTATCAAGAAATTCAATTTCGACATGCATCAAGCCAGCTCAGAAAGAAGATTACAACTGGCAGAACTTGAAGAAATTCGCAATGACGCGTACGAAAATGCCAAAATTTACAAGCAACGAATGAAAGTCTTCCATGACAAGCATATTATGAGAAAATCTTTCACTCCAGGTCAGAAAGTGCTTTTATTCAACTCTCGCTTGCACCTATTCCCAGGTAAGTTACGCTCTCGTTGGTCTGGTCCATTTATTGTTCATTCTGTTTTTCCACATGGGGCAATTGAAATTAAAGACCCAAAGAACGGTGTCACATTTAAAGTTAATGGTCAAAGATTAAAGCCATATCTAGAGTACCAACCACATGGAGAAGACACCGAAATAAATTTAAGTGACCCACCAGATTTGAATTGATTTTTTTCTTTTCGGTGGTTTGATTTTTCTTTCTTTATTTATTTTTATTCTTTTGCTAATTGAATTTATTTTTTGCATAAGTGTGTTTCTTTTGTCATTAACTTTTCTTTTATCATTGTTAATAATGAGTACCACACGACGATCGTTCCTCCTGAACATGCTTAAACCACTTCAACGTATCAAAACTCATCTCAAAAGGCAGATTCATTCTTGTAAAACACATCGCATTTGGGCTCTACAACCACCAGAGTTAGTAGCCTACGTTGAGGATTTAGAAGGCCAACTCAGAAATATTGAGAGAGGTGTTTTCGACATCCAGTTGGAGCTTGAGGTAAATTCAATAAGAGGACGATTTTAATTTTCTTTGTGTATTTTAATTTGTTTTTCTGTTTGTGTGCTTTAGTTTGTTACCCCGGTGAAGTGGCGGATAACGGTACTCCGTGACAATCAAGTCGGTTACTTCAGTTTCCCATAATAACTGATATTCTGAGGTGAAAGAATGGACAGAACCGAGATTCTAGCGAAGCTTCACAAGCGATTCCCTTCACTCCCTCAGAATGCCCTCCTTTCGATCTACAAAACTCGGTCCGAACGCATGCGACTGCTCATGAGGAATAACATACCTGCTGACATCCGTTGGTTAATTGAAGCAAAAGTACGATTGGCAGGTGAGTTACCTCCAAAATTTATTGCATACATGCCTGGTTGTGGGAAAGGAAACTATGCAAGAAAACGACGAGCTCGAAGAATTTCTGTTGCTTGTCATAAGTGTGCCAGAATGAATTGCAATAAAAACCGATGTTCTTTAGGAATGGTATCTGATAACAGGGAAGATAAAATTCAATTCATTAGGGATGGCTTGAATAAGGAGTCATTGGATGATATCCTTTTGTCTCTTGAAACGCATTCCAGTGGATATGTGCAAGGAGCGATTCTCCAGTTATGGCCATTATTCCAGAAAGAACATGCACGATATAGTCTCGGGAATCTGACTATAAAAGACCCTGTTTGCCAGTTTATAAGAAAATTGGATGGGAAGCCTATCCTCGACCCATAGAGGGCGTTCAAGCCGTTTCTGGACGTAAAACCAGAGGAAGATGTGAGCCACAGTCGCAACTACCTGTCAATATCCTTTTACTTTACTGTTATTTTATTTTATTTCACTGTTGCTTTATCAGTGCATTATTGTCTTTAATAATTTTCTTACTGTTTGTTTTTACTGTTTTCTTTTTGACTATCGAGCCATGTGCTTTACGCGTTTTTGACATTGACCCGCCACCTCATACACAGTTGTGATCCATTGTCACCAAGAATCTTAAATATGACTTTTTGTTAAGCACTCACAAATTGTTTTTGAGAAATATCCCAATGGCAGCTACTCCCAATAGACAATTCAAGAACATTTGTGTGCTTTCTGGATTTACCTATGGCAAACATAAAGAGTTCGTTGATGTAGCCATAGATCTTGGTCGAAACATAGCAGAGAGAAAATTACACTTAGTGTATGGAGGAGGTAACCGAGGGTTATCAAAATTGGTCTCAGAAGCTGCTCTTGTCAGAGGAAGCCAAGTGTTAGGCATCATCCCTAGAGTCCTAAAACCTTTGGGCAGTGTGTCTGACTCCACGACTGGAGAAGAATTAGTCGTCTCAGGTATGCAAGAACGAATAACTGAAATGCTCGATCATGCTGATGCTTTTATTTTCCTGCCAGGCGATCTTGCAACACTAGAGGCACTTATCACACTAGCATCTTGGGCCCAACTGCACATTCACCAGAAACCCATCGGTTTGTTAAATGTCAATAATTTTTATGATGGCTTTATCGCATTTCTTAACCATGCAATAAAAAACTACTTTATTCCTTCCAGTGCGAAAAAACTTTTTATTTGTGCTCACACTGTTAATGAGCTACTTGACATGTTAAAAGCTTATAAACCAGAACCAGACCCCTGGAGCTTTGTGTTGGAGCGTTCAAATGATGATGGTAACAATAGCCGCAGTAAGAAGTACAAATTAGATTTAACTCTTCACCTGTAAATATTTTCTTCTGTGTTGCACCAACCAGGTGATATCTTCTAAACTCTACTTCTTTTCTTTAAAACATTGAGGACAATGTTTCGTTCTGGTTGGGGGGAGGGAATAATGGACAATTGTGGAATCTTGGTTAAGTTTTTACTAATTTTTTGTTGTAGAAACTAACTGTTGCTAACTTTTTGTGTTGAAGATGGCTGAATATAGAGTGTAGTGCCTCTAGAAACGCATCTTCATCGTTTGAAAAAAAAATAAAAAAAAAAAAAAATTAAAAACAAAAAATTTTAAATATTTTCTTTTTCTTTTTTCTTTTTCTTTTTTTTAATTTCTCCTTTATAAATATACATTTTCAAACAAAAATTTTTTGAGTCAAAGATGGCTGAATATAGAGTGTAGTGCCTCTAGAAACACATCTTCTTAAAAAAAAAACAAAAAAATTCATTTTCTATCATTTTCTAATTAATTTTTCTGCATCATTTTCACATTTCTGCATGCATATTTTCTTTTTACGTTTAGAATAGGTTGGGGGGTAGGGTGTTGTTTAAAAAAAAAAATTTTTTTTTTTTTTGATTTGTTTTAACATTGGATAACATGATGATTTCAAATTTTAGTATTTGTATTATCTTTAGTCTGAAGTGATGTTACACTATGTTTGCTACTCTACATGTTGATGTCGGAGACAAAAATGAGTTGCTTAAAGGAATGAACATGTCATAATAAATACCAAGTGAGTTTTTGAGCCTATTATTTTTCTTGGAGAGTAACCCTTTTGCCCATTCTTTATACAGCTTAGCAGTTTATTATTGTATACACAATCTCTAGATTTCTTTTGAGTTAACACTAAAAAAAAAATTAAAAAAAAAAGAGTGTGTTGTTACATTTGGAAGCCCATTTAATTAGTAGATATGGAAGATTATTTAGAGTCCTAAAAGATGATGGAAAGGCCCTCTTTGATCCGTTTGAGCCTTTCTAGCCATCCCTTTTATGAATATCCATAGTTAGCCCTTTTGAGCCTTTAAAAAAAAAAAAAAAAACTTTTCTTTCTCAACTTATTATCTTGACCCACTCCGATTTGGAGTATTACCCAATATCTTATAAGATCCATCACCTTTTTATGTTTGAGAAAACTGTAAATAAATATTTTGTATATTAAAGTTATGCCTAGTTCAAAAAAAAAAAAGAAAAAAAAAGAGAGAAACAAAAATTGTTGCTTCAAAAAAAAAACAACAATAATAGGTGAAATCCACCTTGTAACTTTCAAAAAAAAAAAATTCTATGCATTTTTCTCAAACATACATTTTGTCTTCCTTATTTTCCTTCTTTGTTAGCTATGTCCCTAGCCTACGTTACGTCCTAATAAAAGTCCTTCTTGATTTTAGGGAACTATAATCTGAAGTAGAAGCTAGTTATATGGGCTAAAAAGATGTAGTGATGCATACAAAAAAATAATAATAATAAATAAAATGGGTTGACTAGCATTTTTATTTGACTGGAGATCGTATTATTTCTAAGTTAAGGGCACATTTCTTTTTGGTGAGAGCATGTGAGACCACTTCTTATTATTTTCTCTCAATTACCATTCATTGGAGTGACTATTTTTATTTGGGTTTAATTTCTTTGTGAGAGTGTCACTACTTCCAGTGAGATTTTGGGGTTTAACATGTCATTCTTAAAGGTAGCTACAACAAAGTCTACTGGGCTGATTCATGTGGATGGTTGATGTGGGTGTGATGTTTCTTCAAACTTGAGATAATGCTTATACTTTTATTTGATTGTTATCATTAATCTGATTGAATAAAAAGAGGTTTAAAAAAAAAATCATTTTTTGAATTTTTGTTTTCGCTTTATTTGCTAGGGACTAGCAATAAGCTGGTTGGGGGGTGTGTTGAGTGTTAGAAAGTGCATATTTATAAAGGAGAAATCGTTATTTTATATATCAAGTATTGCTAACAACCGTTACTTTTATGTGTTTAAATTTCTTGTACTTTAATTATGTGTGTTTTATTTTAATTAAGTATTTGATGTATTTTAGGGGCATTATAGTCATTTCACAATAAACGAGAGATCAAATGGCAAAACGGACATCATTTTTGAACTCAGGACGGTCGAAAACCTTAGGAGGAGTATAAAAGGAAAAATGACACTGTTCACACGTACGGCACTGTTCACACGTACGGTACTGTTCACATATACGGGTACTGTTGGCGTTACTGTGTAAATAGTGGCGGTTGACTGTACTGTGCAAATAGTGGCAGTTGACTGTACTGTGCAAATAGTGGCGGTTGACTGTAATGTGTAAATAGTGGCGGTTGACTGTACTGTGCAAATAGTGGCGGTTGACTATACTGTGCAAATAGTGGCTGATGACGTGGCGAAATCCTGAGCGTCCAAACTGTTTTTAATCCGATGGCCATGATTTACTCGATGTAACTATAAAAAGGGGGCCTCCCCCCCCTAATTAAGCACCTCTGAATCCATTTTTGGGATTCATTTTCTGTAATTCTCTCTCTATCTTGTATTTTCTATGTATTTTAATAAATTCCCATTTTGCCCCTAGTTCAACTATGAGTGGCTAATTTTCTTTCAAGCTTGGGTTGAAGGTGAAGTTTCAACATGTGTCATGGGCTTGATTTGGTAAATTTATTTTCTCTTCCCCTCTAGTTTTTGTGGATGTTTTGACTTCTCGTCGACAAATAATACTAATCTTATCTAGTACTGCCTTGGTTTCACCGGCTCCCTAGTATAAGGTTATTATTATTTGGCACGATAAGCCCTTAGCACCATATTTGTTAGAGCGTGGTTCATGAGGTGTGGATTTCCCTCTCATGATTTAATTGGTATTAATATGGAATATTTAGCCCATGATGCATGTTGATACGGATCCAGATACCCAAGTACATCATTTAATAGATTTACACTTCAATTTATTTCTGCCATTTTATTTCCAATTTCAGAATTTAATCTTGCCATTTTAATTTAAGTTTTAGCATATTTCAAATCATTTCCACCATAAATCCAACCATCCATTTACAGAATTAATTCTATAAATAATTAAAATCCACCTCCTCGTGGGATCGACACTCGCACCATCAAGCTATACTACAACAGATTCGTGCGCTTGCGAGTTTAATAAAATTTGCACAACACAGTCTACTGGGTTTATACCCTTAATGTCTGCTATAGTCCATCCTAATGCTCCTTTGTGCTATTTTAAAACATCCAACAACTTACCTTTTTGTTCTTCATTTAGGGATGATGAGATGATTACCGGCAGAGTACTTTCTTCTCCCAAAAATGCATATTCCAATGTGTTGGGTAATGGTTTGAGTTTGAGTTTCGGTGGTGATTCTGATGATGGGATAAGTTTCTTTTCTGATGGTGCTACTTTTTCAACTTTTGACTTCCATTTATTCGTGTCCATAGATGGTACTGAGTCAAGTAGGGTGTTAACCTCATCGACCAATTTGTCAATATCAAAATCCAAACCAAAGTGAGTTAAACATGTTTGTAAAGGATTATCAATAAGGTTTGAAATAAAAGTACTATCAACTAATGCTTCTATTAAAGATGTTGTTTGGACAATTCCACATCAACAATTCTATCATCTGTATTGTGAGGTTGTTTGGCAATGTTTAAGATATTCAGCACCATAGTCATGTTGCCGAAGGACAACTGCATATTTCTAATCCTACAGTGAATGTGAGCATCGACAGTTGCCAAAAAAGGTCGACTTAGGTTAATAGGGATGTACTTCCTTGAATCCTGTATTTGTTGAGTGTCAATTACAATGAAATCAACAGAAAAATAAAACTTGTCTACCTAGATAAGCACATCCTCCACAATACCACGAGGTATTTTCGTGGACCGATCTGCAAGCTGTAACACCGCTAGAGTTCAGTGTAATTCTCTCAATCCAAGTTTCACAAATACTGAATAAGGTAATAGATTTACACTAGCTCCTAAATCGACAAAGCATTCTCAATTTTGTGGTTCCTTATACTACATGATATAGCAAGAGAACCTGGGTCTTTGCAGTTTCGAGGAATTTTATGTTGGAGTATAGAACTAACATTTTCTGTTAAAAATTTTTCTTTTGAACATGAATATTTCTCTTTTTAGTACAAAGGTCTTTAAGAAACTTGGCATAAGATGAAATTTGTTTTATGGCATCAAGTAAAGGAATGTTAACACTTACCTGTTTGAAGATTTCAAGAATCTCACCTGTGGATTTTCCCTTCTTTCCTTTAGCTAACCTCTGAGGAAATGGAGTTTTAGGAACATATTCTCGTGCGTTGGTTTCTTATTTCTCTTCTGATGGTGAGTCCTCAACATTCACAGGTAGAATTTGATTTTCTTTTGCCATCGGCATCTCTACTTTATTGTTTACTTCTTTGCTTTTTCGTAAGGTCATGACTGCTTTGACCTCTCTATGCTACTGTGGTGAACTGGTATTTGCTTCATGCACTCCTTTAGGATTAGGCACTGGTTGACTTGGAAATTTACCTTTCTCAATAGTCATTGCCAAAGTCTGAACTAAAGAAGCAAGTTGTCTCATCATCTTCTCGAGGCTTGAAACTGATTGGACTTGTAAGTTGAAGCCTACTTTCAACACATTCCGTAGTCCATCAATAGTGCAGTTCTCTTACTCAATCGTAGAGTGAGTAACATTCTTGAGATTCTAGAATGAATCCTCTCATGGTCTGGGTTGAGAGTAGTTCTGGTTCTGATTGTATGGTCTAAATAATGGCTGAGAGGCTTGAGGAATTTGTTGCATTGGTGGAGATAGAGCTACTGGTCTACTCTGCTGGAATTCTTGAGACCATGAAAAATTAGGGTGGTCTCTCTATCTAGAGTTGTATGTGTTGGAGGATGGGTTGTAATTTGATGGTTTTTTCATTACACCTATAGCATTGGCTTGATATAAGTATGAGTCATGGTCGAGTAGTTCTATTGATGTAGCAGTCGTTAATGATGCTATTTGTCAAAAGAGACCTACAACCATCTCTTTGACTTCTTTGATTCCTGAAGTTGACTCGCCAATATGAAGCTCATTTACTCCCTTAATTCTTTTAGTATTCCTGAGTGATCGACTTCGTTGTTGGGAATTATCTGCTTGTCGCTGAAAGAATTCCCAAATTTTTGATGCACTTTTTGACATTACAAACAACTCTGGTTTGAGTGTCTGCCTACTTTTCAAGTGGAGGGAAGGACTCCTCATAATCCCTCCAAAAAGTATTGGCATTGGTGTCATTTCTCATACCCATGATATGGACACTTCAAGAATAGCCCATTGAACCGCTCTCATGTTTTGAAAAACTGCTCGTCGTCTCTCTAGGTAACTCTGAGATTTCCATGTAAGTAGCATTGGTTTTATGCACTGAAAATATTTATTAAAAAATTTTATTACCATTTGTTCCCATGATTTAATGCTATTAGTAAGCAATGTATTGAGTCATGAATGAGTTCTATCCTTTAAAGAAAATGGGAATAGTCTAAGTTTAACATCATCATCTAAAAAATTCTCATATCTAAATGTTTGACAAACAACATAAAAATCATTCAGATGATTATATCGGTCTTCATTTTCTAGGCTATAAAATGTTGGGAGACAATTTAGCACACTAGGTTTTAGTTCAAAACTCCTAGCAGCTACATTTGGGTATCCTATGCATGATGTGCTCAAATTAGCTAAAGGACTAAAGTATTCCTTAAATGGCCTCTCATGTGGTGGGGCTTGTTGTTGCAAATCTATTTTATTTTTAGTGTGTTTGTGTGTGCGTAGTATTTTTTCTAGTTCAAGATCTACAAGTTCAAGATTAAGTAATAATTACCTAAGACCATGCATGCAAGGAACAAAAAATAAATGAGAACAAATTACGGTACTAACCTTATCATGCTGTTACTATCTTTCTATAAAAACAGTTTGGACCCTCAGGTTTGAAAAAAATTAGCTACTTATAATTGAACTAGGGGCAAAATGAAAATTTATTAAAATACGTAGAAAATAAAAGATAGACAAGGAATTACAGAAAATGGAGTCCAAAATGGACTCATAGATATCCAATTAGGGGAGGAGAGGCCCCCTTTTTATAGATACATTGAGTAAATCATGACTATCAGATTAAAAACAGTTTGGACACTCAGGATTGCGCAACGTCATCAGTCAACAGTACGCGGTTTGACCACACAGTTTGAACAATAACACGGTATAAGAATTTTAGTCCAACAAGATCGTGACACCTCATCAGTCAATGCCACATCATCGGTCAATGTCACGTCATCGATCCATCTATGTGAATAGTTTCGTACATCCTCTTAAGGTTTTCGACCATCCTGAGTTAAAAAATGATGCCTGTTTTTCCGTCTGATCTCTTATTCATTGTGAAATGACTATGATACCCCTAAAATATATAAAATACTTAATTATAATACAACACACATAATTAAATGACAAGAAGGTTAAATACATAAAAGTAAGGGTGTTAGTAAAACTTGAAGTGTAAAATGATGATTTTCTCCTTTATTAAATATACATTTTCTAACACTCAACAATAACCATCATATGTCCATTAAGCTTGCCATGGTTGCCCCAAAAGAATATGTCCCACATGCGGTTGCCCTAAAAGAATATGTCCCATATGCATTCGCGCCACATCACATAGCCTCGTCTTTATGCTTCCCAATGAGAATGAGACAAGTACTTGTTTGTTTACTTTAACTTCTTCACAATCATTCAACTATTGTACCATAAATGGCTTAATATTTTTCAAAGTTTTGATTTAATTTTTCAATAAACTGGTGCTAGCCACATTAGTACAACTACCTCTACTAATAATTATGCTACATACCTTGTTATTAACATGGCATCTTATATGAAAGATGTTTTTATATCGTACTTTCCCATTTTCTTAAATTTGTACACTTAGAGCTCTTCTTGCAACCAAAAGCTCCCTATCAACCAGGTATTCAACATCACTTGCGTCTTCCATAGGTGGCATGGACTCATCATCAAGTTCACCTTTAGTCTCAATTTTCCCATCATCTTTTAAAACCATCACTCTTTTGTTTGGGCATTGAGATGTAGTAAGGCATGTTCCCAAATACCTAAAATATTTAATATCTGTATTTTTAGTCGGTTGGGAGTTAGACATACCTTGGTTTGGTGCACCTCCATTTTCGTGGTCTTGGGAGGTTTTGGCCCTAGGCTTGAAATTAGGCTTTTCATCATTTTTGCTTTAATTTAGTTTCCATATTGAAAAAGACCCTACAGTTTGCCCAATTCATGTGGAACCCTTCTTCTTCAATTATTACTCCACCTTTATGGCCATATGCACCATGTCATCTAACTCAACATAATATTATAATTCCACCACATTTGCAATATCATGGTTCAAGGCAACTAGGGACCTAGCCATATTAGCTTCTCAATCCTTCTCCACATAGGCTTGAATCATACCTATTTTCTTTTCTTTGTGGACCCTTGAATAAGGCTTTGCAACTTCTAAAACAAGTCTCCATAGTAATGACTTAGAATAAATCTCTTCTTTATTATCGCCTTCATCTCTTACTATGTCTTAATGGGCCTTTCATGATTTTATCTCCTATTCAAAATAAGTTGATCCCACCGAACAATAGGATCATTAGTGAATTCAATAGCGGCCAACTTTATCTTTCTTAATTCATAGTAGTTGTAACAATCAAATACTAAATCCACCCTTTTTCCCCATTTTAAATAAGCTTCAGGATCATTTCTGCCTTGGAACGTTTAACTTAATGGAATCTTAAACCTAATGTTTCCTAAATTGTTATCAACTCTATCTCCATATCTAACCTCTCTCTTTTCATTCCTTTGCCCAAATCTGCTTAAATTAATATGAGGAATTTGATCTTCATCTAGGTATTTCCATAGTCATCTTTATCAACAATACCTATATCAATTGCTCCCTCTTTATTGCATATTAGGAGCTTTAGGTGGCTATCACTTTTGTGAACTAGATTCAACTATATCTACTCTCTTATTCACCTCATCAAACCTCAACTCCAAGTGTTCAAATTTTTGTTCTAAGGACTTAAAGATGAGTCTAAAGTCTATCTTTCTCTGAGCATCATAAAAAATAGACATATTTTTATCTTAAGACAAATTTAATAACTTGCAAAAAAAGTTAAAAAACCTCACGAACACTTCCTCATGAATTTCCACTCAAGATTGATAGCACTCATACTCATGTCTACTCAAATATGGCTTTCACCCTCTTATAAGCTCACATTTTCTTGCCTTTTTTCACTCTTTAATTCATAGAAGTATCTGAACTCTGATTTCCACTAAAAGACCAATCCCAAAAGAATACATCCAGTCATATAGACTAGATTAGTGTGCTTTACAAGCCTCTCAGAGTGAACAATATGTCACTATGAAAATACCTTCGGATCTCGTTGCCAACTGAAAACAAGAAGGGTACATGCACCTCCATCTTGGAGGTGTACACTTAATTCTCACTCTTCATGCCAGGAAAGGCTTACCTGTCACAGCTAGAATTTCTCTCCTAGACACTAGGTTCAAACAGTATCAACACACTGTTATAGGAACCGGTCTGACAACCCTCCATGCTGGCAGTGTCTTATCAACCTTTTACTTAAATTTCAACCTCTCTTGAAGACCTTAACCTTCCAACAACTCTTAAGGTCCAGATCCAGCTCCAAGGAGTAGAACAAATGCCCAAATCTTAAGGTCCAGATTGCAACCCTCTATCACCAAATAATGTATCGATTACAAAATCATACACTAGATCTTCCTACACCATACACTACTTCTAATGCCTTGATGATATTAGCTGACAGAGACACAATTCCAACCATCATCCAAATCCCCAAACAAATCAAGAAACAAGAATTGCTCAAACTCATGCCTCTTGAATGGCTAACCAACTATGAGCACTTTCACCAAAATTCTAAACCAATACAAACCACAGAAGCCACATTTAACAGACGACCAAATGGTCAAGTTAAACTATCTTTTCAAACTCCTAACACCAAGCCTGTTTCAAATAGCCCACAACTTTCCTATACTGCTATGATCACAACAGTCCAAACTGGTCAAGAAAAGAAATTTCTTATTCATGATTTTTCCTCCGAAGACTATCCAGACTACGGATATTGACGAGGAATTGGAAGTTATACGGAGAAAGAAAAAGAAGAAGAAAAAATCTTCTTATCCCCCATCATCTTGCAAATCTTTTCCTCCACAACGTCCATCAGATCCCAAACCTCTTATCCATCCTATCAGATCTTGCCTTATGTTTTCAAGCTACTCCTATGAGGAATCTTTTCCTCCCCTTGAAAAACAGATAGACACACAAACCCGAGTTACCTCCAAACTCTTTGTCCGATCTCCAATACAGTCTCTGGGCAACCTGAAGAACCAAAACAGTATGAAGCTATTTTAAACCGGCAAACTAAAGATGCCAGTGCTCAGAATCAAACTCTTCAGCAACTCGATAAGAAGATTTATCTTGTTGCCAGTCACGTCTCTCAGACTGAAACTAAAGTTAATTCCATAAGCAGTCGTCTTGATTAGATATATATCCATCTCCAAGATCGGATCTCTGAACTCGACATCGATCTCCGACAAATGATCAATAACCACATTTGGAGTCCAGAGTTCAGTAAAAAAGAAGCTAAGATCAGAAAAATCAAAGCCGAATTGACAAGAATTGATGCTAAAAAGACTCGACCTTCTACAACCAACACCAGTATCTCCTCTATTCTTTGAAACCTATACACCTTTCTACACACCATCTAGACCTCAGCAACCTGTTTATAATAAGTTCTTTGGGTTATCGCACCTTCAACCAACTCCTCAACCATCTTCACCTAGAAACTCAAAATCCAAAGTCAAAATTTTAGAACCAAAGCCAAAGGTCCCTTCATCATCCTCTACCTCCACCATATCTCTAGAAGACTTCATACAGGACATTCCAAAGCCTTATAAGAAAGATAAAAACCCAATGGATCAGTATTATTATCATACTATCCAGAACTAATCTTCTGACTCCTCTGAGCCAGAAACAGTCGATGAGTTAAATCCATCTGAATCCAACCCGTCTTTTTTAAACTCATTCGCAAACACAAACAAAACCTCAACTGACTCTGAGTCCGAATATGTTGACAGTATGGGCATATTAATAGCCACTGAAATTGCATATCCAAGTGCTTCTACTTCAACACCTATTGTTGAAGATCATCCTTCTGATCAAGCATCTCAAACAGACACTATGCCACCACTAGTTCATGAACACTCAACAAAACCATCTTCGGCATCTTGGTTTACATTTGATGACATTCCTCGTCACAAATGGTCTGCCAGACTCCAAGAATTTGTTGCATGGATTGACCTCCAAGGTACCAAATCTAATTCTCAACCGTAAGTTGTTCTTCGTGAATTCATGTCCTGAACCACAGGTTCTCTATTAGATTGGTTAGAAAGCTTAGGAGAATACAGACTGATCCAATTCATGGAATCCCCAATTGGAACTGCCCTCAATATTATTCATGAACAATTTATCGGTGAAAAAACTGCTTCCGTTGATGCAGACAGGAAAGAATATCACCAGATGAAGTGCTATTCTCTCAAAAGACACCTTCTAGATGCTCATTACAAAAGAATGAGTATTCTATTTTACAAGCTGAGTAGATTCAATGAGCCATCTCTTAAACATGTCTTCATCACTTCTCTTTCTTCTAAATTACAACCAGATCTTTAAAGAAAACTTACAACCACTAATTTGAGCATAACTAATATCTCTTTGGGAAAGATTTTTCAAATGGCCATGCTATCTCTTGATAAAATCTGTGAGAAAAAAAAATTCTTCAAAGATCTCATGGAAGACAAAAAATCCTTTTCTCAGGCTTGTCACAAACCTTATCTCAAAATTGAGTGTAAGGATGAAAAGAAATGTGTTTGTCCAACCATAAAGAAACGACATTTCTAGAAACACTTCCACAAGAAATCATCTTTCAAAAAACCTTTTTGATATTTCAAAAAGAAAGATGTTTCTCAGTACTGAAAGAAAAAATCCAACCATTGTTTCATCTGCAAGAAACGCGGTCACTTTGCCCGAAATTGTCCCCAGAAATCTGCCAAAGCTGTTCGTCTTATCCAACATCTTCAACATTCTCTCTATTATTTGAGAATGAGGATGTCGAATCAAATTCCAGACTTCTTTCCTCATAGCAGAATCCTCTGATTCTGAAGATATTTCCGTCATCTCTACAGTTCAAACTGTCAACCATATTTCCACCAATCCTAGACCTTCTCTTAAGATGTCCATCATTCCTTCTAAATTCCATAAACCTATTAATATTATCGAATTTATTGACACTGCTGCAGACACCAGTATGATTGATCTTTCTGTTCTTCCATCAGATTGTTGGGAACACCATTCCAAACTTTTCAGAGCAGTTAATAGTGAAACTTTTGAAACAACTTTGATTATCAAACAACCCATTGGTATTCAATTCTTTCCGAATTGTATAATTTAGAAAAAGATTGTAGCCTCCAAACTTCGAATAAAGATTTACATATAGGTTTTGACATTCTTCATATGGTTAAAAACTTATTCCTCACCAATTCTGGAGTTCGCTACAAACAAATGTTCTTACCCTATACGGATACTCTTCGTTTGTATGCCCTTTCAGCAACACCATCTCCATACAGTCATATCTCACAAAAGTTATTAGAATTCTATCCAGAAAACCATTCCCAGTTCCATTATCCTTCCCCTATTTGGAAAAATGAACAATTCTTCATTCACTTTCCCTTCAAACTCAATGAAGACATAAACCCCACAAAAGCATCACACCCGGGTATCTCTCCTTCAGACCTCCTGCTTGCCAAGCAAGAATGCTCTCAATTACTCCAACAAGGCCTTATTGAGTTTACTGATTCAGATTGGGCTTGTCAAGCCTTTTACGTTGGAAAACGATCTGAATTAATTTGTGGCAAAAAGAGATTAGTTATTGATTACTAGCCACTTAATTCCTTTCTCAATGATGATAAGTTTCCCCTTCCAAAAATCTAGACCCTATTTGTTCATCTTCAAAGGGCTCGTATCTTCTCTAAGTTCGATTTAAAAGTTATTTTTGGCAAGTTGGTATTTCACTAGTTGACCGTCACAAAACTACCTTCTGCATCCTTGATGCCCATTATCAATAGATTGTTATGCCTTTTGGACTTAAAGTCGCTCCCTCCTCATTTAAAAAAGCCATGACCAAAATCTTGATTCCTATTCTTCATCATGCATTAGTCTACATTGATGATATTTTGTTGTTTTCCTCTGACCATGAGAGCCACCAGAAGTTCTTTTTAGATTTCTTTCATATTGTGCAGGCACATAGTATCATACTTTCCAAAAAGAAAAGCAGCATAGGCACGAAATCAATTAACTTTCTTGGCATAATGATTAAAGACGGCCAATATCAGGCTGGTCTACACATTGCAATTGAATTATTAGAGTTTTTGGGCACACATCTCAACAGAAAGCAAATCCAACAATTCCTCAGGATTGTTAATTATGTCTATGATTTTATCCCAAAAGTTGCAATTCACACAAGCCAGCTATCACGCATGCTCAAAAAATAGTGCCTTCCATGGGGCCCAATTCGGACAAAAGCTGTCAAACAGCTCAAGGTGATTGTATAATCCTAACCTCCACTCAGGATTCCCACAAATGGACACCGTATCCTCCAGACTTATGCAAGCGGCCAATTCAAAGAACCTGAAAAGGACTACCATGTAATCTATAAAGAAATCTTAGTAGTCAAGTATGGAATTAAAAAAATCGAATTTCATCTAATCAGCTCCACATTTCTTATCAACATGGATAATTCTTCTTTTCCTTAAATCTTTGACTTCAAAAACAAGTTGCTCTATGACAAACAACTACTCAATCTCAAAACCTAGTTCGCTAAGTATAACTTCACTATTCAGCACATAAAAGGCAACCAAAACCTCATTCCAGACTTCCTCACACGTCCAACTTTAACTAAACCCTCACTCATTTCCTCAATCCAAACCATTCCAGTCATAGCTATGAATCGCCAACTTCTTTTGAAAGCTCTCAACCAAAGAAAACTCAAAGCCGAATTATCCAGAATTGATGCTGGAAAGACCCGACCTTCTCTTTTTACTCAACCACAACCTACACCAGTATCTCCTCCAATCTTTGGCACCTTTGCACCTTTCTATACACCATCCCGACCTCCACAACCTGTCTATAACCAATTCTTTGGTTTCTCTCACCTTCAACCAACTCCTCAACTATCTTCACCCAAAAAGCCACGATCTAAAGTCAAAATCTCCAAACCGCGTCCAAAGACCATATCCTTTTCCTCCACATCCACAATACCTCTAGAAGAATCACCACAAGACCATACTATCTAGCCTCAACCTTCGAATTCCTCTAACTCTTCTGAGTCTGAAACACATAATTCGTCGTCCTCCTCTTATGACTCATCCAACGCCTCCACTGATTCTGAGTCCGAATATGCTGACATTACAGGCATTTTAATGGCCACTAAAATTGCAGATCCAAGTGCCTCTACTTCAACACCTATTGTTGAAGACAATGCTTCTGACCAAGCTTCTCAAATAGACCCAGTACGACCACCAGTCCATGAACACTCAACCAAACCATCTTCAGCATCTTGGTTTACATTTGATGACATTCCCCGTCACAAATGGGCTGCTCACCTTCAAGAATTTGCTGCTTGGATTGATCTCCAAGGTACTAAGCTTAATGCTCAACCTCAAGCCGTTCTTCGTGAATTCATGGCTCGTTCCACGGGTTCCTTACGAGACTGGCTAGAAAGTTTAGGAGAATACAGACAGCTCCAATTTATGGGATCTCCTATTGGTACAGCCCTCAATCTCATCCATGAGTAATTTATCGGTGAAAAAATTGCTTCCACTGAAGCAGACAGAAAAGAATACCATCAGATGAAATACTGCTCTCTTCAAAGACATCTTTTGGATGCTAATTACAAAAGAATGAGTATTCTCCTCTATAAGCTAAATGGGTTCAATGAGCCATCTCTTAAACATGTCTTCATTGCCTCTCTTCCTCCTGAGTTACAACCCGATCTTCAGCGAAAACTCACAGCCACAAATATGAGCATAGCTGATATCTCTTTGGGCAAGATCTTTCAAATGGCCATGTTATCTCTTGATAAGATCTATGAATAAAAAGAATTCTTCAAAGATCTCATGGAAGACAAAAAACCCTTTTCTGAAGCTTGTCGAAAGCCTTATCTCAAGATCGAGTGTAAAAATGAAAAGAAGTGTATTTGTTCACCAAAAAAGAAAAAACACTTTCAGAAACACTTCCACAGAAAATCATCCTCTAAAAAACCTCTTTGGTTTTTCAGAAAGAAAGATGCTTCTCAGTACCGAAAGAAAAAATCCAACCGTTATTTCATTTGCAAGGAAAGCGGTCATTTTGCCCGATATTGTCCTAACAAATTGGGCAAAGCTGTTCGTCTTATCCAACATCTTGAACATTCTTCCCTGTTATCTGAGAATAAGGATGTTGAATCCAATTTTTTAGAACAGTCAACACAAGATGACCAAACTGCATTTCTTATTGCCGAATCTTCTGATTCTGAAGACATTTCAGTCATCTCTACCGTTCAAACTGTTAATCATGTTTCCACCATTCCTCGCCCTTCTCTCAAGATGTCCATCCTTCCTTCCAAAATCCATAAACCTATTCCTGTTATTGGGTTTATTGACACTGGTGCAGATACCAGTATGATTGATCCTTTTGTTCTTCCATCACACTGTTGGGAACCTCACTCCAAACTTTTCAGAGCAGTTAATGGTGAAACCTTTGAAACCACCTTGATTACCAAGAAACCCATTGGTATTCAATTCTTTCCGAATTGCATAATTTGGAAAAAGGTTGTAGCCTCCACACTCCCTGATAAAGATTTGCTCATAGTTTTGACATTCTTCATCTGGTTAAAACTTATTTTTCACTAGTTCTGGAGTTCGCTACAAACAAATGTTCATGGCTTGCATAGATACCCTCCGTCTGTATGCACTTTCTAAAACATCATCTCCATATAGTCAAATCTCACAAAAGTTCTTAGAATTCTGTCCAGAAAATCATTCCCAGTTTCATCACCCTTCACCTTTTTGGAAAAATGAATAATTTTTCATTCATCTTCCTTTCAAACTCAACAAAGACATCAACCCCACGAAAGCTTCACACCCAGGTATAAAACTGCCACAAATATTTCATTCATCTTCCAAACACTAAGTGACCGTCATAAAACTGCCTTCTGCATCCCTGACGCCCATTACCAATGGACAGTCATGCCTTTTGGTCTCAAAGTCGCTCCCTCCTCATTTCAAAAAGCCATGACAAAAATATTTAATCCTATTCTCCATCATGCATTGGTCTACATTGATGATATTTTGTTGTTTTCTTCTGACCATGAGAACCACCAGAAGCTCTTTTTGAATTTTTTTCACATTGTGCGGGCACATGGCATCATGCTTTCCGAAAAGAAAAGCAGCATAGGAAAGGAATCTATTGACTCTCTTGGCATGGTGATTAGAGACGGTCAGTATCAGCCTGGTCCCCATATTGCCATTGAGTTACCAAAGTTCCCGGACACACATTTCAACAGAAAGCAGATCCAACAATTCCTCGGGATTGTTAACTATGTCCGTGACTTTATCCCCAAAGTTGCACTTCACACCAGCCAGCTGTCCCGCATGCTCAAGAAACAATGCCCTCCATGGGGCCCTGCTCAGACAGAAGCTGTCAGACAACTCAAGGTGATAGCCCAATCACCTCCTCCACTCCGAATTCCCACAAATGGACAACGCATCCTCCAGACTGATGCCATCGATGGTTATTTGAGTGCCATTCTTCTTGAAGACCTTAATGGCGTTCGATATTTTTGTGCATGTGCAAGCGGACAATTCAAATACTCTGAAAGAACTACCATGTGATTTACGAGGAAATTATAGCAGTCAAGTATAGGATTAAAAAATTTGAATTCCATCTCATCAGCCACAAATTCCTCATCAACATGGATAATTCTTCTTTTCCCTGAATCTTTGACTTCAAGAACAAATTGCTACCTGACAAGCAATTACTCAGTCTCAAAACTTGGTTTGCTAAATATGACTTCACTGTTCAACACATAAAAGGCCACCAAAACCTCATTCCGGACTTCCTCACCCGTCCAGCTATAAATAAACCCGCACTCATCTCCTCGATTCACATCATTCCAGTTATAGCCATAAATTGCCAACTTCCCTTTAAAGCTCTTCACCAGAGAAATTTCCCCATGAATATCTCATTCCAATCGGCTTACCAATTGCAAGACTTTGCAAAGAAGTTTCTCTACCGATATTGCTTTAATGTTCAGTCCAAAAAACCTGACCGCTTTCTTAATCTTTGCATGGAACACCTGTTTCTCACAGACCTTACTCTTTCCTCTCTATCCATCTCCGAAGATGAGCTTTGGTACATGTGGTGTCTCACCACCTTGTATGCTACAAAGCTTGTTTTTTCCATCAAACCAGTCCTGGCTCACCTTACCACTCCAGAGTTCTCCCTAGACTTCCTATGGACTCTTTTTGAATGTTATTCTCCCCTCACTTGGTGGCGCTAGCAACTCCAACAATTGTCTACCTTTCACGGCCTAGACAAAATGCCAGACCAAGAAGCTAACATGTGGACCACAGCTTTCATCATCCACAGACCTTATTTTCAACATCCAGAAAGACGAGACTACTGGACACAGGACATGGCGTATGAATGGAAAACTTACTCTCATCCTTATACCTTCATCCATGATAGAACAGTCACTTCGGCCCTCAACGCCTATCTCATGGAACTCAACAATGTTCCTCTACCTCCACAAATATTCACCACATCTCCATTGGACCGTCACACACCCTTGAAATAATCCCAAAAACACAAGGCTGTACTCCAAGTTCAAGTTTAAGTCCTAAGGGCATCCTTGTTATGGAACAACATCCTAACTACACAAATATCTTATTCCGAGACGCACAGGATCCATGGGAAGACTTTCAGTCCCTTCTCCCTACTGATACTCCTCATTCTTCTTCACAGCACATGGCTGACGCCAATGAAGTGTATCTTGCCAAGAGACAAAGACGTCGGCACAAGCGACAATATGAGAAAGAAACAGGAGACGTGTCACCATCGCGTTATCCATCCACGCTATAATGCCACTTTGTCGCTCTCACACAACTTTTGATGCAACTCATGTGACTCCCGTTTGTCTTTTGTTAAAATCTTTGTAAGTGTGCTTTACTTTTGTTAAAGACCTTGTCGGTATGCTTTACTTTTGTTAAAGTCCTTGTCGGTATGCTTTAGTTTTGTTAAAGTCCTTGTAAATTTGCTTGTCTCTTGTACAAGTCGTGGTTGGCTTGCTTTGCTTTCTAAAAAGGTGTGCTATGTCATGATCATTCGAGAGGTCCTGTTCTCAATGATCCTCTATATAAAACACCTTTGATGTCAGTTGTAAAGGAGCCAATTCAAGAAATAAAAAGCTTAAGTTTCGAAATTATGTTTCCCTAAACCTCTCTCTCTCTTCTAGGACTCAAAGAAATTATTTGAGTTACGAATGATACGCTCACCTCCAATTTTCTAAACTGAGTATGCTCTGCGCTTGCCTCAAGCTTGAGGATCCTGTGCATCAGAAAGGTCCTGTTTTATCCTCCAAAACTGATTTTTATCCAACAAAATTGTTTTCTCACAACGTTCACCCTTTTTAAAGGCCATGAGTGCCGTGTTTTCTGGTGGTATCATGAAAAACTCTTTTAACTAAATGAATTTCGGATTTGGTATTTGGTGGATAAGTGTATATCGGCTAGAAACCAATGGATGCGGACTATTAACCTGTTCTAAGCTAGGTTTGGGTCCAAAGGATGATCTTGCATCGTCATTCCTAGATAGAGCAACGCCACGTACAACATACCCACTGGTATCAGAACCACACTCCACGCCGAGGTGGTATCATTAGTAATTTGAATAATCTTATTTGAGCTCCTAGAAGAGGATTCACTCACTATGGAAACAAACACATCTTCAGCTTCTACATCATCTTCATTGCCTATTTCTTTATCTTCTACTCTCTCTCCCCAGTTCATGCTCTAAACACATAACCCCCAAAATTGAGAATCTTGTGGAATATTCTTATATTCCAGAATATGCTCAAGTCACTGAGTCCCAATTTCCCGTCGTGAGTCCTTATAATCTCTACAAACAGGAAACTTCTTTCACTAGAAGTATTCGAACTCTCATCTCTACCAAAAGACTACTCCCAAAAGAATATATTCAGTCTTCTAGACTGGATTAGTGTGCTTTACAAGCCTCACAGAGTGAACAATATGTCACTATAGAGATACCTTCTGATCTCGTCGCCAACTAAAAACGAGAAGGATACACACACCTCCATACCAGGTAATCTTGACCACAAGTATATGTCGTGTCCATTGGTAACTTAAATGGAATAACAATTACAATCATGAAATCATAATTAACTCAAGATTAAGATTTCAGTAAAATCAATGCCTATGAGATTTAATAAGTCTGACAGTTATTACAAAGTTAATTAAATCTCATATGTGATCTTGTTCAATGTGGTCGTACTACATCAATAAATTCATTCGTGATTAGGACAAACCATTCAATGAATTTATTACAGTCTATACCTAAATAAAATGCCCAACTTTATTTATCAATTGCGAACTAAATTTGTATTTATTTCTTCTGTGAATCCACATGGAGATCACATAAATACATAAAATATGATTGAATGAACTTTAATCAAAATATTAATGCAATTAAGATATTTGAATAAAATACCTCATTTATTTTATTAATCAGAAAATTTTTTTATTACAATTAAATAAACACATATGCTTTTAAAGAGTACATTTTACCAACAGTGGAGTGATATGAGCTAGAGCGCTTGGAGTATTAGAGATCCACTGCTTGTTCTAGAAGGGCCAATTATTAGAGCACGAGCAAAGAAGATCAAGGAAGCAATGCAAGGATTTGTTCAAGCTAATTTACAGGGGACTAAGATTCAACATGGGCTTGAAAAAGGAAGAACTAGCTTTGGTATACTTGATTCGAGCTAATGAGTTGGTGAAAATCAGAGAGGACAATTTTTAAAGTGGAAGAAGGGTTGGAAGAACAATTATGAAGTTGTAGTTGTATTCCTTACATCGAGAGCTTTGAAACGATATATTATAGGCCATGTTATAAAAATTTTGACATCAAATGCCCAAGTTATGGTCCATTTAAAATCATTCTGTAGGTTAAGGCCCATGAGGCTCCAGGTTTATAATTTTAGGTCTTTTTCATGTTTTTAAGTTAAATTAGGATTAGCTATCTTATATAAACACTCTTTTATGTTCTTTGAACAGACTTTTGGCAATCTTGAGTTTTGATATCATTGGAGAGGATTTTCTCATCTTCTTGTTGAAAGAACTTTCGACTTATCAAAAGAGTTGCTAACTTTTGTAGCATTTTAATTAACAATCAGGCTTCTTGAGACTTCGTTTCTCAAGGTTTTGAATCCTTTATTCAAATTTTAATCATATTGGCTTTCTTGGGTATCAAGGTCGGATTCATTTATCTTTATTATTATTTTTATTCTTGTTCTAGTATTCTAAACAAAAAAATCGTGAACTCGCATGAATAGTATTTTTAGGGCTTCCTTTTTATCAATTTTGCATCATTGTGGGTTATTTTCTTTAAATCTGCAAATTTTACCTATTCCTTTCCCTAAATTCATTCAAAATTATTTAGGGTTTACAACAACAACAACAACAACAACAACAACAATAATAATAATAGTAATAATCATCATATTTGGTGATCTCCTTTGTTTTGTTATTCTTGTTTCCTATTTCTTGTTAAAGGGATTAAACTTTGATGCTTTCCCTTGATTGAGTCAGTAGTTCTTAAAAGGCTTGATTAAGAAAATATAAGAGTGGTAAAAGGCAAGAGTGAGTGAGGACAGCTTCATGTCAATGCATATTTAAGTGTAAACACGAGTGGAGTGACATATCTAGTGTAAACCCATGAGCTTGTGAGGTTTATTATTTTTTTCTGTATATTTTTCTTGCTAACATCCCTTCACAATTTACTTAAAATAACTAATATGGATGATAAAAGTGAGGCACAACCTTCTACAATAGACCTTACTTTAACTTTGAAAGCAATGCACTAGGCATTTAAGAAGAAGAATATGAGGTTTAAAGAGATAGAAAGCCAGTAGAGGCAAAATAGGGCTGCCATTGAGAGTATTCAAAAGAAGCAAACTAGTAGATAACGTAATAGGGCTAGTCCTGATGAAGAAAGATATAGTGGGGGAAATAATAGGCGTAAATATGAGCCAATGTAAAGGTAGCAGTTAGTGAATTTACTAACTATGCTATTATTTGGTCGGATTAGTTAGTGAATAATAGGAGGAGGAATCATGAGAGGTCTATAGCTACATGGGGAGAGTTAAGAGCGCTTATAAGGAAGCAGTTCATTCCTAATCATTACCATAGAGATCTTTATCTTAAGCTACAGAGCCTTACCCAAGGGTGGAAGAGTGTAGAGGATTACCTTAAGGAGATAGAGATTGCTATGATTAGGGATAATGTAGAGGAAGATAGAGAAGCTACAATGGCATGATTTTTGACTGGGTTGAACAAAGGGATCGATAATGTAGTAAAGCTACAATATTATGTAAAGTTGAAGGATATGGTCCACATGGCTATGAAAGTGGAGAGGCAATTGAAGAGGAAGGTACTACAAGATATACTTTGGCATCTTCAAACATATAAAAACTGAAGTGGAGTAGTAATGACAATAAGGAAAGAGAATATTTCAATAGCAAAAATAAGTCTAAAGCTAAATCTCAACCATAGAAGAATTGGGACATCAAGTGCTTCAAGTGTTATGAATGCCCAAATAAGAGAGTTATGGTGATACAAGATAGTAAGGTAGTAGTGAGTGAAAGTGAGAGTGATGGTGGAGAGATGCTAGTGTTGATTGATAGTAGTGATGATGACAGCATCGAATACGCTGTGAAAGGTGAATCCCTAGTTCCTAGGCATGCTTTGAGCACACAAATGAGTGTTGATGACATGGAGTAGTCGAGAGAGAACATCTTCTATACTAGATGCATTGTGAATAACAAAGTGTGTAGTATGATAATAGATAGTATCGAATATTTGATACCATGTGCAGCAGCTCATCCCGTATCGAATATTTGATCCGCTGAGTTACTATCATTTTGGGAGCCAAGACTTCGAAGTCAGAAGAGTTTGCGAGGGAATGCTGTCCTACGGACAAGGCTCAAGAGGCCCAGGTAGCCGAGAGGCATGGAAAGTGGTTGGGTATTCGCCGGTATCGCGAGATCGTTTACTAATGGCAGTTGTGGTGGGAGCCCTCTCCATTATCAGATCCCTGCTGGGCTCGTAAAACCACCAATTGTGGAGCAACGGCTCTTTAGACCAACTTCGCTTACAAATCCGAGCGGGTTACCCACTAAGCAAAAGATAAGATGGCTGTGATTGGGGCACAAAGTTGCAGATAATGCACTTTTGAACAACTCGCCCCGCCTTGGATAGACAACGATCTGCGCTAGGCTGCAGTCAAAGTGACGGTCGGCTCCATACAGGAAGGAAAAGGAGTTGCACCAATGTAGTTAGTACTACTATTCCAAAGAAGTTAAGGTTGCCCTTGCTAACACATCCTAGACCTTATGGATTGTAGTGGTTAGGTCAAGGTTAATAAGCAGGTTTTGGTAACATTTACTATTGGGAAGTATAGTGATGATGTGTTTTGTTATGTAGTTCCTATGCATGTTGGGCATTTATTATTGGGGAGGCCATTGCAGTATGATAAGAAGGTGACACATGATGGATTTAAGAATAAATATAGCTTTGTCAAGGATGGGAAAACTGTAACGCTTGTTCCTTTAACACCAAAAGAGGTCTACGAGGACCAAATGAAGATGAGAAAAAAGGAAGGACAACACAAAAAATGTGAGACCAAGAGTTTTGAGTAGAAAAAAGAAAAAGAATAAGGCCAAAAGTGAGAAAAGAAAAGAGTGAAAAAGAGCTTCTTTGCAGGAGTGGGTGAGATTAAAAAGGCATATAAAGCAAGCCATTTCATGGTTTTTCTCATGTTCGAAGAATCATATCTAACATTTGATGACACTAACCCTCCTCTCCCTACTGTTGTCACTTCTATCGTGATCAATGGTTTTTTCTTTTTCGGGTTTTATATCTTAGGGATAATAGGTATATCAGCTGGAAACCAGAACTTCCGGACTACTGGTCTAAAGAATAGTCTTAGCACTGGGTGAGGCCGTCTGGTAGAGATGAGGGTGCGGATACTACGGGTAAAGGAACTTGGTCTTTTGATGACAAATTCCCTTTGCCACGTCGCCAAAGCATGTTTACTTTTCTCAAAAATGCCCAGATCTTTTCAAAATTGTGTGTCAGAGAAATGTCCACTAGCGTAGGCAATAAAGCTTTTTTTTCCATTGATTTCTTCGAGGAGGATGGCACCCCATGATTCATCACTGGCATCTGTCTGTAGTATGCGCTTGCCATCTGCAATCAACTTTAATGGAGGCGGATTTTGTGCAATCTGCTTTAATGTGGTGATAGCAAGAGTGTGGTTGTCATTCCACTCTGGGGGCTTCTTTTTCAATAAAGCCGAAAGATGTCGAGTGTGTTGGTCCACGTGTGGGATGAAATCACGGATGTAGTTGATGATACCGAGAAACTGTTGGACTTGCTTTTTGGAAAGGTGCTGATCTGGAAAGTGAAGCAACTCTTGGGCAATGTGCTTTCCAGGCTGATAATGGCCGTCTTTTATGACCATTCCAAGAAATTCAATGGTATCTGTGGCAATGGTGCTTTTCTTGGCTGATAACATAATTCCATGACTCTGGACAATATCATAGAACTGAGTTAACAGCTGGGGATGTTCCTCATGCGAACCTGAAAAAAGCAAGATGTCATCAATATAAATCAATGCATGATGGAGGATGGGCTGAAAGATTTGGATCATGGATTTTTGGAATATGGATGGGGCAGTTTTGAGTCCGAAGGGTAAGACTGTCCATTGGAAATGGGCATTTGGAATGCAAAAGGCAGTTTTGTACCGTTCTGAGGGTTCAATGCCTAATTGCCAAAAACCTGATTTTAAATCAAATTTTGAAAAGATCTGGGCATTTTTGAGAAAAGTAAACATGCTTTGGCGACGTGGCAAAGGGAATTTGTCATCTTGTAAAAACATGTTTAAGGGTTGATAGTCAATGACTAAACGTTTCTTTCCTCGAACAAGCTCAGCATGCTTTTCAACATAAAAGGCTTGGAAAGCCCATGGAGAAGTTGTGGGCTCAATTAGACCTTGGGCTAATAATTGTGAACATTCTTGTTGGGCTAGGAGTAAGTCAGAAGGACTCATTCCTGGATGGGTAGCTTTGGTTGGGTTAATGTCTTCATTGAGTTTGAAGGGTAACTTAATGAAGAAAGACTTATTTTTCCACAATGGATTTGGATGGGTGAACTGAGAATGGGACTCTGGACATAGACTTAAAATTTTGGTGGATATATCTTGGTAGGGCTGAGGTGTGTCAGACAGGTTGTAAAGTTTAAGAATGTCTGTGAAAGGTTTGAACATGGATTTGACGCGGATTCCAGTGGGGATGATTTGGAGGTGTTTGATCTGGTGAAGGATGTCAAAACCTAACAAAATATCCTTATTAGGAAGAGTTGAACCAATGACCTTGGTCCAAATAACACAGTTTGGGAAGATTTGAATACCAATGGGTTTTTTGGTAATCAAAGAAGTGGTGAACAATTTGCCGTTGACAGCTTTGAAATGTTCCTCATATTCTGTCCAATATTCTGGTGGAAGAATATGCGGATTTAACATGCTGCGTTGAGCTCCAGTGTCGATGAGACCAATGGCTGGAATGGGCCTTTGGAATTTGGAAGGCAAGATTTGGAGTTTGATTGAGGGTATGGGAACAGTAGTATCAAGGGACAGCAACTGTTGGTGAAAAATTACTTGGGATTGATCACTATCTGAGTCATCAGAGGAATTCTGTAGTGCGAACACTGTTTCATCATTGGGTTCATCTTGTTCTGAAAAATAGAATTCCAGCTCATCCTTTTCTGGAGAGAAATCTGTGGTAGCTTGGAGATGCTCAAGTAGCCGAATAGATTTTTCCCGTTTGTTGGGACAATCCTTGGCATAATGACCTTTCTTCTTGCAGATAAAGCATCTGCTTGATTTTCTCTTTTTAAGGTCTCTGGATGAAGATGACTTCTTTCTGAAGAATCTGTAGGATTTTCTGGATCGACGAGGCTTAGATGAGTATTCCGGACGTTTGAATTTCCAAAAATGCCTTTTCTTTTTAGGACTGCAATCACAATCCTTCTTCTGTTTGCACTTAATATGCAAATAAGGCTTTTTGCAGGCACTCCGAAATGGTTCTCTGTCTTTCAATAGTTCTTTGAAAAACTGTTTCTGCTCACAGAGTTTGTCAAGACAAGTTTTGGCAAGTTGAAAGATTTTGCCAAGAGAGATGTTGTCAAGGACAAGATTGGATGCACGAAGTTGCCGCTGTATGTCTGGTTGGAGTTCATCAGGAAGGGAAGCCAAGAAAACATGCTTTAATGTCGGTTCGTTGAATCCATTAAGCTTATAAAACAGCAAGGACATTCTTTTATAATGGAACTCAAGATCCTTAGCATTAAGTGAACAGCATGTCATGTTGAGATAGTCTCGTCGTGCAGCTTCAAAGATTGCAGAGGGGTCTCCAAGGAATTGATCATGGATAACCGCAAGGGCACTTGAGACTTCTGGCAATTGAACAAACTGCAATTGTCTGTATTGGCCTAGAGATTCAAACCAATCTCTTAAAGCACCCGTAAAACGAGTGGCAAATTCTCTGAGGACCGATGGAGTGGTGGCTCCTGGCCGTAGCATTTGGAAGTCAAGCCAGGCAGACATTTCATTAAGTCGATCACGCCATTTAGAGGATGGAATATCATCAAATGTGAACCATGGACCATTTGACGATTTTGGACCAGTTGAACCAGATTGGGCTTGGGCTGGAGGAGGTTGGTTTGAGGCAGAGAATTCAGGCATTTCTTCGTCAACTTCAGAAGGAATGTCAACATATGGTTCTGTGTGAGAGGTTTGGCCTTGATCAGGTGGATCGGTTTGAGCCATCAGGATTTTGGTGATATCAGCATAAGACTTTTCAGAGTCACTGGTGGAAGCTGATGATTCTGTGTCTGTCTCAGTATGAGTATCTGAGACTGCAAGATTGGAATCAGAAGTTTGATCATCGGTGGAGGATGTGTGGTCAACTGTGTGGGCACTGAACAAGTGCATGGGTTGTTTATCTTTGGATTGGGTAGGAGGTTGAGAAGGAGCTGATGGTGGAGGTGCTGATGGTGAGGCTGATGGATAGCCATGGATTGGTTGGTCAGGAGTGGAAATAGCAGGTCGTGGTTGAGATTTAGGCTTGAGTTTAGGTTTAGGTTGTGGGGGTGGTAAAGGATTTTCTCGAAAAAGAGTATGAGTCATACCAAATAACTTGGAAGGTTCATACTGTTTGATAGGGGAGAGCATAGAGGCAAATGGATGATAGGTTGGACCGATGGAAGGCATCGGAGGTGAGGAGGTAAAAAGGGTAGGCCTTTGTTTTTCTGATTCTATCTGGTCAAGCTCAGCTTTCAAGCGTCTGATCTCTCTTTCCTTCTGGTCAAATTCTGGGCTATAATAGCGTTGAGCAAGCATGGTTCTTAACTCAGAATCAAGTTGAGCAATTCTGGACTGTAGATTTTGGTGGATCTGCTGCATTTGGGCAGTGATGGAATCAACTTTGGTCTCAAGCTTTTCAGTTCGTAAACTGATTTTTTCAACTTTGGAATTAATGTTTACCAAAGTATCATTTTGTGCTCTGGCATTTTGGGTTTGCCAGTTGAGGACTGATTCAAAAGGTTTAGGGGGTTCAAGGTGTCCTGTAGAGGTGATGGCTGAAGGGATAAAGGGTTTGGACACAACATTACGTTGGGAATCTGTGTGGGTATCTAAAGGAGGAAAGGAAGAAGAGTAGTCTGAAGAAGTAGAGGAAAACATCATACAACTCAGTGGTGGTGTTGGATGTGGGATTGGTGAGGGAATCTCGGATTTGCAATGTTTTGCAATCCATGTGAGTTCTGTTTTGTAGATGGGTAAAGGAGCTGGTGGAGATGGAGGATCTTGTGGTGGTGTGGGGTTATGATGGTGACATGAGGTTGAAGGTTTTTTCTTTTTAGATTTTTTCTTTCTGGTAGAATAATCATCATCATCCTCTTCCCAATCATCCCAGCAGGGACAATTTGGGTCACACATGCCTGAGCCAGGGGCATCCCATAGAAAATGACCATTTAGCTTTGCTGGATAAACAGGGTAGCCTTTAGAAGTGAACCCTGTAATGGGTAGATCTTCTTGAGCTGTCTGCACTGCTGTGATCATAGAAGAATAAGTAAAGGAGAGCCGAGGAGGCTCTTGTGGAGCACTGGGAGGTGGTTTGAAAGTCATTCTGACTGTTCCATCTGGCCGTCGTTCAAACATGCTTTCTGATGTCTGAATTGGAGCGGTATTGGTATGGAACTGTTCATAGTTTGAGATCCATTCAAGAGGCATAAGCTTGATGAGCTCATGACGAGGAATTTGTTTGGGGATCTGGATGATGGTTGGGATTTGGTCAGATTCAGCTAAGACCATGAGAGTGTCAGAGTGATGGTCTGGAGTGGGTAGATCTAAGGCATGATTTTGAAGCCTATAGACCAATTGGTGATGGAGAGTAGCAATTTTGGCAGAGGAGATTTGTTCTGCACCTTGGATCTGGACTTGGACTTTTAAGGTTGTGGGTAAGTTTGTGTCTTGGAGAGAAAGGTTGAAGTTTGGGTAGAAAGTGAGGAGAACACTTCCTGCATGGAGGGTAGTGAGAACAGTGCCAATAACTGCATCTTGGTACTGTTTGAAACGGGTATCAAGGAGAGCAAGGCGAGCTGTGACTGGTAATCCTTTGCGCCCATGAAGGGTGAGGATTAATCGAATTCCTCCAAGATGGAGATGGGTATAACCTTCTCGTTTCCAGTTGGAAATTAACTCGAAAGGAATCTCCAGAGTGACATATTGCTCAGCAGAAGTGGCTTGAAGAGCACACTGATCCAAACGAGAGGACTGGATATATTCTTTAGGGTGAGGCCGTCTGGTAGAGATGAGGGTGCGGATACTACGGGTAAAGGAACTTGGTCTTTTGTACAGTTGATAAGGACTGATGAGAGGGTAGGAGGACTCACTGATTTGGGCGGATTCAGGGATGTAGGAGTATTCTACAAGGTTTTCAATTTTGTTGGTGGTATGAGAAGTGCAAGATTTAGGGAGAGAAAGAGTAGAAGACAAAGTAACAGGGTTGAAAGTAGAGGAAGATGAAGTTGAAGCCATGAGTGAGAAGTTCTCTCTGCGCCTGAAGTCTAAAGATTAAAACAAAGCAAATTCTTAAATTATACCATTTTGAGCATGAAAAGTGAGATTTAGAAAACATGGAAGTTTCAAGGACGAGTATGGCTCTGATACCATAAAAAGAGAGTACGTAAAAAGAGAGTACGTGGCTTGTGATCTCTCAGTGCAGACCAGACTAACGCCCATTCGGGTTCGCCTCTGGAATTTACGTCGAGAGTTTCCTGCCTATATACCTCTTGGATCAAAACTTAAAACAAGTTCTTTGCAGGTTATAAAACCCAAAACAGACTTCTCTTTAGTCTTTAAAACAGGGTACCAAACCGTTTAAGAAATTGCCATAAGTTTTCTGATGCACAGGATCCTTCCTTGAAGGCAAGTGCAGAGCATACTTCCTTAAGTTTTCAAAATGAACAAATTTAATTCTTTGATTCGTTTCTTTCACTTAGAACTTCATTTGCAGAGAGAGAGAGGAGAATTTAGCAATTCATGGTGTAGAGCAAACACACGAAAGTTTTATTGCACTTAAGCTTCTTTCTAGTTATATTTTACAAGGGAGGTGAGCTCTTTATATAGGAGAGTTCATTAAGATAGGACAGGACCCCTATCTTTTACAATAGTAAAAGCAAAGGAAAACTACAGTACAAGAGTAAAGCTACAGTACAAGCAACATTATTACATCAGGACAAAATCCATAACATGAGGACAAAAAGGAAAATGCGTACATCGAGACAAAAAAGGGAAATTGCTTACAACAAGACAAGAAAGGAAAATGCATGGCAACAAGACAAAATGCAGGGAAGGTTCAAGGAAAGTGCATGAGTCAAGACAAGATGGGAAAGTTCATGGAAGAAGACAAAGGGAGAAATTTCCTGAAAGAAGACAAAAGGGAAAGGGCATGCAAGGAGACAAAGTGGGAAATTTCCTGCAACAAGACAAGAGAGGAAATTTCATGCATGGAGACAAAAGACTTTATGGGGAGTGAAGGTTCATGTAGTCATCTTCAGAGTCACTTTCTGTCGCATCAGGGTCGTCGTCAGAAGGTTGTGGAAAAAAGGTCTTGGAAAGCCTTGGATGCTTGCAGGAGGGACCACTGCATGGTGGATGTGGACAGTAGAATTCATACACTGGTCGGGATGATGTCGGAGAAGCTTTTGGTGATGTCTGAGTAGCCTTATCTCTTTTGGAAGGTTTGGGTGGCTGTGATGGTGGTGGTTGGGAGGAGGAGCCTGGTTCATGCATGGGATGGTTGGGGAAACTGTTGGAGATGTTGACTGAGAGGAAGAAAGTCTTCCCATGGGTCCTGAGAGTCTTGGTAGAGGAAGTCAGTATAATCTGGTTTTTCTTCTTTGATAATGATGCCGGTGGGTTTTGGGTGAGATATAGTGGATGGAGTGGGGATCATGATGATGTCATGTTGTGGGCCTAAGGAGGTGTGAGAGATATCTCTGTGTGGTGGAGTCTGGTGGTTGAGTTGGCAAAGATAATTGTGCAGGGTGGTTTGGATTTCATTTTCAATGACAGCTGGGTGTGGTGCAGTGAACCATTCATACACTTGATCTTGGGTCCAGAAAAGCTTTGTATCTGGATGCTGAAAATATGGCCTGTGGATAATGAAGACTGAAGTGAACAGGCGTGCTTCTGAAGCAGGCATTCTTTCCAGGTTGTAGATTTCAGAGAGTTGCTGCAATTTCTTTCTCCACCATGGAATGGGAGAAAACCATTCAAGGAGAGTCCAGGTGAGGGAGGTGGCTTTGTCCGGGTTGAGGAGATGTTCCAAAGTTGGACTGATTGGCAGGATAAGCTTGGTGGCATATAGAACAGTTAGGCACCATAGGTACCATAACTCATCTTCAGTGATCTCCCTGGTAGGGTCAAGGGTGAGACCTGTAAGGAACAAGTTTTCTGGGTGGAAGGTAGAAAATGGAAAGGAATCTGCCATGAGGTAGGCTTTCATAAAAAAACGAAAAACAGCTTTGCGGGCAAAGTCCTGGATGGCAAAGACAGAAGAGAAAGTTTTGTTAAGGGGAAAGCTTTTCTTAGTGAGGGCCAAATGAACCTAAGCAGAGGTGGTATCATAGTTTAAGAACTCAAGTGTTATTATTCAACACCTGGAAGAAACTCTATAAAAAATGGCATCATCTTCCTCTTCAACAGAAATAGCTCCATCAAAATTTTCTCCTATTTCTCTTTCTTCCACTCTTTCCTTACCTCGTTCTCGTCAAAAACATGTAGCCTCAAAAATAGAAAAAGAGTCCTCATCTAAGCCTGTTCCCACACAGCCAAAAATCAAGTCATGCCTGATGTTTTCATCCTCTAGCCAATCATACAAAGAATCATTTCCCCCACTCGAAAGACATACAGATCCGCAGACTAAAGTTATCTCTCAACCTTATGTTCAATCACCAATCACAACTTCGGGACAACCAGAAGCACCAAAACAGTATGAAGCAGGATTGAATTGGCAAACCTAAAATGCCAGCGCTTAGATAAAGCTCTCCACAATTTCGGTAAAAAGATTGATAAGGTGGGATCACAAGTGTCACAAACAGAAACAAAGGTGGACACAATTAATGCTCGGCTTGAACAGATTTATTCAAATCTGCATAACAGAATCTTTGAATTGGATATTGATCTCAAAATGATGATAAACTATTTGGGGTCCAAAATTCAATAAAAAGGAAGCAGAGATCAAAAAAATGAAAGCAAAACTGTCCAAAATTGATGCTGATAAAGCACAACCTTCCCTTTTCACTAAAACAAAGTCCATACCTATACAAGCATCGTTGTTCACATCATACCAACCTTTTTACAATCCTTATAAACAGTCAACCTATGACCAATTCTTTAGTATTTCCCATCCCTATTCCACAAACCCAAATATTCCTCATGTTCCATTAACAAAACCTTCCTCACTGAAGAAACCCAGATCAAAGGTCAAAATTTCAAAACCTCCACCCAAGGAAGATCTTCAAATCCCAGAAGACTCTCCTAAAGCAACTCCTGAACCTCCAAAGAAAGACAAAGCCCTAGCTTACCAATACCATTACCAGCATATTGAATACCAAAAACGTGACTCATATTCAACTTCAGAAGAAAGTTCATTCTCCTCCAACGAACTCAGTTCATCTGAATAACCTTCTTCGGATTTAGAGTTCAATATGCAGACATTTCTAATCTTCTAATGACCACAAAAGCAGAAGATCCTAGTACATCTACTCCTGTTGTAGAAGAATCTTCTGATGATAATAATGATGACCAAGCCTCACAAATAGAACTGGTTCCCCTAGTTCCTCTAGTTTTTGAAAATTCTTTAAAACCATCCTCTTCACCATGGTTTACATTTGATGACATTCCTCGTCACAAATGGTAGGCAAGGAATCAACAATTTGCTGCATGGATTGATGTGCAAATGACAAGACCTCATGCACAAACTCAAATGTTCTCCGTGAGTTTTGTTCCAGATTCACTGCATCATTACGAGATTGATTTGAAAGTCTAGGTGAATATAGACAACTTCAATTGATTCAAACCACCATTAATACAGGCCTTGCAATCGTTTATGAGCAATTTATTGGAGAACCAGCAACATCAACTGAAGCATCCAGAAAAGAGTACCTCCAGATGAAATGTTGTTCTCTCAAACGACATCACTTGGAAATGCAGTACAAAAGAATGAGCATGCTTTATTACAAATTGAATGAATTCAATGAAAGAAGATTTCTCTATTCTTTTATGTTATTAATTAGAATAAAAGAGGGTATAATTTCGAAGGTGCTATGGAAAAGGAAAGGGTTAGAGATATTTATAGGGTTTTCTAAAGCTAATGGATGACTAGAATTTTGCCACCATAACTCATTGATTAATGGGTGAGATTTGTCCTTCCATAAATATATTGGTGAATTCTAGAATTTCAAAATATTTAAACATCTTTTATTGCATCATTGCTTATGTCATCGCTTATATCATTATTAATCTAGAATTAAATATTTTATATTATTATTATTTTAGAAGTTAAATGGATTTGTTAGCTTAAAATAATTCTACTATATTCAACTGAGAATGTTGTATGAAAGTCAATAATGGCTAGTTTTCTTGTTCAAACTATAAAAACCCAAATGAAACTCATTTCAGATAGAGTTCTTTAATCTTTATCAAGCTTAAACTTGTTCATACAAATCAACTTGAGCTTTCATTTGCTTATTGATGTACATTGATTCATTATTGAGCTATCATTTGTAACCATACACTTGTAAGTGTGAAACACTTGAGAAAAAAGATGGGGGATCATCTTAAATTTTAAAAGTTTATTGAAACCTTGGAAGTCAATTTTAAACATCTTGAAAGCCTTGGGTGAAATCTTTAAGCTTGGTTTGCTTGGAGGAGTAGATGTAGGCAAGCTGCTGAACCACATAAAAGTATTGTGTTCGTTTTCTCTAACCTTAACTCTTTAAATTTACTTGTTTTTGAATTTATTATTATTATTATTGGTTGTGGTAGTTGTTGGTATTGAATTATGATATTGTTTTTGAAGAATTTTTTAAAACCCACTTAACCCCCTTTTTGGGTTGCTTACCTAGAATGTCACTGATTTTATGTGAGGTACAATTTTCTGACTTAAATACAATAGAATTTACTTTAAGCTAATAAGCTCCCTTAAGTGTAATGATGACATAAGCAATAACATAAGTGATTATGTAAGAGAAGTTTATAGAATTTAGTAAGGTATTTATGAAGGATAATCTCAACCATTGATCAAGAGTTATGGTGGCAAAATCCTAGCCATCCATTAGCCTTAAGACATCCTATAAAACCCCCTACCCACTTTCATTTTCATTCCAACCTAGAAATTTCACCCTCTTCTATTCTAAGTCATAACATTAAGAGTAGAGAAATCCTCAATTTAGAAAGGTTTAGAAAAGTCTACATCAAGAGGTAAGTAATACTTCAACTGCTATGTAAGGACACAAATTCTTTTTAGGGACACAAATTCTTTTCATACTTAACTTTGTTTTTAACAATTCCTTTATCTTGTGATGACTACTATGATGTGAATCTTTATATGGTCAGCTATGTCACCTAATATGTGATAATATTACTCAATTATGCTATAGTCGTCTTTGCTACCTATACTAGTTCCATTTTATTTAATCTCTGTATGGATGGCACTGACGCCTATATTAAAGATTGTTCCCTTAGGGATATTTTCAAATAGCTGAAATTCTAGTTATGCAACCCAGGGGGGTGAATTAGGATTTTAAAAAAAATATACAATACGATTCGCACAATAAATCAATCTAACGCCTTAATGAAATATAGAACAATAAATTCAAACAAGCGTAAAGATAAAGGAGTAAGGGAAGAGAAAAACAAACACACGGATTTTTACGTGGTTCGGCAATCCTCGCCTACGTCCACGCCTCCAAGCCAACCAAGCTCGAGGATTTCACTATCCAAGCCTCCCAAGGCTTCAAGTTTTTACAATTGACTTCCAAGGTGTCAATGAACCTTTACAACCAAGAGATTATCTCCCCAATCTCTTCACCCAAGTGTTTCCCACACTTACACACTCACAAATTGATTAAGAAATAAAAGTTACAACAAAAACTCTCTTTAAGAGTGGATATGCAACTAATAACTCAAGAATGATTTAATCAATGATTATTTGCGTTTTGAAAGCTCAATATATGTTGTATGATCTTATATTACCGTTATTTTTGAATTTGCTACAGTAATACTGTTCTATAAAATTACATTTAACCCAAAACGTTTTATAATTATATTATGGCCCAAAATGTCAGAAAACTTTATAAATAGGTCCAATTTCAGAACCTCTTAAAAATAATTGTCTTTGCCAAACTTTTTGAAATTATAATATGGCCCCAAATATTTTATTATTTTTCACAAAGGTTCTTTTCACCATAATACCTATATTTTTTAAAGTTCTCAAAACCTTTCACTTTAGTCCAAAATATTCATAAATTATAGTATGCCCCAAAACATTTCAAATGTTTATAACAATGTCCAACTCCGAAATTTAATACTTATTAAAATCAAAGATTTCAAATCTTAGCATTTAAGTCCAAATTACTTAAATCCACAAAAATACTTTTCTTTATAAAAATAAAAAAAATTTTAGTTTATGAAAAATATTTAATTGAATTAATCTCTTGAGCTTCTCAAATACTAAATCATGCATCAATTAAATCATACCGGCTTTGCAAGAATTTGTTACAATAATTTGTCCGTTGAGCTCTAAACTTTATTCTTGATTTCGCCGTTGTCCGTTGAGTGTCTTCAATCTTGATTTCACTTGATTCACTTGCATAAATATTATGCTTCAAAAAACTAGTGAAGATGTGAAATACAATATTTATTATTTTTACTCACAACACATGTTTGTTATCATCAAAATTACATTAATGTAGCCTTTTAGGCTAACAATAGCCACTTGATTTATTTTGATATATCACCACCAAGTTCTAAATTTTATTTTCTGACCAACAAGTATTGACACTATTAAAAACTACTTAGGTTATAAGGGTTGAGGGATCTCAAAGTATAAAACTAAACTGACACTGTTAAACAATTATAGCTAGCTAACTACTGTAGTAAAAATAAATAAAAAAAAAAAAACCCACCTAACAACTCGTTAGAGCTTTATTTCTTCTTTTTTAAATAAAACCCATCATTTTCAATAACAAAATCAACAATTTCACCAAATCTTTTGCTTTAGCATGTGATTGCTAGAGTCAAAACATGAAATGACATCTTTGCACCACACGGTTGATAAGCGTATATTTTCTCTATATTTTACTATTAATTTCTCCATCTTTTTCGTGTTTTGGTCTTAAATATTCTAATTATCTTAGTTAATTTTTTAATTTAGTTATTTTATTAAATTAAATTTTATTATGTTAATTTTTATCTTAATTTTTATATTTAGTTATTTTAAGGATATTTTAGGATTAAAGAGGGATTAAATTGAAACATTAAAAAATTCTACTTAAAGTAATTAAGATGAAAAGAGTTGAAGTTACTGGATTTATGCTTGATGGGTCGATTACAGAAGCTAACTAAGTTGGCCATTATTAATTTCCTTCCAGCTAAGCCATCACGTGAAGGCAAATTAGAAAAGGAATTGCCATATTTAATAGAGCATGCACGTGAATCTTGCCTAAGGTAAAGTCATTGGATGCATGGCTATTGTGGAATCAATTGCTTTAAATTGGAATTAGAATACAAATTGGATTTGGCCAAGCATTATAAAAAACCAACCTTTGCCTTTTGAATGGAAGCACCTGTAAGAAGAGACGAAAAAAAAAAGGAAGCTACACAAACCTAAAAGCGGAGTAAGCCTTTTGGATTAATCTCCATTACTAGTTTTATCAACTTTTTTATTCTCAATGCTATTACGTTAGGCTGAATTTTCCATTTGGTTGAGGGTGAATTCAAAACCTTAAACATGTCATATCATTAATATTCAATTTCAACCATTCAATTTATAATTAAAATTATTTATGTTCTTCTATAATTAATGATTAAGATTTTATTCTTATCTCATTTGAGTGGCCATTAGATAGAATTTGAATAAATTCTATTATTAGATTAAAATTCTTGATCAATTTCTTTTGCCATTCATGGATCAAATGTTTAAAAGGTCACTCTCATTATTATTTTTTTAATAAGATCATTATCGCTCTAGAAGGCCAAGAGAAAATGACCTTTACTGGCCCCTTTGGCACATTTGCTTATCGGAGCATGCCATTTGGCCTTTATAATACTCCTGCCACATTCCAAAGGTGTATGATAAGTATATTTTATGACTACGTAGAGAAAATCATTGAAGTATTTATGGATGATTTTATGGTTTATAGTGATTCTTTCAATAGATATCTAGATATCCTTACATTTGTGCTTAAATGATGCATTGACATTAGCCTTACGTAATTTGGAAAAATGTCATTTTATGGTTAATTTAGGTATTTTGTTAAGACATGTTCCTTCTGAAAGGAGGATTGAAGTTGATAAATCTAAAATAGATCTTATTTTCTCCTTACCACTTCCTACTAGTACAAGGGAGGTTCGTTCATCTCTTGCAGGTTCTTATTGCAGGTTTATCAAGAACTCCTCCAAGATAGAATTACCCACTTTTTCTTTAATGAAAAGCGTCGGATAACCTTTGAGAAGTTAAAAGAGATTTTGACATTGGCTCTGGTAATTCAAGCACCAAATTGGGATCTACTATTTGAGATCATGTGGGATGCCAGTGACTTTGTCGTTGAAGCCATGTTATGCCCATGTGTGAGCAAAGCTTCTTCACATTATCTACTAGGCTTCCTGCATATTAAATGATGCACAATTTAACCACTTCACAACTGAGAAAGAACTTTTAGCAGTTATCTTTACCTTAAAGAAATTTGGTTCTTATTTGATTAGATCTAAGGTAATCGCTTACTCTGGCCATGCAGCTATTAGGTACTTACTCACCAAAAAGAATGATGCTAAACCACACCTTACTAATTCAGATCGTTTTTCACATTTAGCAAGCAAGAGGTTGGAAGGAGACATACCCAGGTGTGAAGCTTTTGTGGGGTTGATGTCTTTGTTGAGTTTAAAAGGAAGGTGAATGAAAAATTGTTCATTTTTCTAAAGAGGTGAAAGATGATGAAAATGGGAATGGTTTTCTGGACAGAATTCTAAGAACTTCTTTTGTGAGATTTGACTATATGGAGATGATGTGTCAGAAAGTGTATACAGACGTAGGGTATCTGTATAAGGCATGAACATCTATTTGTAGCGAACTTCAGAACCAGTGAGGAATAGGTTTTTAACTAGATGAAGAATGTCAAAACCTATAAGCAAATCTTTATCGGGGAGTTTGGAAGCTACAATCTTTTTCCAAATTATGCAATTCAGAAAGAATTGAATACCAATGGGTTTTTTTGGTAATCAAGATTGTTTTAAAAGTTTCACCATTAACTGCCCTGAAAAGCTTGGAGTGAGGTTCCCAATAGTTTGATGGAAGAACAGAATGATCAATCATACTGGTATCTGCACCAGTGTTAATAAACCCAATAACAGAAATAGGTTTATGGAATTTGGAAGGAAGGATGGACATTTTGAGAGAATGTCGAGGAATAGTGGAAACATGATTAATAGTCTGAACTGTAGAGATGACTGAAATATCTTCAGAATTAGAAGATTCGGCAATAAGAAAGGCAGTTTGGTCATCTTGTATTGACCATTCTGAAAATTGGATTTGACATCCTCATTCTCAGATAACAAGGAAGAATGTTCAAGATGTTGGATAAGACGAACAGCTTTGGCCGATTTGTGAGGACATTGTCGGGAAAATGACCGCGTTTCTTGCAAATGAAACAATGGTTAGATTTTTTCTTTCAGTACCGAGAAGCATCTTTCTTTCTAAAATACCGAAAAGGTTTTTTGAAGGATGATTTTTTGTGGAAGTGTTTTTGAAAATGTTTTTTCTTTTTAGGCAAACAAATACACTTCAGTTCATCTTTACACTCTATCTTGAGATGAGGTTTTCGACAAGCTTCAGAGAAGGGTTTTTTTGTCTTCCATGAGATCTTTGAAGAATTCTTTCTGTTCACAAATCTTATCAAGAGATAACATGGCCATTTGAAAAATCTTTCCCAAAGAGATATTAGCAATGCTCATATTGGAGGCTGTGAGTTTTCTCTGGAGATTGGGTTGTAACTCAGGAGGAAGAGAGGCAATGAAGACATGTTTAAGAGATGGCTCATTGAACCCATTTAGCTTATAGAAGAGAATGCTCATTCTTTTGTAATGAGCATCCAAAAGATGTCTTTTATAGTAAGGTTCTAACAGCGTGATAAGGTTAGTAACGTAGTTTCTCTTTTTATTTATTTTTATTCGTTTTATTCCCATTTATTTTTTGTTCTTTGCATGCATGGTCGTAGGTCATTATCACATAATCTTGAACCATAGACCTTGAACTAGAGAAAACACTTCGCACACACAAAAAAGTTAAAAATAAAATGGATTTACAAGCACCACAGGAGAGGCCATTTATGGACTACTTCACTCCTTTAGCCAATTTGAGCACATCATGTATAAGATACCCAAATGTAGCTGCTAGGAGTTTTGAACTAAAACCTAATGTGCTAAATTGTCTCCCAACAATCTATGGCTTAGAAAATGAGGACCCATATAATCATCTAAATGATTTTCATGCTATTTGTCAAACTTTTAAATACGAAAATTTTTCAGACGATGATGTTAAACTAAGATTATTTCCATTTTCTTTAAAGGATAGAGCTCGTTCATGGTTAAATACTTTGCCTGCTAATAGCATTGCATCATGGGAACAAATGATTACAAAATTTTTGAATAAATATTTCCCAGTGCATAAAACCAATACTATTCGTAGGGAAATCTCGGAGTTTATCCAAAGAGATGACGAGCAGTTTTTCGAAACATGGGAGCGATTCAATGGGCTACTCTTAAAGTGTCCACATCATGGGTACGAGAAATGCCACCAATGCCAATACTTTTTGGAGGGATTATTGCCAAATGTGCAAGAATGGCTAATGGCACCGAGTGGAGGAGAGCTAATGTCAAAATGTGCATCAGAGATTTGGGAATTCTTCCAACGACAAGTGGATAATTCCCAACAACGGAGTCAATCATTCATGAATACTAGAAGAATTAAGCGAGTAAATGAGGTTCATATTAGCGAGTCAAGTTCAGAAATCAAAGAAGTCAAGGAGATGGTTGAGGTCTTGCTCGACAAATAGCATCGTTATCGACTGCTAAATCAATAGAGCCACTTGACCATAACTCATACTCAGATCAAGCCAATGCCATAGGAGTAATGAGAAAACCATCAAATTACAACCCATACTCCAATACATATAACCCCGAATGGAGAGACCACTCCAATTTTTCATGGTCTTAAGGATTCCAACAGAATGGACTAGCAATTCTAGCTTTACCAATTCCTCAAAATCCTCAAGTCTCTCAGCTCATTTAGACCATTCAATCAGAACCAGAACTACTCTCAACCCAAACCATAGGAGGATGCATTCCAGAATTTCAAGAATGTTACTCACTCGTCCTTGAAACTTCCATGTTTTCTAAATCTCATTTTTCATGCTCAAAAAGATATAATTTAAGTATTTGATTTGCTTTAATCTTTAGACTTCAAGAGCAGAGAGAACTTCTTAATCATGGCTTCAACATTATCTTCATCTTCTTCCAATCCTGTTACTTTGTCTTCTACTATTTCTCTCCCTAAATCTTGCATTTCTCATACAACTAATAAAATTGAAAACCTTGTGGAATACTCCTACATCCCTGAATCGGCCCAAATCAATGAATCAACTTACCCTTTCATCAACCCTTGCCAACTGTACAAAAGACCTAGTTCCTTTACCCGTAGTATCCGTACCCTTATTTCAACTCGAAGGTTTTATCCAAAAGAATATATTCAGTCTTCTACATTGGATCAGTGTGCTCTTCAAGCAACCTCTGCTGAACAATATGTCACTCTGGAGATTCCCTCAGAGTTAATTTCCAACTGGAAACGAGAAGGTTATACCCATCTTCATCTTGGAGGAATCAGATTAATCTTTACTCTTCATAGGAAAAAAGGATTACCAGTCACAGCTCGCCTTGCCCTCCTTGATACCCACTTCAAACAGTACCAAAATGTTGTTATTGGCACTGTTCTTACTACCCTCTATGCAGGAAGTGTTCTCTTCACTTTCTACCCAAACTTCAACCTTTCTCTCCAAAACACAAATTTACCCACAACGTTAAAAGTCCAAGTCCAGATCCAAGGTGCAGAACAAATCTCCTCTACCAAAATTGCCACTCTCCATCACCAACTGGTCTATAGGCTTCAAAATCATGTCTTAGATCTACCCACTCTAGACCATCACTCTGACACCCTCATGGTCTTAGCTGAATCTGACCATAATGCAGCAGATCCACCAAAATTTACAGTCCATAATTGCTCAAATCGATTCTGAGTTACGAACCATGCTTGCTCAACGCTATTATGGCCTTGAATTTAATCAGAAGGAAAAAGAGATCAAATGCTTGAAAGCTGAGCTTGACCAGATAGAATAAAAAAAACAAAGACCTACCCTTTTTACTTCATCACCGCCGATCCCTTCCATTGGCCCAACTTATCATCCATTTGCCTCCATGCTCTCCCCTATCAGACAGTATGAATCTTCCAAATTATTTGATATGACTCATACTTTTTTTCGAGATAATCCATTACCACCACCACAACCTAAACCTAAACCAAAGGCTAAGCCTCAACCACGACCAGCCACTATTCCCCAACCTGCTGTTTCCACTCCTGACCAACCAACCCTTGGCTATCCACCAGCCTCACCATCAACACCTCCACCACATGTTCCTTCTCAACTTCCTACCCAATCTAAAGATAAACAACCCATGCACTTGTTTAGTGCCCACACAGTTGACCACACATCCACCACAGATGATCAAACTTCTGATTCCAATCTTGCAGTTTCAGATAGTCATACTGAGACAAACACATAATCCTTAGCTTCCACTAGTGACTCTGAAAAGTCCTATGCTGATATCACCAAAATCTTGATGGCTCAAACTGATCCACCTGATCAAGGCCAAACCTCTCACACTGAACCATATATTGACATTCCTTCTGAAGTTGACGAAGAAATGCCTGGATTCTCTGCCTCAAACCAACCTCCTCTAGCCCAAGCCCAAACTAGTCCAACTGGTCCAAAATCGTCAAATGGTCCATGTTTCACATTTAATGAAATTCCATCCTCAAAATAGCATGATCAGCTTAATGAAATGTCTGCCTGGCTTGACTTACAAATGTTAAGGCCAGGAGCCACAACTCAATCGGTCCTTAGAGAATTTGTCACTCATTTTACGGGTGCCCTTAAAGATTGGTTTGAATCTCTAGGCCAATATAGACAATTGTAATTTGTTCAATTGCCAGAAGTCTCAAGTGCCCTTGCGGTTATCCATGATTAATTCCTTGGCGACCCCTCTACAGTTTTTGAAGCTGCACGACGAGACTATCTCAATATGAAATGCTGTTCACTCAATGCTAAGGATCTTGAGTTCCATTATAAAAGAATTTCTTGTTGTTCTATAAGCTTAATGGATTCAATGAACCGACATTAAAGCATATTTTTCTGGCTTCCCTTCCTGATGAACTCTAACTAGACATACAGCGGCAAATTCATGCATCCAATCTTGTGCTTGACAACATTTCTCTTGGCAAAATCTTTCAACTTGCCAAAACTTGTCTTGACACACTCTGTGAGCAAAAATAGTTTTTCAAAGAACTGTTAAAAGACAGAGAACCATTTCGGAGTGCCTGCAAAAAGCCTTATTTGCATATTAAGTGTCAACAGAAGAAGGATTGTGATTGCAGTCCTATAAAGAAAAGGCATTTTCGGAAATTCAAACATCCGGAATATTCATCTAAGCCTCGACGGTCCAAAAAGCCCTACAGATTCTTCATAAAGAAGTCATCTTCGTCTAGAGACTTTAAAAGGAGAAAGTCCAGCAGATGTTTTATCTACAAGAAGAAAGGTCATTATGCTAAGGATTATCCCAACAAAAGGGAAATATCTATCAGGCTTGTCGAGCATCTCCAAGCTACCACAAATTAGTCTCCAGACAAGGATGAACTGGAATTCTATTTTTCAAAACAAGATGAACCCAATGATGAAACAGTGTTCGCACTACAACATTCCTCTGATGACTCAGATAGTAATCAATCCCAAGTGATTTTTCACCAACAGTTGTTGTCCCTTGATATTATTGTTCTCATCCCTTCCATCAAACTCCAAATCTTGCCTTCCAAATTCCAAAGGCACATTCCAGCAATTGGTCTCATCGACACTGGAGCTCAATGTAGCATGTTAAATCCGCATATTCTTCAACCAGAATATTGGACAAAATCTTAGGAATATTTCAAAGCAGTCAATGGCAAATTGTTCACCACCTCTTTGATTACCAAAAAACCCATTCATATTCAAATTTTCCCCAATTGTGTTATTTGGACCAAGGTCATTGGTTCAACTCTTCCTAATAAGGATATCTTGTTAGGTTTTGACATCCTTCACTAGATCAAACACCTCCAAATCATTCCCACTAGAATCCGAGTCAAGTCCATGTTCAAAACTTTCACAGACATTCTAAAACTCTATAATCTGTCTGAAACCCCCCAGTCCTACCAGGATATATCCACTAAACTTCTGAGTCTGTGTCCAGAGTCCCATTCTCAGTTCACCCATCCAAACCCATTGTGGAAAAATAAGTCTTTCTTCATTAAGTTACCTTTTAAATTCAATGAAGACATTAACCCAACCAAAGCTATCCATCCAGGAATGAGTCCTTCTGACTTACTCTTAGCCCAACAAGAATGTTCACAACTGTTAGCCCAAAGTTTAATTGAGCCCACAACTTCTCCATGGGCTTGCCAAGCCTTTTATGTTGAAAAGCATGCTGAGCTTGTTCGAGGAAAGAAATGCTTAGTCATTGACTATCAGCCATTAAACATGTTTTTACAAGATGACAAATTCTCTTTACCACGCCGACAAAGCATGTTTACCTTTCTCGAAAGTGCCCAGATCTTTTCAAAATTTGATTTAAAATATGGCTTTTGGTAATTAGGCATTGAACTCTCAGAGTGGTACAAAACTGCCTTTTGTATCCCAAATGCCCATTTTCAATGGACAGTCTTACCCTTCGGTCTCAAATCTGCCCCATCCATATTCCAAAAGTCTATGATCCAAATCTTTCAGCCCATCCTTCATCATACATTGATTTATATTGATGACATTTTGCTTTTTTCAGGATCGCATGAGGAACATCCATAGTTGTTAACTCAGTTCTATGATATTGTCCAAAGTCATGGAATTAGTTATCAGCCAAGAAAAGCACCATTGCCTTCTCTCTAAAGGGGCTTTTTTGACTGGTCTCCACAGATACCATTGAATTTCTTGGAATGGTCATAAAAGACGGCCATTATCAGCCTGGAAAGCACATTGCCCAAGAGTTGCTTCACTTTCCATATTAGCACCTTTCAAAAAAGCAAGTTCAACAATTTCTCGGTATCATCAACCACATCCGTGATTTCATCCCACACGTGGACCAACACACTCGACATCTTTCAGCTTTATTTAAAAAGAAACCCCCAGAGTGGAATGAGAACCACACAGTTGCTGTCACTACATTAAAGCAGATTACGCAAAATTTGCCTCCCTTAAAGTTGATTGCAGATGGCAAGCGCATACTACAGACAGATGCAAGTGATGAATCATGAGGTGCCATTCTCCTCGAAGAACTCAATGGAAAAGAAAGCTTTATTGCCTACGCTAGTGGACATTTCTTTAACACACAAAAGCATTACCACAGTGTATTCAAAGAAATCTTAGCGGTAAAGAATGGCATCAAGAAATTTGAGTATCATTTGATTGGACACTATTTTCTCATCCAAATAGATAATTCAGCCTTCCCCAATATCCTTAATTTTAAAAGTAAAACTGTTCCTGAAAAAATGTTACTCAGGTTAAAAGATAGGTTTTCCAAGTATGACTCTTCAGTTAAGCATATAAAGGGGTCCCAGAAGCTCATCCTTGATATGATTTCCCGACTCTCTAAACTAGACAAACTTCTCACCGTGTTTTTCACAACCTACCACTTTCCAGTTATCTCCATGGCTACTTCTCTCCCTCTAGAAGCTCTCACCAAGAAAAACTTTCCCCTTAACAAAACTTTCTCTTCTGTCTTTGACATTTAAGAGTTTGCCCACAAAGCTATTTTTTACTTCTTCATGAAAGCCTACCTTATGGCAGACTCATTTCCATTTTCTACCTTCCACCCAGAAAATTTGTTCCTTACAGGTCTCATCCTTGATCCCTCCAGGGATATCACTAAAGACGGGTTATGGTACCTATGGTGCCTAACTATTCTTTATGCCACCAAGCTCATCCTGCTAATTAGTCCCACTTTGGAACATCTCCTCAACCTAGACAAAGCCACCTCCCTCACCTGGACTTTACTTGAATGGTTTTCTCTCATTCCATGGTGACGAAAGAAACTGCAGCAACTCTCTGAAATTTATATCTTGAAAGAATGCCTGCTTCAGAAGCACGTCTGTTCACTTCAGTCTTCATCATCCATAGGTCATACTTTCATCATCCAAATACAAAGCTTTTCTAGACCCAAGATCAAGTGTATGAATGGCACCCTACACAACTACCTTTGCCAATTAAACCACCAAACTCCACCGCATAGAGACATTTTCCATACCTCCTCAGGCCCACAACATGACCTCATCATGATCCCCACTCCATCAGCCATATCTAAGCCAAAATCCATGGGGATCATCATCAAAGAAGAAAAACCAGACTACACTGACTTCCTCTACCAAGACTCCCAGGACCCATGGGAAGATTCTTCCTCTCAGCCAACATTTCAACCACCCAAACCTTCAAAGGTAGACAAGGCTACTTAGACGTCACCAAAGAATCCTCAGCCATCATCCAGACCAGTGTATGAACACTACTGCCTACATCCACCATACAATGGTCCCACCTACAAGTATCCAAGGTTTTCCAAGACCTTTTTCCCTCCACCATCTGATGATGACCCTGATGCAACCGAAAACGGCTCTGAAGATGACTACATGAACCTCTCCTCTCCATAAAGTAGTTTGTCTTTTTCCAAGAAATTTCTCATTTTGTCTTGATGCATGCATTTTCTCTTTTTAACTTTTTCTATGAAATTTCCTCCCTTGTCTTAACTCATGCACCTTCCCTGAACCTTCCCTGAACCTTTCCCTTTTGTCTTATTTCATGGCATTTTCTTTCTTGTCTTGTTACAAGAAATTTCCTCCCTTGTCTTGTTGCAGGAAATTTTTCTCTTTGTCTCGTTGCATGCACTTTCCTTTCTTGTCATGATACATGAAATTTCCTTTTTTGTCTTATAGCATGCACTTTCCTCTTTTGTCCTCTTGTCATGGACTTTATCCAGTTGTAATCATAATAATGTTGCTTGTACTGTAGCTTTACCTTGTTTTTACTGTTGTAAAAGATAGGGGTCATGTCCTATCTTTATGAGCTCTCCTATATAAAGGGCTCTACTCTCTTGTAAAATAGAAGTTTTAAGTTAAGCAATAAAACTCTCGTGCGTTTTATCATGGATTGCTAAACTCTCCTCTCTCTCTGCAAATGAAGTTCTAAGTGAAAGAAACGAATCAAAGAATTAAATTTGTTCATTTAGAAAACTTAAGGAAGTATGCTCTACACTTGCCTTCAAGGAAGGATCATGTGCATCAGAAAACTTATGGCGATTTCTTAAATGGTTTGGTACCCTGTTTTAAGACTAAAGAGAAGTCTGTTTTGGGTTTTATAACTTTAAAAGAACTCGTTTTAGGTTTTGATCTAAAAGGTATATAGGCGGGAAACTCTCAATGTAAATTCCAAAGGCGAACCTGAATGGGCATTAGTCTGGTCTGCACTAAGAGATCACAAGTCACGTACTCTTTATGGTACCAAATGAATTAAGAGCAGGCTTCAACTCACATGCCCAATCAGTTTCAAGTCTCGAGAAGATGGTGGGACAACTTGCTTCTTCAGTTCAGATCTTGGCAATGACTGTTAAGAAAGCTAAATTTCCAAGTCAACCAGTGCCTAACCCTAAAGGAGTGTATGAAGCAAGTACCAGTTCACCACAGCAGCATGGAGAGGTCAAAGCCGTCATGACCTTGCAAAAAGGAAAAGAAGTCGACAACAAAGTGGATATACCAGTGACAAAAGAAAATCAAATTGTACCTGTGAGTGTTGAGACACCGGAGAAGAAAGAAGAAACCAACACACGAGAATATGTTCCTAAAGCTCAATTTCCTTAGAAGTTAGCTAAAGGAAAAAAGGAAAAATCGACAGGTGAGATTCTCGAAATCTTCAAACAGGTAAATGTTAACATCCCTTTACTTGATGCTATAAAGCAAGTTACATCTTACGTCAAGTTTCTTAAAGACCTCTGTACTAAAAAAAAAAACATTCATGTTCAAAAGAAGGCAATTTTAACAGAAAACGTTACTTCTATACTCCAACATAAATTTCCTTTAAAATGCAAAGACTCAGGCTCCCCCACTATCTCATATAGCATAGGGAACCACACAATTGAGAATGCTTTGTTGGATTTAGGAGCTATTATAAATTTATGGCCTTATTCAGTTTTAGTGAAACTTGGACTTGGAGAATTGCACCCAACCCCAGTGGTGTTACAGCTTGCAGATCGGTCCACAAAAATACCTCGTGGTATTATGGAGGACGTGCTTATCTAGGTAGACAAGTTTTATTTTCCTGTTGATTTCATTGTAATTGACACCCAACCAATACAGGATTCAAGGAAGCACATCCTCATTATCCTAGGCCGACCTTTCTTGGCAACTGTGGATGCTCACATTCAATGCAGAATTAGAAATATGTAGTTGTCCTTCGGCAACATGACTATGGAGTTGAACATCTTCAACATTGCCAAACAACCTCACAATACAGATGATGGAATTGTGATGTGGATTTAATTGAAACATTAGTTGATGACACATTTGTTTCAAACCTTAGTGATGATCCTTTACAAACATGTTTAACTCACTTTGGTTTGAATTTTGATACTAACAGATCTGTCGATGAGGTCAACGCTCTACTTGATTCAGTACCATCCATGGACACTAATAAATAGAAGTCAAGAGTTGAACAACTAGCACCATCAGAGAAGAAACTCATTCCATCATTAGAATCACCACCGAAACTCGAGCTCAAACCATTGCCCAACACTTTGGAATATGCATTTTTGGGGGAAGAAAGTACTCTACCGGTAATCATCTCAGCATCCCTTAATGACGAACAAAAAGGTAAGTTGTTGGATGTTTTAAAAGAGCACAAAGGAGTATTAGGATGGACCATAGTAGACATCAAAGGTATAAACCCAGTGGACTACATGCATTACATTCACTTTGATGAAAATGCTAAACCTACTAGGGAAATAGAACGTTGATTAAATCCTAATATGAAAGAAGTGGTTAGAACTGAAGTCCTTAAGTTATTAGACGCAGGTATCATTTACCCAATTTCTGACAGTTCATTGGTCAGTCCTGTACAAGTTGTCCCCAAAAAGTCTAGAGTCATAGTAGTTACCAATGTTGATAATGAATTGATACCCACTAGAGTAACTATAGGATGGCATGTATGCATTGATTATAGAAGAACTTGGTCTTAAATTGGGACAAGTGTCATTTCATGGTAAAACAAGGTATTGTTCTCGGTCACATCATTTTGAGCAAAGGCATTGAGGTTGACAAAGCCAAGGTGGATCTCATTTCTAATCTTCCTCCACCCAAAACAGTCAGAGAAGTAAGATCTTTCCTTGGGCATGCTGGTTTTTATAGACGTTTCATTAAAGATTTTAGCAAAGTTTCTAGACCCTTATGCAATTTACTTGCTAAGGATGTACCTTTTATCTTTAATAATTCATGTCTTATGGATTTTGAAAAATTAAAGCAATTGTTGACATCATCACCTATCATTCAGCCCCCAAATTGGAGCTTACCATTTAAGCTCATGTGTGATGCATTTGATTATGTAGTACGAGCGGTATTAGGACAAATAGTTTATTGAATTCCCCATACTATTTATTACGCTAGTATGACATTGAATGATGCACAGTTGAACTATTCAACTACTGAAAAAGAAATGCTAGCAGTAGTGTTTGCATTGGAAAAATTTCGATCTTATCTCATTGGTTGTAAAATAATTGTGCTCACAGATCATTCTGCTCTTAAATATCTTCTCACAAAGAAAGATGCAAAAGCTAGACTCATTCATTGGGTGTTACTTTTGCAGGAATTTGACTTGGAATTCAAAGATAAGAAACGCACAAAAAATGTTGTGGCAGACCATCTCTCTCGTTTTCATTTTAATACAATTACAAAGCCATTAATATTGAACGAGTCATTTCCAGATGAACAATTAATGAGTGTGGAATTATTACCTTGGTATGCTGATATTGTTAATTATCTTGTTACAGGTCAACATCTAGAGCATTGGATCAAGCAAGACAAGGCTAAATTCTTCGTAGAAATAAAGAATTTCTTTTGGGATGACCCATATTTATTCAAGTATTGTGCAGATCAAATTGTCAGACAATGTGTCCCAGAAAGTGAAATTCAGAATATCCTTTCATTCTGCCATGAGCAAGCTTGTAGAGGCCATTTCAGTACTAAGAAAACAGCTACAAAAGTTTATAGTGTGGTTTCTATTGGCCAACTATATTTCGAGATGCTTACACTTTTTGTTCTTCATGTGATAGGTGTCAACGAATGGGGAGCATTACATGAAGGAACATGATGCCACAAAATCCAATTTCATGGTTGAGATTTTTTACGTATGTGGTATCGACTTCATGGGACCCTTTCCCCCTTCTTTTGGCCATTAATTCATATTGGTTGCTATTGACTATTTATCGAAATGGGTAAAAGCAATTTCATGTAGAACCAATGATCATAAGGTGGTGATAGAGTTTTTGAAAAGTAACATTGTTTCACGCTTTGGATTCCCTCGAGTAATAATCAGTGATGGTGGTGCCCACTTTTGTATTAAAGCATTCAAGACTCTTTTGACAAAGTATTCCATCACTCACAAAGTGGCGACCCCATATCATCTGCAAACCAGTGGCCAAGTGGAGATCTCCAATCGAGAAATAAAACACATATTAGAAAAGATGGTGAGGCCGGACAGAAAAGATTGGTTATTAAGACTTGATGATGCATTATAGGCATATAGAACGACTTTCAAGACCCCGATTGGGATGTCACCCTACAAGCTAGTGTGTGGAAAAGCTTGTCACCTATCTGTGGAACTTGAGCACCGTGCATATTGGGCCATCAAGAAATTCAACTTTGACATGCAGCAAGCCTGCTTAGAAAGAAGATTACAACTGGCAGAACTTGAAGAAATTCACGATGATACATACGAAAGTGCCAAGATTTACAAGCACTGAATGAGAGTCTTCCATGACAATAAATTATGAGAAAATCTTTCACTCCAGGTCAGAAAGTGCTTTTATTCAATTCTCGTTTGCACCTATTCCCAGGTAAGTTACGCTCTCATTGGTCTAGCCCATTTATTGTTCAAATTGTTTTTCCACATGGGAGAATTGAAATTAAGGACCCAAAGAACGGTGTCACATTTAAAGTTAATGGTCAAAGATTAAAGCCATATCTAGAGTACCAACCATATGGAGAAGACAACGAAATAAAGTTGAGTGACCCACCAGATTTGAATTGATTTTTTTCTTTTCTTTTCAGTGGTTTGATTTTTCTTTCTTTCTTTTTATCATTCTTTTGCTAATTGAAATTTATTTTTGCATAAGTGTATTTGTTTTACCATTAAGTTTTCTCTTATCATTGTTAATCATGAGTCTTATACTTAGACTGCTCCTCCTGAATATTCTTAAACCACTTCAACGTGTCAAAACTCATCTCAAAAGGCAGATTCAATTTTGTAAAACAAATCGCATTTGGGCTCTACAAGCACCAGAGTTAGTAGCTTATGTTGAGGGTTTAGAAAGCCAACTCAGAGATATTAAGAGAAGTGTTTACGACATCCAGTTGGAGCCTAAGGTAAATTCAATAAGAGGACGATTTTAATTTTCTTTGTGTGTTTTAATTTGTTTTTCTATTTGCGTACTTTAGTTTGTTACCCCGGTAAAGTGGCGGATAATGGTACTCCATGACAATCAAGTCAGTTACTTCAGTTTTCTCATTATAACTGAAATTCTGAGGCGAAGGTATGTGTTGAGTGTTAGAAAATGCATATTTATAAAGGAGAAAACCATCATTTTACATTTCAAGTCTTACTAACAATCTTTACTTTTATGTGTTGTATGTTTTTGTAATTTAATTATGTATGTTTTATTTTAATTAAGTATTTTATGTATTTTAGGAGCATCATAGTCATTTCACAATAAACGAGAGATGAAACGGTAAAACGGACATCACTTTTGAACTCAGGACGGTCGAAAACCTTAGGAGGTGTCATGTACGGTATTGTCTATGTTACTGTTCATGACACTATTCACATAGACAGATCGATGATGTGGGCATTGACTGATGAGGTGTCATGATCCTGTTGGACGAAAATTCTTATGTACTGTTGATAGTGACGTGGTAGCATATTAGTGGACCAAGAAACGAGCGTACAATACATGCAACACATGGGATTATTTACTGTGCAAACTGCCTTACTGTTCAAACCGTGTTACTGTTCACGCGTACTGTTGACTGATGACGTGGCGCAATCCTAAGCGTCCAAACTGTTTTTAATCCGATTGTCATAATTTACTCGATGTATCTATAAAAAGGGTGCCTCCCCCCCTAATTTGGCACCTCTAAATCTATTTTTCGACTCCATTTTCTGTAATTCCTTCTCCATCTTGTATTTTCTACGTATTTTAATAAATTTCCATTTTGTCCCTAGTTCAATTATGAATGGCTAATTTTCTTTCAAGCTTGGGTTGAAGGTGAAGTCTCAACATGTGTCATGGCCTTTATTTGATAAATTTATTTTCTCTTCCCCTATTTTTTGTGGATGTTTTGACTTTTCATCGACAAATAATAATAATCTTATCTAGTACCGCCCTAGTTTCACCGGCTCCCTAGTATAAGATTATTATTATTTGGCACGGTAAGCCCATAGCACCATATTTATTAGAGCGTGGTTCATGAGGTGTGGATTCCCCCCTCATGATTTAATTGGTATTAACAAGGAATATTTAGTCCATGATGCATGTTGATACGGATCCAGATACCCAAGTACGTCATTTGAATAGAATTCTCTTCAATTTATTCTTGCCATTTCAATTCCAGTTTTAGAATTTATTCTCGCCATTTTAATTTAAGTTTTAGCATATTCCAAATCATTTTCACCACAAATCCAATCACCTCATACAAAATTAATTCTATATATAATTAAAATCCACCTTCTCGTGAGATCGACACTCGTCACCGTTGATCTATACTACAATAGATTCGTGCGCTTGCGAGTTCAATAAAATTTGCACAACAAGTTTTTGGAGCCGTTGCCGGGGAGGTAAGTAATTTTAATTTATAGAATTAATTTTTGTGAATATTTCCATTTAATCATTTTCTTGAATTTTTTGTTAAAAAAAGAAAAAAAGTGAACCTAAATTATGAGGTTAGTATTTCTTTTCTTTTTCTCTTCTTTAAAATTTTGTAATTTAATTTTCAATTTACTTTTCTTTGTAATTTTTTTATCTTATTAATTGATTTTTAGTTAATTTATTTCACGTATTTGTTTTTGTGTATTTTTATAGTAAGGTTGTAATAGCGCAATAAGGTTAGTATCTTAATTTCTCCCTCATCTTTATTTTTATTTGTTTTATTACCATCTTTATTTATTTTATTTTATTTGTTTTGCATGCATAGTCGTAGGTCATTATTACCTTGGTATGCTGATATCATTAATTATCTTGTTACAGGTCAACTTCTAGAGCATTGGACCAAGCAAAGACAAGGCTAAATTCTTTGCAGAAATAAAGAATTTCTTTTGGGATGACCCGTATTTGTTCAAGTATTGTGCAGATCAAATTGTCAAACGATGTTTCTCGGAAAGTGAAATTCAAAATATCCTTTCATTCCGCCATGAACAAGCTTGTGGAGGCCATTTTAGTGCTAAGAAAATAGCTACAAAAGTTTTACAATGTGGTTTCTATTGGCCAACTATATTTCGAGACGCTTACACTTTTTGTTCTTCATGTGATAGGTGTCAACGAATGGGGAGCATTACACGAAGGAACATGATGCCACTAAATCCAATTTAAATGGTTGAGATTTTTGACGTATGGGGTATCGACTTCATGGGACCCTTTCCCTCTTCTTTTGGCCATCAATTTATATTGGTTGCTCTTGACTATGTATGGAAATGGGTAGAAGCAACTCCATGTAGAATCAATGATCACAAGGTGGTGATAGGATTTTTGAAAAGCAACATTGTTTTGCGCTTTGGATTCCCTCGAACAATAATCAGTAATGGTGGCGCCAACTTTTGTAATAAAGCATTCAAACCTCTTTTGACAAAATATTCCATCACTCACAAAGTGGCGACCCCATATCATCCGTAAACCAGTGGCCAAGTGGAGATCTCCAATCGAGAAATAAAGCACGTACTAGAAAAGACAGTGAGGCCGAACAGAAAATATTGTCATTAAGACTTGATGATGCATTATGGGCATATAGAACGGCTTTCAAGACCCCGATTGGGATGTCACCCTACAGGCTAGTGCATGGAAAAGCTAGCCACCTACCTATGGAACTCGAGCATCGTGCATATTGGGCCATCAAGAAATTCAATTTTGACATGCAGCAAGCCAGCTCAGAAAGAAGATTACAACTGGCAGAACTTGAAGAAACTCACAATGACGCATACGAAAATGCCAAAATTTACAAGCAACGAATGACAATCTTCCATGACAAGCAAATTATGAAGAAATCTTTCACTCCAGTCAGAAAGTGCTTTTATTCAATTCTCGTTTGTACCTATTCCCAGGTAAGTTACGCTCTCGATGGTCTGGTCCATTTATTGTTCATACTGTTTTTCCACATGGGGCAATTGAAATTAAGGATCCAAAGAACGGTGTCACATTTAAAGTTAATAGTCAAAGATTAAAGCCATATCTAGAGTACCAACCACATGAGGAAGATACCGAAATAAATTTGAGTGACCCACCAGATTTGAATTGATTTTTTTCGGTGGTTTGATCTTTCTTTCTTTCTTTCTTCCTTTTAATTATTCTTTTGCTGAATTGAAATTATTTTTGCATAAGTGTGTTTGTTTTACTATTAAGTTTTCTCTTATCATTATTAATCATGAGCCTCATATTTAGACCGTTTCTCCTGAACATTATTAAACCACTTCAACGTGTCAAAACTTATCTCAAAAGGCAAATTCAATTTTGTAAAATAAATCACATTTAGGCTCTACAACCACCAGAGTTAATAGCCTATATTGAGGGTTTAGAACGCTAACTTAGAGATATTGAGAGAAGTGTGTACGATATCCAGTTGGAGCTTGAGGTAAATTCAATGAGAGGACGATTTTAATTTTCTTTGTGTGTTTGAATTTTTTTTCTATTTGTGTGCTTTAGTTTGTTACCCCGGTGAAGTGGCGGATAATGGTACTCTGTGACAGTCAAGTCGGTTACTTCAGTTTCCCGTAATAACTGATATTCTGAGGCGAAGGTATGGACAAAAACGAGATTCTAGCGAAGCTTCACAAGCGATTCCCTTCACTCCCTCAGAATGCCCTCCTTATGATCTATAAAGCTCGGTCCGAATGCATGCGATTTCTCATGGGGAATAACATACCTGCTGACATTCGTTAGTTAATTGAGGAGAAAGTACGATTGGCGGGTGAGTTACCTCCAAAATTTATTGCATACATTCCTAGTTGTGGGAAAGGAAATTATGCAAGAAAACGACGAGCTCGAAGAATCTCTGTTGCTTGTCATAAGTGTGCCAGAATGAGTTGCAATAAAAATCCATGTTCTTTAAGAATTGTGTCTGATAACAGGGAAGATAACATTCAATTCATTAGGGATGACTTGAATAAGGAGTCATTGGATGATATCCTTTTGTCTCTTGAAATGCATCCCAGTGGATATGTGCAAGGAGCGATTCTCCAATTATGGCCATTATTCTAGAAAGAGCATGCACGACATAGTCTCGAGAATTTGACTATAAATGACCATGTTTGCCAGTTTATAAGAAAACTAGATGGGAAGCCCATCCTCGACCCATAGAGGGCGTTCATGCCGTTTTTGAACGTAAAACCAGAGGAAGATGTGAGCCACATTCGCAACTACCTGTAAATATCCTTTTACTTCACTGTTATTTTATTTCACTGTTGTTTTCTCATTTCCATTATTGTCTTTCATAATTTTATTACTGTTTGTTTTTTTCCTTTTTTTTACTGTTTGCTTTTTTACTATCGAGCCATGTGCTTTATGCATTATTTGACACTGACATGCCACCTCATACACAGTTGTGATCCACTGTCACCAAGATTCTTAATATGACTTTTTGTTAATCACTCACAAATTGGTTTTGAGAAATATTTCAATGGCAGCTACTCCCAATAGACAATTCAAGAACATTTTTGTGCTTTCTCGATTTACCTATGGCAAACATAAAGAGTTCGTTTATGCAGCCATAGATCTTGGTCGAAGCATAGTAGAGAGAAAATTACACTTGGTGTATGGAGGAGGTAACCGAGGGTTATCAAAATTGATCTCAGAATCTACTTTTGTTAGAGGAAGCCAAGTGTTAGACATCATCCCAAGAGTCTTAAAACCTTTGGGTAGTTTGTCTAACTCACCGACTGGAGAAGAGTTAGTCGTCTCAGGTATGTAAGAAAGAATAACTAAAATGCTTAATCATGCTGATGCTTTTATTTTTCTTCCACGAGATCTTGCAACACTAGAGGCACTTATTACACCAGCATCTTGGGCCCATCTGCACATTCACTAGAAACCCATCGATTTGTTAAATATCAATAACCTTTATGATGGCTTTATCGCATTTCTTAACCATGCAATAAAAAATTATTTCGTTCCTTCCAATGCGAAAAAGTTTTTTATTTGTGCTCACACTGCTAATGAGCTACTTGATATGTTACAAGCTTATAAACCAGAGCCAGACCCCTGGAGCTTTGTGTTAGAGTGTTCAAATGATGACGATAACAGTAGCCGCAGTAAGAAATACAAATTAGATTTAACTCTCCGCCTGTAAATATTTTCTTCTGTGTTGCACCACCCAGGTGATGTCTTCTAAACTCTACTTCTTTCCTTTATAACATTAAGGACAATGTTTCGTTCTGGTTAGGAGGAGGGAATAGTTGACAATTGTGGAATCTTAGTTAAGTTTTGACTAATTTTTTGTTGTAGAAATTAACTATTGCTAACTTTTTGTGTTGAAGATGGGTGAATATAGAGTGTAGTGACTCTAGAAACGTATTTTCATCATTTTTTTAAAACAATTCAGATATTTTTTTCTTTATTATGTTTTGATGTTTATTTTTCTTCTTCTTTTAATTTCTCCTTTATAAATATACATTTTTTAAAATTTTTTGAGTCGAAGATGGCTGAATATGGAGTGTAGTGCCTCTAGAAACGCATCTTCTTAAGTTAAAAAAATCATTTTCTATTATTTTCTAATTAGTTTTTCCTGTATCATTTGTTAGTAATATGCCCTAAAGGCCAATCAAATGGTGTTTGATTGTTTAGGGAATGATTGTATTTGAATAGTATTTTCATATTTATAAAATGGCAAAGTTATTAATATTCATATATTAATTTTATGAGTATAGTCCAAGAAGTAAAATAGTTAAGGAGCACATTCTCTAGTTTGTCGAGACTATGAAACGTGCATCCTTTATACTATACTTCTAAAATAGTTCCTAGTGGTGGATTTATGATTGGACACTATAAATTCCTATAAACACTAGTATGTGTTATGACTCCTTATGGTATGTGATACTAAAATGGATTGTGAGTTTCATATCATTGACATGAGATGTCAAGTCAAACACATAGGTACTTGTTAACAGAACAAGTTTACTGAACTTGACAAAATATAGTAAGCCATATGATTTTAAGTGGTAATGGCTTATTATACATTGTAACATATACTATGTTTAATAATGGTCTTTAGACCTGAGGCATAACAGATGTCTTATACATAGATATCTCTAATATGTGAATGCATAATGATTGATTCCTAATCACGGAAGAGATCTAGCAATAGCTGTCATGGTTGACTATGTATGAAGATAAGTGTATGGCCAATATGGAATTCATCACTTTGTAATATATAATGGATGTCCCTATGAGATAATATGAATTGGCATGAGAAATCCTTGGCCAAGGTGAAATATATTTGAAGGAGTTCAAATTATATTTTCATGCCAAGTTCATTTAGATTTATTTTGAGATAAAGCATAACAGCTTAACATAATAAACCATAAGCCGTGCTTTTCTCTGGACATGGATGATGAAGAGACCAAGACATAGAGATACAATGGAATAGGTTCTATAGATCCAACAATTGTTATTTGGATGGTTGTGATATACTGCTAGGTGTCACTCATAACTTGTAGAAACCTTAAGATCAATATTGGTAAAGCGTATTAGCAATGCATCTTAAGGTCATTAGAAAAGTTCTAATTGATGACTAAAGAGTTTAGCATCATTTAATGATAAAGAGTTATCATTAAAATAGTTATACTACCTTATAACTAAGAACCTAAAAGGTCACACACTAAATAGAAATGAATAAAAGGAGTTACTAGAAAATGAGAGGTTAAAGTTTCTAATTTTAGGAAAATCAATATTTATATTATAATTCATTGAGAATGAATATATATATATAAATATATCTTAAGATAGAAATTTAGATGTTCCATAAATAGTTTAAGGAACAAAATAAATTTCATAAATCCTCAATTAAACATTATGTAATATCGATCACATAAAATGACCATTTTGAACATGTTCCGATTCATATATGACTATGGACTTCTAGACTAATTTTGGGTTTAGACTTTTGGCCTTTTATTGTATCTAATATGGATTAAGAGAAGCCCACATTTAACCATTTGATTTGATCAAAATGGGGTTAATTAATTAATTCCAAAAATTAATTAATATAGCTAATTATTTATTTGATTAAATAATTTATTGAAGTGATAAGATCACTTTCAATAAATAATGGCTAAGTGGGTGGGTCTAGCTCATGATAATGTTTGGTGCCATTATTAGAGATAATGATGGTTTATTTGGTGGAATGAATCATCATGAACTAGCATTCATGTTTCTTCATTATCCCTCTCATTTCTAAATGAAATTTCGAGATTCCAAATCCTATGAACTCCTAGAACATTTCTGAGTGTGAAATGATTAGAGGCATCACAATTGGGGTGCTTAAAGGATCTCCGATCGTGGCAAAACAGAAGCTGTTCGTGCAGAGCTGTATTTTCTAGACAGTGTTCGTAGCTTGCTGTTTTTATTTGTTTTCTCCTACTTCACAAAGTCCTTTTTGAAACTACAAGTGAGGTAATTAAACTTCAATATTTCCTCTTGATTTTTGTTTTTGAATGAAGTCGATCCGAGTTTCTAGAGCTTCTGCCATCCATTTTAATTTTACTGCGCAAAAGTTGCATTATTAGGAACCTCATGGACAAATGTTGTCCTTTCATCATTTTCATATTTCTACATGTATATTTTCCTTTCATGTTTAGAATAGATTGGGGGGTAGGCTGTTGTTAAAAAAAATTGTGATTTGTTTTAACATTGGATGACATGATGAATTTCAAATTTTAGTATTTGCATTATCTTTAGTCTGAAGTGATGCTACACTATGTTTGTTACTCTACATGTGAACATGTCATAATAAATATCAAGTGAGTTTTTAAGCCTATCATTTTTCTTGGAGAGTAACCCTTTTGCCCATTTTTTATACAACTTAGCAGTTTGTTATTGTATACACGATCTTTGCATTTCGTTTGAGTTAACCCTAAAAAAAATTGAAAAAAAAGAGAAAAAAATGTGTGTTGCAACATTTGGAGGCCCATCTAATTAGTAAATATGAAAGATTATTTAGAACCCTAAAAGATGATGGAAATGCCATCTTTGATCCATTTGAGCCTTTCTAGCCATCCCTTTTATGAAATATCCATAGTTAACCCTTTTGAGCCTTAAAAAAAATATATTTTCTTTGTCAACTTATCATCTTAACCCACTCCGATTTGGAGTATTACCTAATATATTATAAGATCCATCACCTATTTATGTTTGAGAAAAATGTAAATAAACATTTTGTATAGTGAAGTTATGCCTAGTTCAAAAAAAAAATTGTTGCTTCAAAGAAAAAAAACAATAATAGGTGAAATCCACCTTACAACTTTCAAAAAAAAAAATATCCTCTGCATTTTTCTCAAACATACACTTTATTTTTCCTATTTCCCTTCTTTGTTAGCCATGTCCCTAGCCTACGTTACGCCCTAATAAAAGTCCTTCTTGATTTTAGGAAACTGTAGTATGAAGTAAAAGCTAGTTATATGCGCTAAAACGATGTAGTCATGCCTGAAAAAATAAATAAATAAATTGGGTTGACTAGCATTTTTATTTGACTGGAGATCGTATTATTTCTAAACTAAGGGCATATTCTTTCATTTTGGTGAGATCACATCTTGATTATTTTCTCTCAATTACCATTCATTGGAGTGACTATTTTATTGGGTTTAATTTCTTTGTGAGAGTGTCACTACTACCAGTGAGATTTTGGGGTTTGACATGTCTTCTTAAAGGTATCTACGACAAAGTCTACTGGGCTGATTCATATGGATGGTTGATGTGGGTGTGATGTGTCTTTAGACTTGAGATAATGCTTATACTTTTATTTGATTGTTATCATTTGTTTGATTGAATAAACAAGAGTGTTTAAAAAAATCATTTTTGAATTTTATTTTCACTTTATTTGCTAGGGACTAGCAATAAGCTAGTTGAGGATTGTGTTGAGTGTTAGAAAATGCATATTTATAAAAGAGAAAACCATCATTTTACATTTCAAGTCTTACTAACAATCCCTACTTTTATGTGTTTTACCTTTTTGTAATTTAATTGTGTGTTTTATTTTAATTAAGTATTTTATGTCTTTATGGGCATCATAGTCATTTCACAATAAATGAGAGATGAAACGGCAAAACGGATATTACCTTTTAAACTCAGGACAGTCGAAAACCTTAGAAGGAGCATAAAATGAAATATGGCATTATCCACAAATACGGTACTATTCACATGTACGGTACTGTCTACATTACTGTTCACGACACTGTTCACATAGACGGATCGATAACGTGGCATTGACTGATGATGTGGCATTGACTGATGAGGTGTCATGATCTTGTTGGACTAAAATTCTTATGTACTGTTGATGGTGGCGTGGCAGCATAATAGTGGACCAAGAAACGCGCGTACAATATATGCAACACATGAGATTATTTACTGTACAAACCGTATTACTGTGCAAACCGCGTTATTGTTCAAACTGTGTGCAAACCGTGTTACTGTTGACGCGTATTGTTGACTGATGTCCAAATTGTTTTTAATCCGATAGTCATAATTTACTCTGATGTATCTATAAAAAGGGGGCCTCCCCCCTAATTTAGCACCTTTGAATCCATTTTTGGACTCCATTTTCTGTAATTCCTTCTCCATCTTGTATTTTCTATGTATTTTAATAAATTCTCATTTTGCCCCTAGTTCAATTATGAGTAACTAATTTTATTTCAAGCTTGGGTTAAAGGTAAAGTCTCAACATGTGTCATGGGCTTTATTTGGTAAATTTATTTTCTCTTCCCCTCTAGTTTTTGTGGATGTTTTGACTTTTCGTCGACAAATAATAATAATCTTGTCTAGTACCGCCCTAGTTTCACCGGCTCCCTAGTATAGAATTTTGGAACGATAAGCCCTTAATACCATATTTATTAGGGCGTGGTTCATGAGGTGTGGATTCCCCCCTCATGATTTAATTGGTATTAACAAGGAATATTTAGCCCATGATGCATGTTGATACGGATCCAGATACCCAAGTACGTCATTTGAATAGAATTCTCTTCAATTTATTTTTGCCATTTCAATTCCAATTTTAGAATTTATTCTCGCCATTTTAATTTAATTTTTAGCATATTCCAAATCATTTCCACCACTGATCCAATCACCTTATACAAAATTATTCTTTATATAATTAAAATCTACCTCTTTGTGGGATCGACATTCGTCACCATTGATCTATACTACGATAGATTTGTGTACTTGCGAGTTCAATAAAATTTGCACAACAGTATGGACAAAAACGAGATTCTAGCGAAGCTTCACAAGCGATTCCCTTCACTTCCTCAGAATGCCCTCCTTACGATCTATAAAGCTCGGTTCGAACGCATGCGATTGCTCATGAGGAATAACATACCCGCTGACATCCGTTGGTTAATCGAGGCGAAAGTACGATTGGCGGGTGAGTTACCTCCAAAATTTATTGCATACACGCCTGGTTGTGGGAAAAGAAATTATGCAAGAAAACGACGAGCTTAAAGAATTTCTGTCACTTGTCATAAGTGTGCCATAATGAGTTGTAATAAAAACCCATGTTCTTTAGGAATTGTGTCTGATAACAGGGAAGATAAGATTCAATTCATTAGGGATGGCTTGAATAAGGAGTCATTGGATGATATCCTTCTGTTTCTTGAAACGCATCCCAGTGGACAAGGAGCGATTCTCCAGTTATGGCCATTATTCCAGAAAGAGCATGCATGTTTATAAGAAAATTGGATGGGAAGCCTATCCTCGACCTATAGAGGGCGTTCAAACCGTTTCTGGACATAATACCAGTGGAAGATGTGAGCCACAGTCGCAACTACCTGTAAATATCCTTTTACTTCATTGTTATTTTATTTCACTGTTGTTTATCATTTCCATTATTGTCTTTAATAATTTTATTACTGTTTATTTTTTTCCTTTTTACTATTTTCTTTTTGACTATCGAGCCATGTGCTTTATGCATTATTTGACACTGACTTGCCACCTCATACATAATTGTGATCCACTGTCACCAAGATTCTTAAATATGACTTTTTGTTAAGCACTCACAAATTGTTTTTGAGAAATATTCCAATGGTAGCTACTCCCAATAGACAATTCAAGAACATTTGTGTGCTTTCTGGATTTACTTATGGCAAACATAAAGAGTTCGTTGATGCTGCCATAGATCTTGGTCGAAGCATAGCAGGGAGAAAATTACACTTGGTGTATGGAGGAGGTAACCGAGGGTTATCAAAATTGGTCTCAGAAGCTGCTTTTGTCAGAGGAAGCCAAGTGTTAAGCATCATCCCAAGAGTCATAAAACCTTTGGGCAGTTTGTCTGATCACCGACTGGAGAAGAGTTAGTCGTCTCAGGTATGCAAGAATGAATAACTGAAATGCTTAATCATGCTGATGCTTTTATTTTCCTTCCATGAGATCTTGCAACACTAGAGGCACTTATCACACTAGCATCTTGGGCCCATCTGCACATTCACTAGAAACCCATCGGTTTGTTTAATGTCAATAATTTTTATGATGGCTTTATCGCATTTCTTAACCATGCAATAAAAAATTATTTCGTTCCTTCCAATGGAAAAAAGCTTTTTATTTGTTCTCACACTGCCAATGAGTTACTTGATATGTTACAAGCTTATAAACCGGAGCTAGACCTCTGGAGGTAAGGATGGCAATTGTACCCATAAACCCGCAAACCAGCCCAAATCCGATGGATACCCGCATGGATATCCGTCAAACCCGCAATATTTTTCTATATATTTTTAATTTAATTTTAATTAAAAAATTTTAATTTAAAACATGTATAAAGAAAATTATGCAATTAAATGTATTTTAACTTCAATACAGTATAATATCTATTATACATTACAATATACAAATTTATAATCATCTATATTTTTTTCTTGATATACTTGTTACTTGTGGATACAAATTTTTCTAAAAACGTAGGATATAGCAAATTCTCCGATGATGAAGATATTGTTGATGAGGTAAAGAATTAAGTTTCTTTAACTTAATTCATGGATTGTTATATACCTATTATAATTTTGTATGTATTATTTTTTCTTTAACTTAATACATGGATTATATCATTAATATAATTTTTTTCTCCGAATTAGTATTTGAAAATAATAATATTAATTATTATTGTAGGCATCATGTTGGATGGGTGCTTGTTGCGATGAATGAAATGAAGTATATTCTCTTGGAGTTTGTTTTAAATGATGATATGAAATGTAATTGTTATTTTTAGATACTAATTTGTATTTTTTAAATGAATTTGTATAACTTATACTTAAATTTGAGAATGTGTTGGATTGATGTTGAAATTTTAATTTTTCATTTGCATTAGTTAAATGTAAAATTGAGTATGTTATTTAGAAATTGAGGTTATTATTATTAATTTATATATTAAATATTGGTGATTTTAAATATAAAAACCCGCAAAAAAATCCGCTGGGTACCATTGCGGGTTTGGTAATTGTCAAAACCCGCTGCAGGTTGCGGGTGGGTTTGGTAATTTAAATTTTGTACGGGTTTGGGTTTGGTAATGGTAAACCCACTGCAGGCAGTGCCCATTTCCATCTCTACTTGGAGCTTTGTGTTAGAGCATTCAAATGACGACGGTAACAGTAGCCACAGTAAGAAGTACAAATAAATTTAACTCTCCGCTTGTAAATATTTTCTTCTCTGTTGCACCACCCAGGTGATGTCTTCTAACCTCTACTTCTTTCCTTTAAAATATTGAGGATAATGTTTCGTTCTTGTTGGGGGAAGAGAATAGTTGACAATTGTGGAATCTTGGTTAAGTTTTTACTAATTTTTTGTTGTAGAAACTAACTGTTGCTAACTTTTTGTGTTGAAGATGGCTGAATATGGAGTGTAGTGACTCTAGAAACGCATCTTCATTGTTTAAAAAAAATTCAGAAATTTTCTTTTTCTTTATTATGTTTTGATGTTCATTTTTCTTCTTCTTTTTAATTTCTCCTTTATAAATATACATTTTCAAAAAAAAATTTGAGTTAAAGATGGCTGAATATGGAGTGTAGTAACTCTAAAAACCCATCTTCTTAAGTTTAAAAAAATCGTTTTCTATCATTTTCTAATTAGTTTTGTGCATCATTTTCACATTTCTACATGTATATTTTCCTTTCATGTTTAGAATAGGTTGGGAGGTAGGCTATTGTTAAAAAAATTATGATTTGTTTTAACATTGGATGACATGATAAATTTCAAATTTTAGTATTTGTATTATTTTTAGTCTGAAGTGATGTTACGCTATGTTTGCTACTCTACATGTTGATGTCGGAGACAAATATGAGTTGCTTGAAGGAAAATGTAAATAAACATTTTGTATAGTGAAGTTATGCCTAGTTCAAAAAAAAATTGTTGTTTCTTAAAAAAAAGAAGAAAAAAATTGTTGCTTAAAAAAAACAACAAATTGTTGTTTCAAACAAAAAAACAATAATAGGTGAAATCCATCTTGCAACTTCCAAAAAAAAAATTCCTCTGCATTTTTCTCAAATATATACTTTGTTTTTCCTATTTCCCTTCTTTATTAGCCATGTCCCTAGCCTACGTTACGTCTTAATAAAAGTCCTTCTTGATTTTAGGGAACTATAGTCTGAAGTAGAAGCTAGTTATATAGGCTAAAAAGATGTAGTGATGTATTAAATAAATAAATTGGGTTGACTAGCATTTTTATTTGACTTGACATCGTATTATTTCTAAGTTGAGGGCATATTTCTTTCATCTTGGTGGGAGCATGTGATATCCTTTCTTGATTATTTTCTCTCAATTACCATTCATTGGAGTGACTATTGTTATTGGGTTTAATTTCTTTGTGAGAGTGTCACTACTTCTAGTGAGATTTTGGGGTTTGCCATGTCATTCTTGAAGGTAGCTGCGAAAAAGTCTACTGGGCTGATTCATGTGGATGGTTGATGTGGGTGTGATGTTTCTTTAGACTTGAGATAATGCTTATACTTTTATCTGATTGTTATCATTAGTCTGATTGAATAAACAAGAGTGTTTAAAAAAAACATTTAGCAATAAGCTGGTTGGAGGGTGTGTTGAGTGTTAGAAAATGCATATTTATAAAGGAGAAAGCCGTCATTTTACATTTCAAGTCTTACTAACAACCCTTACTTTTATGTGTTTTAACTTTTTGTAATTTAATTATGTGTGTTTTATTTTAATTAAGTATTTTATGTATTTTAGGGGCATCATAGTCATTTCACAATAAACGAGAGATCAAATGGAAAAACGGATATCACTTTTGAACTCAGGACGGTCGAAAACCTTAGGAGGAGCATAAAAAGAAATATGGCACTGTTCACATATATGATACTATTCATATGCACGTACTGTCTATGTTACTGTTCACGATACTGTTCACATAGACGGATCGATGACGTGGCATTGACCAATGATGTGACATTGACTGATGAGGTATCGTGATCTTGTTGGACTAAAATTCTTATGTACTGTTGATGGTGACGTGGCAGCATATTAGTGGACCAAGAAACGAGCATATGGTACATGCAACACATGGGGTTATTTTCAACCAAACCGTGTTACTATGCAAACCGCGTTACTATTCAAACCGTGTGCAAACCGTGTTACTGTTCACTCGTACTGTTGACTGATGGCATGGCGCAATCTTGAGCGTCCAAACTGTTTTTAATCCGATGACCATAATTTACTCGATGTATCTATAAAAAAAGGGTCTCTCCCCCCTAATTGGGCACCTCTGAATTCATTTTTAGACTATATTTTCTATAATTCCTTCTCCATCTTGTATTTTCTATGTATTTTAATAAATTTTCATTTTGCCCCTAGTTCAATTATGAGTAGCTAATTTTCTTTCAAGCTTGGGTTGAAGGTGAAGTCTCAACATGTGTCATGGGCTTTTTTTTGGTAAAGTTATTTTCTCTGCCCTTCTAATTTTTATGGATGTTTTGACTTTTCGCTGACAAATAGTAATAGTCTTGTCTAGTACCGCCCTTGTTTCACTGGCTCTCTAGTATAAGATTATTATTATTTGGTACGATAAGCCCTTAGCACCATATTTATTAGAGCGTGGTTCAAGAGGTGTGGATTCCCCCCTCATGATTTAATTGGTATTAATAAGGAATATTTAGCCCATGATGCATGTTGATACGGATCCAGATGCCCAAGTACGTTATTTTAATAGAATTCTCTTTAATTTATTCTCGCCGTTTTAATTTAACTTTTAGCATATTCCAAATATTTCTACCACAAATCCAATCACCCATTTATAAAAGTAATTCTACATATAATTAAAATCCACCTCCTCGTAGGATCGACACTCGTCACCATTGATCTATACTATGATTGATTCATGCGCTTGCAAGTTCAATAAAATTTGCACAACAACGTCGAAGGCCATTACTAGGGACAGAGGTACTCACTTTTATAATAGGTCAGTAAAAACCCTCTTTTGGAAATAGAACATCACTCATAAGATCTCTACATCTTACCATCCATAAACTAGTGGGCAAGCTAAGGTGTCTAATAGGGAAGTGAAGTCAATCCTTGAAAAGATAATTAATCCAAATACAAAGGATCGGAGCCTATGACTTAATGATGTACTTTGGGCATACAAAGCCACATACAATACATCCGCTAGAATGTCACCTTACAGGTTGATATATGGTGAACCTTGTCATCTTCCGATGGAACTTAAACATAAAGCATGGTGGGCTATGAAACAATGTAACATGGAGTTAGACATCACCAGCCAATACAAGAAGCTCAATTGCAAGAATTAGAGAAAATTTGAAACAATACCTATGAGAATTTGCGAATCTACAAGGAAAAGATGAAGGCTTTGCATGATAAGCAGACTTCAAAGAAGAACTTTGAAGTTGTATAGAAAGCTTTTTATTTCATTCTCGTCTTAAGTTGTTTCTGTGTAAGTTATGTTCTTGATGGGTTGGGCCTTTTTTTGTCATGGTGCAATTGAGATTAGAAGCTTAAAAATAGATAAAGAGTTCAAACTGAATGGTCACAAGTTGAATCCTTACTATGAAAACTTTCTGACACTTAATGTAGAGGAGGTCCACTCTACGAACCTACGTACGTTGATAAGTGAAACATGAGAACCATGTCTGGTTGAGGACAATAAACCAAGTGCTTATTAGGAGGTAACCGAATGGCTAGAGAATAAATTTTGAGAGAACGTCAAAACAAATTTGATCATTCTCCTTCTCATTCTCATTTACTTTAGCCACTCTTTGTTTAATTTAGTTTGTTTTTGTTTAAGTGTCTCTTTTTATTTCCCATGCTTAATTCTTTCTTTTGTTAGCTTAGGCTTACAATGTTAGAATTAAGTGTCGGGTGGAGGATTTTGAACTTAATTTTTCTTTAAACAAAAAAAATTGTTTGTCTTGAATATATCAATGATAAGAATTTGATTGACAATGAATATGGTTCCTAGAAAGGATTGAATATTGTCTTAGTTGATATTGATTCTTATGTTAATTTTCTCTTGATTGAGATTCTTTAAATTATGAGCACTAATATCAATTCTTTCATAATTTTCACTTAAAATTTGATATTAATATAGCTTAAGTTGAGAATTTTAGATTAAGTAAATGACCATATGTCTCAATTCTTATCTCCATAATACAATGTAGCATACCCAAGCATTATAATCAGAAATAGCTACCTATAACCTTAAGAGTGAAGTCATCTTTAAGTAATTTGGGCCTATATACTACTAGTATGTAGAGGATAATCTACCATAAGAAGAAGACTGCCTTAAAGGGTAAAATAAAAGCTCCTGACTATAGATATTTATAATAAATAAATAAATAAATAAATAAATAAATCAAGCACATATCATAAAAAGAAAAATCAAAAGAATATGCATGTTAATGCCTGTGAGAAAAAAATTAGAGATTAAGATGATAAAATTAGTTTGACCGACTATTTTCTTTGCTCAAGGCAAAGGCTGATGATATTGGAGATTTTGGGAATAGATTTTGATTGAATTGATTCACACACACGCTACAAGAATCAAAAGAGTGATAGAATTGACTATTAAGTTAAAGTTAGAACTTCGACAATATTTGAAATTTTCTTTGAGCAATATAACTTATGCAACCTTTGAGTCTAGTTTTATATTTTATTTATAACCGTTTATTCCTTTTATGCTATTTAAATAAAAAAAAATGTTTGTAGGTATCATCATTGAAGCCCTCATGAGACTATAACTCGTTCTGTAGGGTCGTTTAGTGATTTAAAAGACTTGTTGCCTATACTAAATGCAATTGTGATTTCCTACGAAAGTTGACTACTTTAAGTTTTCCTTTGGTTTTGTTTTGTTTTTTTTTTCGTTTTAAATTTGCTTGGCGATGAGTGAAGGTTGAGTGTAGGGGAATTTGATAAGTGCAAATTTTCATTATATTTTACTATTGATTTCTCATCTTTTTCTTGTTTTGGTCATAAACATTCTAATTATTTTAGTTAAGTTTTCTAATTTAGTTATTTTGTGAAATTATATTTTATTATGTTGATTTTTATCTTAATTTTTATATTTTTTGTTTTGTGGGATGTAACTGTAATACCTGAAATGAAGTTCTTTGAGTAGAATCTGGAACAGGCACACATGGTAGTAGATTTTTGCTACAGAAGTTAACAATTAGGTGATTTTTGTTTCTGGCCATCGTCTGATGCAGAATAAATAGTGAAATATTTGATGGTCTCCCTCTATACATTTTTTACCATGCCTTCATCTAGAAGGTAAATGTTGCTCAATTTGAAGACAATGGAAACCAATGGTAGTAATTCTAATTCTCACGAAAATCAGCATCCAGAGATTTCCAATGATGCTTGCAAAGACAGTTCAACTGAGAAACTGAATTTTATCAACCATGGTGGGTTGCTTTTCTTAAAAATTACAGATTACCCCTAGAAAACTTGTCTTTACTTTGAATGGACATCTTCATTTCCTGTCATGAGCATTAATCTTTGTAGTTTCTAATTGGTAGCAGTCATATAGTGTAACACCCAAATTTTTATTTACTTATTTTTCCTCTTTTGCCCTTATTAAATTGAGTAGGCTAGTTATTATTATTTTTTATTAAAAAAATATTTATTAATTACTAAGTATTTAAGAGAAACCCTACTTTTTTAAGAAGCCGTCTTTTACTTTTTTTAACATCGTTACAAACCCTAGAAAGAAAAGAAGGAAGTATTAGCCTTTGGAGAAGGAAAAGAAAATTCTACCACTTCTTTCTTAGTGTTTGCCTTAAGGTATTAATTATTTCTTCGACTTATATGATTTATTTTTATGGAATTGTTTGCCTTTAATTAATTGTAGTATGTTTTGGGTAATATTTGTGTGTTTGTAATGTTGTGATGATATGAACAGTCTCTATTCCTTGCTTGAAATTGTTTCCTTTATTTAGAATCACTTGAATATCTTACATATCATGGAACTAGACATCCTAGGCTTTCCATTGATAGGTTTTGTGTTGAAATTGTCTTAGTATGCAAATTATTATGGGTTTTCGAAGTTGGGTTACTGGTGCTGGAAAATTCCGATTTTCAGCAGTGGTTCTCAACTGTGGAAATTTTTCTATAAGGTTACACATCCTTTAAAATTATGTCGATTTCTGTGCCAACAGATCTATGTCCCCTATGCTTGCATGTTTAATTTCCTAGTTTTATTCTTTATGGTTGAATTACCAAAAATCGTAACATATGGCTGCCGCAAATCTGGAAAGTGTTTTCCAGAATTTCAGAATCTGAAACGTGTAACCATTGGGCTAGTTTATGAATATTACAGGCCATGTTAGGATTTTATAATGAAATTTCAATCTTTCCTCTGTCTTTTAAAACTGGAATCACGATTTTTGGTCATGTAAAATAAAAGATACAAATTTTTGAAATTTTGTTTTCGAATCTGGAATTTTCTAGACAGGTTAGATGTTTCTCAGAAATAAAACGTTTTAAAAGAGTTTCAGGAGTCCAAAAAATTATGAAATTTAATTATATGCTTTTTGAATGTGTCTTCTGTAATTAGAAAAAAGAAGCATATTATTTCGAGTACCAAAGAATATTTTATGAATTTTTTAAGTGGAAAAGGTCTGTTTTGGTCAGTGCTGGACAATTTTTGTTACTTTGGTGAAAGGTCAATATTCTGACTCGATTTTGACTTGTGCTCATTTTTGTAAAATATTGTATGCAATGCTATGCATGTTCACAGTGCCTCTGTAAATTTTCATGGTTTTCCGACATGTGTATAGGTCATTAAAAATCAGCATGTGCAGGATACTCATAAGTATAGGATATGTTTAGAATATGCATAAGTATTAAGGTTAGTATTAGTGTTTATGATTTAAGGATGATTGAGATTATGTTTAAGGTTAGAAATGATATTGATAAGAATACTTTTATAATGATTATAGGAGATTGCTACGGATTGAGGTAAGTAAATTCATGCATGATGTGCTGTATAATAAATGCAATTTACGTTACAAAAATTATGTTTAAATTGAAATTTTTACAAAACTGATTTCTAAAATATTTAAATGAATTTTTTAAAATAAAAACGCTTTTAAATGAATTTATATAAAATTATTTTAAAATGAATCTTTCTTAAGAAATTAGCTTTCTTAAACAAAATGTTTTCTTAAAGAATTTTCTAAAAGAATTAAATGATCAAAGAAAGATTTTTAAATGTTTTAAAAGACTTTAAATGCTATTTATGAAAGAATGTATGGTGGATTCAAAATGTTTTGGCTCATAGTCCGTAGTAATGTATATGATGTTAATGCTATGATGTTATGAAATGTTATGGCCAGCTTGCTGGTATGATGATGATCTTGTGCACAAAGATGTTACGAACAATGTGGGGTATAGTACCCTGAATGAGGAGCAATGCAGGGTATAACACCCTAAATGATGAATGATGAATGATGAATAATGATGACTACAAGGCATGAGCTACCAATGTTTACGCTTTAATGTTTTTATAAATGTTTTAATGTTTTTATATGAATCCACCCCTTATGCTAAATGAAGATGTTGCTATAAAATGTTAATGATACATGACAAATGTTTTCAAATATTGTGCATGGATTTACTTACCAAGTTGACGGCTCACCCCTCATCTCTAATATTTTGCAGAATGATTAGAAATGTGGCTTGGGTGCTTAGATGGAGAATTTGTCTTAGTGGACCTTTGGCGTTGCTTTAAAGATTAAATTTGTCTAGACATTTCTATTTTGGATTAGAGACTTCACTTTGGAGACTTTATTTCATATGTTTTATGTAAGGATTCAGTTGGAATATGAATAATGATTGTTTATCTTGAGGTTTATTAATAAGAATAAATGATGTGAGATTTCATTCCAATTTTACCCTTGAGTATTCATGGGTAATAGTTGGGGTGTTACATATAGGCATGTCAGAAGTTGGAATGTATGTCGTCAGAGTAGTCTTAGACTTGCTAGAAGTATTTATATTAGCATCCTAATTCAATATTTGTACCATGGCCAATTTCGGCTCTTGAAATGAAAATAAAAAATTCATCTTCTAAGATCTATTTATCTTATTGCTTCTGTTGACATCGGTGCTTTGATTGTAATCTTCAATGGAAATAATGTAGGGGATTTTTTTATATGCAGCTGAGATAGCTTGGCATGAGAGGAGAAGACAGTGGATCGGTGATCAGTTTCAAAAGTGAAAGAGAATGCCTAGAGAACTGATTATGGGGTACAGGATTTGATGGCTTATATACTGATCTTGTGAATTTGTTCGTAGCCATTATTTTACTTCCTTTTCCTTGGTTTGAATTGTTGAAGATATTATTGTTTGAGCCCTCACCTATTTGTTAAAACTTTTGATTAGATTACTTAACATGGCAGCAAAGCCAATTTTGACCAAAAGTTTTTGTGTTTGATCCCCTCACCCCTCACATGATTTCATTTGTATTTGTAGTTGCATAGTTGTCTTTGATACTATTATAACTCTATTTGTTTTCTATCCACACTATTTGGCTTTCCTGCATTAAGCTTTTTGGATAGTACTCATTTAATAGGAATCTGTCGTTCAAAGATTTTTTTTGGCTTACCTGCATTAAGCTTTTGGGAAAGTACTTACTTAATATGAATCTGTCATTCAAAGATTCTTTTCTTCTTTTGGTAAGATGATATCCATTTTGGAATTTTCAAGGAGGACAAGTTTTCATTATAATTGTCATCCAAAATTGACCTTTAAGATGGTTAATTCTCTGAAGTTCTAAAATGATACCCACCCGCAAACTCACCCAGACCATCTTTTTTTGTTTATTTCAAAGAAAAGAAAAAACAATTTGTGGTTGACTTGAGATGTGCAACTCCAGCAACTGATAGCTGACATTAAAGACATGAGATCTCTGTTTGTTTGTAATATTATTTTGTTGTTGTATTATTCTGAAACAGTGATAACTCTGTCTATATGAGAGCAGTTGTAGCTGTGAAGATATTGGGTTTTCTTTGAATTTTTTTTTATGTTGAGTGGTACTTGGTTTGCTTTGTCCTCTTGTACGAAATTTGTGTCTAAGTTTCTTTTGTTTACAGCAGAACTTTATAAGTGTGCTCTAGGCTCTAGGGTGTTTGTCTTGTTCACTTGGATGAATAGAGATGCAGCTTTATTACACGAATATGCATCCTTAAAATTCTGTACCGCCTGATTGGATGAGACAAAGAATCAGTATTAATATTATTAACAAGAGTATCAAAAAAATTTTGAAAGTGTTAATAATATTAGTATTAATAATATTAATATTAATACTTATTAGTATTATTAATAAGTATTAATATTATTAAACAAGGGTATCAAAAATTTTGTAGAACAAACAAAAAACTCTAGGGCTAGATGAAAGAGTAAAGAGTTTGATACTAACATATAAAGAACACGACCGTACCCATAATAATTTTGGGGATCTACCTGTAATTGTAGCTTCCTTGGTAATTAGCTGATTATACAAGTGCATCTTAGACAAACCTTTAGTACAATTCTGTGATCTTTGTCCACAGATTCAATGCTTTATAGCTGTTCTCTGTGTATCTTTCTTTGGCACCATGTCCTTTCCGTTTGAGAGCTTGTTTTTCTATCATGAATCATGATGATGTCTGAGAATATTACACCTTCCCGCATGCCTAGCTTTCGAAACTATAAAGTGTTACACTCATTGAGAGAGTGAACCAAAGTAATCAGTATTGTAATCAGGGACTGAGGTCTTTGTCCCACAACTCATTTTTTCCAATGGAGAGTATTTGCTAGCGTTATAATTTCTAGTAGGGTGACGCAGCCGACTGTTTACTGGCAGCTATACAAGTAATAGGTGCACACCTTCTTGCTTCCAAAGGAAAATAACCATGGAATCTTCTTTTGCGGCTGGACCACTACTTACGTGGACCTACTTTGTTCAACTGATCCTTTTCACCAGCCAATCCCATTAGCTGTAAGTCTTTATTAGGAAGCACCTTCTTTATTCTTACGTTTGGGTGAACATTGATGTGTACATTCCTTATTTGCCATTTGGTGGATTTGCAGGAGATGGTGGATCTTTTAGTTGACAGCTGGCATGAAGATGGCCTCTATGACTAGATGAACTTTCTTGCAAGACTTGCACTGTTTGGATTGGGCAGATTGATGAAGCAAACTTCTAGGTTATGCAAACTTTTACCCCTGAAATTGTGAAATGGTAGTATGGTTGTTATCTTGCTCTCGATTTGATAACAAGAGTCATTTAAGAAAATATTGATGTTGAGTATACTAGCATTTAACCATTGAATTTTGGTGATTCTTGTATATGATATATTCCAGACATCTTTAGGTCCACAACATGCATCATTATGATTCCCACTCCTTCGTCGATTTCAAAACCAAAACCCATAGGTATCATCATCAAAGAAGAAAAATCAGATTTCACAAATTTCTTATTCCAAGACACTTAAGACCCTTGGATTGACTTCCTCCCCTTAAGCCAGCATCTCCAATAGCTCCAGGATTCATCATAGCTAGAAGAATCTTCATTATCCAAAGCTAGTACCAGTGCTTATCCACCTAACTTTTAGCCACCCAATCAAGCATCTCCAATAGCTCCAGGATTCATCATAGCTAGAAGAATCTTCATTATCCAAAGCTAGTACCTGTGCTTATCCACCTAACTTTTAGCCACCCAATCAAATGGTTACATTCCCTTTGCATTGTCCAAAAGCACAACACTGCCCATGGCCACCATGTGGGCCCACTTGCAAGCATCCAAAGAAAAAGTTAGCAAATGATGACACAGATAGCTCCTCGAACGAAGACTGCATGAATCTTTTGTCCCCTATAGCTATAAGTTTGTCATGTGTAATTATTAAAATATGTTGAGTCATGCTTTAATTATTAAAGTTTGCTTTTTACTTTTAGAAAAGCATCAAGTCAAGTATCTTGATAAAGGTCCTATCTTATCAAGATTGTCTCCTCCTCATCCTATATAAAGGATGATCTCTTCCCTTGTAAATTGGAACTGGAGATCAAGAAATAAAAGCGTGTATTTCTTAAACATGAAGTTCTAAACTTTCTTTCTTCTCTCTGTTAATAAAGTTCTAACATTCTAACATTAAGGAAGCATGCTCTTCACTTGCCTTTCATAAGGATCACGTGCATAAGAAAACTTTTAATGATTTTTATCTAGTTTGGTACCCTGCTTTAAGACAAAAGAGTCTATTTTAGGTTAATGGAAATGTTTAAATTTTCTATTTTTCATCTGAGTATATCGGCTAGAAACCCAAGCGTGTGGACTATTGGTCCAAAGGACGATCTTCTCGTCATTGCTTTGGTCTAACAACGCCACGTACTTCATTGCCTGTTATGGATGCAAAGGTGTTATTGGTTTTTCAAGTCTTGAGAGTAGATCTGGAATGAGGTTCGAGGTTTCTTTTATATGCTTCATAGAGAAGTCATATTTTGAGAACCAATCTTTGAGTCTGAGCAACATCTTTTCTGGAACTATTTTCCCTTTGAACTTCATGATGTTGGGAAATGCTAAGCTGTCCATTCGAATAAGAAAATGATAGCTGATAAGAATATAGAAATCAATGGGAAAACTAATTCATTGACCTACACTAAAACTTCTTTCAAAGCACCTTTTGGACAAGCATTAGATCTATCAGCAAGTTGAATAACAACACTAGTTTCTGTAAATTCACCTAAATTTAAAGAAGTAAAAATAGAATAAGGCATGATTAATAGATGAACTAAGTCTAGCATAGCTCATTCAAATATAGTGTTACCAATGTGAAACTTCCTAGATCATTGCATTTTGGTGGAAGCTTTCTTTGCAAAATAGCTAACACTTTCTCCCCCACACTTATTACCACATTACCTTTGAGCTTGCTTTTGTTGGTGCATAGCTTTTTGAGGAACTTTGCACAATGAGGTACTTGTTTAATAGCGTCCAATAGAGGTATGTTAACTTGTACTTGTGGAAGGTTTATAGAATTTCTTTTTCATGATCCTCTTTCTTGGACTTTGCAAACTTGATAGGAAAAGGCATAGAAGAAGCATTAGAAGAAATTGGGATATTACAAGTTATCTTGGGTGCTAAAGTTGTCTCAATAGGTGATGTGGCTTCATCTTTCTCACTAAAGAATTATGTTACTGTTTTGTCTCATCCATGGTGATCTTGCTCAATAAAGAATATCTCAATAAGAGATATTCGTTGATTATGAGAAATAGGTTGTGGCCTAGGATGTTATGGCCTTGGTTGATTGAAACCCAGTGGATGATTATAAGTTACCATTAGGACCAACTTGTTGTTGAAGCCGAAAATCAGAAATTACGTAAAGCAATTTTAAAGAAGTTGAATTATGATACAAAATATGGTTAAGGAATCATTCTTCACCTTTAAACATTGGATTTAGGTTAATTATCAGAATCACCATTCACTTTCTTTTGGAGAAAACAACCCTAAGATAATTATAAGCTCAATTATCTTGATCTTTCTTACTTAGCCATCAAGTAAAAACGAGCTCTTTACTTAATCTCTTTCCAAGAAACAATCCAGAACAAGCTCTCTAGATTAAATTTAATGAAACCATTAGAATCAATAATGGAAGAAACAAATGCACAAGCTCAATTTATGTATCCTGAATTACATTCTGCAAGTAATCAAAGAAAATATCCTATAATCTTGATCATAATTTGCCACTTAGGTTTAGTCCTTTGACAATTAAAGATGAAAAACCCTAAACTATCAATCAAATCACCATAAAATTCATCTAGCTGGCCTCCTAACCTATAGTGATTTTTGAGCACTAAAATCAATGAAATAATAGAAATCCATGTCTAGGGCTTTGAAATCAGCCTAACCAATAAAAATAGTACTTAAACGTCTAAATTATTGAGTATCAAGTCCATTAAAAAAAACTAAACAAAAGACAAGAGAAAGAAATGCTTATTGATTGAATTATAGTTATAGCAGCCAAGTCTCCTCTCCAATTTATCCACTCTGTTCTTTGCGTTCTTCTCTACTTTGGAACTTATTCTTCACCCTTTTTTTTTTCTCCCTAAGGCATTCGACTTGTTGTGTTTATACAGAATTGTTATCCAAATGCTTCTAGGAGTAGTTAAACTTGTTTCTGAGTTCGTTTTCCTTGTAAGAATTGGATTTTTTACCCAAGAAAATAGGTACATGTGGTAAAACAACTCGTAAATCCGTTCAAATTGTAGGCTTAATTAAGAAATTAGATCAGCCCTTCAAGAAATTGTAGGCTCAAATCTGATTGTGAACCTTAATACATGTCTAATATAACCCAATAAAATGAATAACGTCCAAAGATTCATCCAAAAAACAATCGAATCCATGAAGTCGTAGTCTACCTATTCTTCCCACTAATTTATAACGTTTCTACTCTTTTGTTTCTTTGCCTCAAAAACTCCTATAAACCATAGAAGGACTGGTAACGATTCAAGAAGTTCATTAAATATCAAGTAATTGCAAAGAAAGTAATAAAAATTAATGTGAAATTAGGCACTTATTAGATAGGTAGGAGTAAAGGCTTCCATTTTAAAATCTAGTTTTCTGTTCATCCTCTAAACGAATAAATAAGTTATGCCAATGGTTCATAGTCATGTTGCAAGGGTAATTTATTTTGCCAACTGATGCAGGATAAGAAGTAAAAATACTAAATACGTAGATTTCTTAATGTTTATGAACGCAATAGAGTTAACAAAGCTTTCTATTCTTGAGTTGTGCAAACAAGTAATGTTGGAAACCAAGAAGAAAATTAATAATAGAACAAAAGTAATATTAAGTTATAAGCTGCAAAATAAAAAGAAGACATCAGTACTCAAGTCCAAAATACAAAAGCTGATTACTATAATGCAAATTTCAAGATAGGCTAGTAAGGGCATATTGATCCCTCACAAACTCATTGGTAGCGAGAAGGCAACTTTTTTTTTTTGTAGAATATGCGGACTAAACATCCTCAATTTTGTCTTGCAAGCAGCCGAATAATCCTTCTAAGCTTTTAGTTTGTCTTGAAGAGATTGAAGCTGGTCTTTCAAAGCTTGATCTGGTCCTCTAAAGATTCAATTTCATGGTTCTAAAAGGTGGCCAAGTATATAGGCAGTATTATGCCTGACATGATCTAGTAGACTTTGTGTAGTGCCTATCTTCGTCAAATGAACGCACACCTTCCTCTAAGTTTTCAGCATCTCTATAGCACGATATAAGAACCATAGTTAACCCCAATTCCGCTCTAAAGCAAATACAAGAGCTAAGTGTGATACAAATAAAAAATGCAAAGGTGCCAAAAGGATTTCTTAAATACTCTCTTAGGTCAAATAATATTAGAAAACAAGGGCTCTGAAATCTTTCGACAACCAAGTCCAATGCCACGCATATACTTGACATACGAGATATTGAGACTAAAGCAAGCATTGTACCTTTCGCAATGATAAGGGCCATATGATAAACAACTATAGGTTGCTCTAGATGCAGATTGAAGCAATGATTCAAAAAATGACTAACTGCAAAAGTGAAGGCTTTGGTAGTTTGATATATATAGGAATATGTTATAGATTATAGACTTAAATAAGTTACATACCTCCACGTCCGATTATTGTTAATTCAAGTTAAATTTGAAGAATACTTAGAATTTTCTAATCTTTTCCTCTGTATAGCCTTTTATGTTTGTGGGTAATTCATAGGCAAAATTATTATTGGCTGGGCTAATGACCCTTAGTATATATAATGGATTTTAATTCACTTCTTCCATCAAGAAAGTGAGTAAATTATCCTTATCATAATTTTTACAAATATTGAACAATTATTCTCATCATTATCTTATCATAAAAATACGAGTAGTCTTTATTCATCTCAATTCATAAATGCGAGCCACATTAAGTACATGCACGTGACACATATTTTGAGATTAGAGCATATATCTTAATTCAATGATACTACATGTAACATATTCATGAATCATATTAAGAAAATGCATGTAACATTCTCCCACTTGCTCACATAATTTTATCTCTCATGGGATAAATTAAAACTTATTATTACGGCCATAGGAACTACTCAAAATAAATGATAATGACATTTATTAAAATAGAAATTTCAAAATACATTAATCACAGTATAGGGTTTTTCTTATTTGCATGAATGAACATCATATAAACCATTCAGAAACCAAACAAAAATAGCTCAATAAATAAATACGTCAAACTTTATGTGCACAAACTTAATTTTTATTAAAAGTCATATACATAATCAGAGACGAATGTCGCAAACAATTATTAATTTATTCAAGAAGCAATCTTTTAGTCATGGCATCTGCAAGCATAAGCTCATTATTTATATACTCAATAGTTACTTCACTTCTTGATATGATCTCTGATTCTGAGATCTTGACTTTGGATTTTGGTTTTTTGGGTGAAGATGGTTTTGGTTGAGGAGTTGGTTGAAGGTGTGAGAATCCAAAGAACGGATTGTAAACAGTAATCAATATGTTTACTGTAGCTCCCACTCTTATTATTCTTTGAAATGAATATTTCAACGGGATTACCACAACAAATTTTCAATGGCCTTTCTATAGAATCAACAATTTCTATGCCTGTGATAAAATTTCTCAACCATAATGTCTATGTTGCATCTTCATAACATCCAATAAAATTCTTCCTCCATGGCAGATGAAGCAATTATAGTTTGCTTACCACTCTTCCAAGATATAACCCCTCCTAATAGTTTGCACATCCAGCAAAATCTGAATCCGAATATCTAATTACCTCAAGATTATCATAGTGCCTGCATGTGAGTTTCTAGTCCTTAGTTCCTTGTAAATACCACATCACATTTTTAGTAGCTTTCCAGTGTTCTAATCCTGGATTACTTTGACATCTACCAAGTATGCCAACTACTTACGTAAGGTCATGCCTAGTACACACTTGTGCATACACTAGGCTACCAACCATAGAAGTAAAATGATTTTTTCTTCCTCTGAATTATTTTGCGGACATTATTTCTGTTTGAATTTGTCCCCTTTTTTAATAAGTGTTGTAGTAAGAACACAATCTTGCATTTTATGCTTTTTTAAAAAAAATCAATATATGTCTTTTTGAGACAATCCTAATGTCATTTTTATCCTATCTCTATGGATTTCTATGCCAGCAACATATGGCCAACAAAATGTTTAGTCGCATGCAACAAACTAAAGTCATTGCAAGCAAGCAAGATGTCGTTTGCATATAGGACTAAGAAAAATAAATTTTCTCCCATTGATCTTGAGGTATATACATTAATCAACAATGTTTATGTGAAACCATATGAAGTAACAACATTCTGAAACACTAAATACCATTATCGAAAATCTCGTTTTAGTCCATATATAAATTTATTTAATTTGCAAACCAAATGATTCTCTTTGTCAGTACAAAAATCTTTAAGCTACTTTATGTAAACTTCTTCTTCAAGATCCCCATTTAAGAAAATAGTTTTCACATCTATTTGATATGTCTCTAAATCAAATAAGCTAGTAAAGCCATAATTATTCTAAATGAATCCTCTTTAGAAACCAGAGAAAATGTTTCTTGATAATCTATCCCTTCTTTTTTAGTGAATCCTTTAACCAAAATCTAGTTTTATATCATTCTATTTTACCAAAGGCGTTTCTTTTGGTTTTGTAAATCCATTTGCAACCTACAATTGAATAGCCATAAGGTAATTGAACGAGATACTCGACTTTATTTTTAGTCATAAATTCCATTTTTTCTATCATTGCATCATGCTATAAATTAGAATTCTCTCTACTATGGCTTGTGAAAAGGAAGTTGGATCTTGATCGAGTTCATGATTAAACTTAAAGTCTTGAAGCTATACTTCATATTGACTAGAAATCATAAATTTCATTATTCTTAAAGACTTTCTTAATCCTATTATTACACTTTTATTTTGTGAAGTTTGAGTGATAGAATCTTCATGAAGTGGTTGAACTTCATTGGTTGTTCCTTAATTATTTTCGTTGGAAATACACCAACAAATTCTTTAATTCCTTGAAATTCAATATTTCTAAATAATTCATTTCTATTCAGTTTGAGTTCTTCATGAAATTTTACATTTTTGGCTTCAACAATCCTTATAATATGTGATGGAAAATAAACTTATAGCCCTTAGAATTTGCTGGATAGCCTATACATATATTAATTTAATGATAATGCGTGTAACATATTCATGACCATATCAAGAAAATACATGTGACATTCTCCCACTTGGCTCACATAATTTTATCTTATGAGATAAATTAAATTTTATTTTTATTGCCATAGTAGCTACTCAAACTAAATGATGATGATACATTATTTATTCAAATAGAAATTTTAATATACATGAATCATGGTGGTTATGCTTATTTTAACCAACATTTCCTTCCATGTATCATAAGTATACGATTCTTCTTATTTGAATATCTTCAATACTGCATGAATTAACTTCATATAAGCCATTTATGGTCAAAACAAAAATAATCTCAATAAATAAATACGACAAACTTTATGTGCACAAACTTAATTTTGTTAAAAGTTGTATATACATAATCAAAGATGAATGTAGCAAACAAACATTAATTTATTCAAGAAGCCCCATATGTTCAACATGACTATTATACAATTTGGTAGGCAACCCTTTTCATGGAGTCTGCAAGCATAATAAGCTCAATATTTATATACTCAATAGTTACTTCACACTTCTTGATATGATCTCTAACAATACTTTACATCAATATGTTTGCTATGGCTCCCACTCTTATTATTCTTTGAAAAGAATATTGCAGTGAGATTGGCACAACCGATTTTTTATGGCCTTTCTGTAGAATCAACAATTTTTAGGTCCATGATAAAATTTCTCAATCATAATGATTGTGCTGTAACTCCATAGCATCCAATAGGCTTAACTGTGGTGCAAAAGCTAAAGTCAATAACAGTTAATAGTTCTGAAAGAAGAAGATTAGGAAGAGAGTTTGGCATAACCATTGACAGTGAATCATGCTCGTTGTTTGACCATGACTTTGAGGAATGATATTCAGTAGATCACAATGAAGATATTTTACTATCTACACCATGCCATGTGTCAATAAGAAAGGTACTCTAGCAATTGAAGTCTAACATATGCAGGTTAGAATTATGTGAATCACTTAAATTATCACACGTAATGAATTAATAAAATAAGGAGGTTCGAGACTCTCGAAAATAATTGGAAAAACTCAATTTTATATACATGACTCATTAAAAGCATCAAGCCCAAGTGTTGAACTCCAAATAATAATCTTCATACAATCGCGGTACACAAAAAAAAAAAAATTGAAGGGACTCGCTTAATCCTTGAAAATGAATGAATGAGGTTAGGTCCTGAATGATCTAATCTCCCATCAACCTCTGAGCGTAGATCTACAAATAACAGTTCAGAGGAGTGAGAAACAATTTTTCTTTTTTAATCTTTGTAGACTTTCAGATCTTTTAGAAATACAAAGACTCAGAAAACACTAGCTAACCAAATTGTAAAATTAACAAATTAATAATTCCCTTAAGCTCTCATTACAATCATGAACTTGAATGCGTCTTTAAATCAACACTACAACATTCATCTAATTCGTTTAGAAGTAGAAGAATATTAGGAAAGGATTCAAAACTCGACCTATAATGAAGTTGATTAATAAGGTAATAGACGAATTTGAGAGTGCCTTTAAATCTACACCATAAAACTCATTTAATTCGTTCAGGAGTAGAAGATTATTAGGAAAGGATTCAAAACTCGACCTAGAGTGATGTTCATCAATAGGGTAAATCAAAAGACTTCCGGAGTATTGCAAATTTTTTATGGATTTAGCTCCTCCATGTCAAAAATATTTAGGAATAAGTATAAAACACGAACATGAAAATGGTAATAACAAGAGTATGATCCAAAATTTTGTTTCTATCTAAATAACTACAGTGGGTCCTGGTGTTGCCGATTCTTCAGTCAAAAGCCACGTGTTTTACAAAAAAGTGAAAAAATAAATCAGAAGCCTGTTTCGTAAAAGGCATCATTTATCCCCCAAAAAAAAAATCTCATTCATTCACACCCAACCCAATCTCTCTTTTTTAGTAATTGTAAATTAATTACGAGAAAAGAAGAAATGATAATGAAAGCGAAAAATTGAAAATGCATTTATTCTTTTTTAAGCTTTTTTTAACTCGTTAATTATCCCCAACTTTGGACTCACCCTTTCTCCTCGCTTCAAATTTATCGTGTTTTTTTTCTATCGACAGTATTCGTCTCTCTTTCTCTGCCATCGGATTAATCATCTCCGTCAGATCAGCTGACCGATATTCCGTTGATCTGACCGCAGATGAGTTCCTATTCCGATCAATCAACGGTTACATTTATGCAAAATCCGGTACAATTCTTCTCTGATTTCTTTCTCAGATCCGCTCCAATTTGACAGAATCAAAATCTCATTCAATTCCTTTGCTTCGTCTCTTTCTTTTATTATTATTATTATTATTATTATTTCTTCTTCTTCTTCTTCTTATTATTTTTCCATGCTCACTAATCCATCAAAGCTCATTTTTATCAGCCAATTACAATCAAAATCACTATTCAGCGTTCAGGTGTTGTCGTTACTAGTTTTTAAAATTAGGGTTTTGTTCATACTTCAATGTTTAAGAAAATCATGAAAGGGCGTAAGCCCTCTAAATCGGATCCTAATGATCAATCTCTTTACGGCTTCCCCCAACGAAACCCTATCGCTAATGTAGTAGTAAATCACTCTTCTCGGGCCGGGCCGGGGCTGCCCAGCCCCAATAGTGGTAGCCCCGCTTCGGTGGTGGCCACTCCGCCGCCTATGTTTAGTATTGAACCGCTGCCGCTGTTTCGAGACGTGCCCGTATCTGAGCGCCAGAATTTGTTCCTGCGAAAGCTGCAAGTTTGTTGCTTTCAGCTGGACTTTAATGACACTATGAAAAGTGTTCGCGAAAAGGAGATTAAGAGACAGACGTTACTGGAGCTTGTTGATTTTATTCAATCTGGGTCCGCCAAAATTACTGAGAATTGTCAAGAGGAGATGATTAAAATGATTTCCATTAACATTTTTCGCTGTTTGCCTCCGGCTTCTCATGAGAATAGTGGCCAAGAAGTTGTTGACCCTGAAGAAGATGATCCCTACTTGGAACCATCTTGGCCTCATTTGCAGCTTGTTTATGAGTTGCTTTTGAGATATGTAGTGTCTTCAGATACAGATACGAAGATTGCCAAGCGGTATATTGATCATTCATTTGTGTTGAAATTGCTTGATTTGTTTGATTCTGAGGACCCCAGAGAAAGAGAGTATTTGAAAACGATTCTGCATCGGATTTATGGTAAGTTTATGGTGCATAGGCCCTTTATTAGAAAGGCAATTAATAATATATTCTATCGGTTTATATATGAGACTGAGAGGCACAGCGGGATTGGTGAACTTCTGGAGATCCTTGGGAGTATAATCAATGGATTTGCATTGCCGATGAAAGAGGAGCATAAGTTATTTCTTGTTCGAGCGCTATTACCGCTCCATAAGCCGAAACCTGTTGCTATGTATCATCAGCAGCTTTCTTATTGCATTACGCAGTTTGTTGAAAAGGATTACAAGCTGGCTGATACAGTCATTAGGGGGTTGTTAAAGTACTGGCCTTTGACTAATTGTCAAAAGGAAGTTCTCTTCCTTGGAGAACTTGAAGAAGTGCTAGAAGCAACGCAGGGTGCTGAGTTTCAGCGCTGCATGGTTCCTCTTTTTAGACAGATTGCCCGTTGCCTCAATAGCTCTCATTTTCAGGTTTGGGAATAATCTAAAATTTTAAAACTTTCTTTTTTATATGTGCTTTGCCATGATTTTGAGTTTGGATATTTTTGGTCTGAAATCAGTTATAATCTTTCAAGATTCCTTTTTGCACTGGAATTTTGCTAAATAATATTTCATTAGGCTGCCAGTTGTCAAAATCTATGCTAATACTGCTATGCTGTTGACTTGGGACAAAGATTAGGTGTATGTATGCATATTATTTTGCTTTTATTGACTTTTCCTCAATCACCCTACTGTGTGTTGAAATGTATATTTACTCATGTATGCCAAATGAAGGTTACGGGGTCTATGAGATGTATTCAATCGCTGAAATTAATGATAATGGAATGTCAATTGGCTCATTTTCATTTTAATATTCTGAATTACAAATTTAAGCTTCTTTATGGTGTTGTTGCATGCTTTGTTTGGGTTTGAGTGATGTTGTGTTAGAATTTGGAGAACAACACCTTAGTTCAAGTCTCTTCTCTTTGGAAAATCGTTTTCCTTGGTACATTTAGTTTTACTTGCCTTACTCAGATCCTTGACTGTAGTTCTTAAATTGCTGATGAATGTAATATGACGTGTAAACTATAGTGCAATCCCTCGCCAATCAGGGACCTAGCTAGCGAGGTAGGTTGCTGAGCTAGTTTTAGGGAGTTTTTAGAGATCTCTTGGGGAAGCTTAATAAGTTAATGAATTGATAGAACTGTGGCAGCTATTAATTTGGGACTAGTATGGATGGGAGGCGAACTAGTGTGCTATTACTACTAGGTGTTGCTTTGGATAAAAATATAGTGGTGCTAGTTCTGTTAGTATTCACTGTTTTAAGTATATTATGCTGTTGTAGTTTGTTTCTGACGAAGGGAAATTGTTGATTTATCCCATTTGTTTCGTCTTGGAATTTTCATATCTTATTTCTTTTCCTGCTTTCTGTCATGCAGATTTTTCATAGCTGTTGTTTCTGTATTATTTTCATCTCTCTTTGTGTAATTATACTTTACCTCAATCTTTCACTTTAAATTGCATCTTTCCTTATAATATATGGGAAATTATCTGCAAACCACCTATTAAATATCGAAAGTACATGTAGGCACCAAGTATATCTAATAACACCTTTGCATCAGCACTAGTTTGCAACATGTATCAACCAGCCTTTTTTGATGTTAACTTTGTTGAAGTGTGCTGATGTCAAAGGGTGAAACTTTAATTTTACCCAACCATTTGCATTTTTCAATTTAACACTCATAAGAGAGTAGAGGCAGGAATTTTTTCTTTTTAGTATTTTTATGAGAAATATGTAAAACTATATCATGAATTGGATCTACTTTGAATTTTGAAGCAGCTCGTTCATATTAGAAAATTTGCTATAAGCAATAGTCATGAATCATCAGATCCATGCCCCCGTAATAACTTATTTAACGACCGTAAATTTATATTTAAAAAAGAAGCAAAGAACCTTGTCTAACTGAAAAACATGATGGACACAACAGTGGCTTCAATATCACCTCCTCCTCTCAATTCTCCACAAACCCATTCCCTTTTACTGAAGTCTGATAATCCAAAATGCAGTCGTGGCGAAATTTGGTTCATCATTGTCCCTGCCATTGTTACTCTTGAATTAAGAGTTAGTGTGTGGCTGAAATCGGCTGTTGAAAAGTGGAACATGATTTATTGACTAGTTGTCGTTTAGATTTAGGGCATGTTTTTTTTTGTTCGATCATGTTGTGTTTTGTTATTTTGATTGGAAATGTTAAAGTAGGGTACTTTTTTGTAAATTAATAAATTTGATTTTTTTTTAATTTAAGGGATAACTCTTAGGGCTAAAGTGGTCCTTTCATAAAGATTCTTTAACAGATTTTAATGTGGCAACCGAAATTGAAAACTAGAGATAGTGTAGTGGTATTGTCAGAAATCTTTGGTGGTTACATGTACTTTTGACATTTAACAAGTGGTTCTCAGATAATTTCCCTATATATATGGCTGCTAGTACCAACAGGGTTATGGATTGTGTCAAATATTTATTGCCTTTATTGTGACCAATGATCTTTCATTCATAACATGAACCTTTTCTTTTCTTTGTTCCTGCACTTTGTGATTTTATTATTTTAAATTAACATTTCACTGGTTTTCCTCTTCTGGCGCTCTACATGTATAATTAGTTGATTATCAAATCATTTTTTAGTTTGCTGAATAACCTATTTTACTTCTTGGCTTTTTGTTGTTGTTAGTGCCTTGCTTTTTGAGTCGCATTATATCTGAACTGGTGGACAACAATGCTTCTTTTACTCTTCCTATTGTGGGAAAATTTCTTTCTTATTTGCTTTGCCATCCTCACCTATTTGTTCCTTCTAGGTGCCTTTGAAGTGATTATAATTCTGATCAATTCATCTTAGAGTGAAATCAGTGGAGATATGGGGTGACAGATACTTGTATTTCATGCTAGTTTTGTTAGTCTTCTCCTATCTGTTGCTGGTTCTAGATAATCCTAGTTGTTGATTTGTAATTGATGGGTTAGAATCAATTTTGAATTATCTTTCATTCTGTAGACCGAGCATAATATTGTGACATGTCATATAATGAGTTGGACCTAAAATTTCAAAACTTGTTAGCTATTAATCTGCCACTAGTGTGGATGGTTTATGAACATTACTCTATTAATTGGCATTCTAATTTAACATCGTAGAATTGTTAGATTTTATGCATCTATTTCCTCACTGCATCTTTATTCTCAGTTTGAGCTCAATTATCTCACCTGCTTTAGGTATTTTACAGATAATTCTTTTACTCTTCACATTCTCTTGTTTTACTTATCTTGTAGTGACTTCATGTTAGATATGTTACTCTTTGTTGGTGTATTCATAAATCCTTTCCTCTTTTTTGTCTTTCCCATTTGCTTTTGGAAGTTCCAAGTTCTCCCATTTCCCATTTTGTAGAGATATTTTGCTTGACTTTTCCTGCTTTGAGTATGGATGAATTGCTGCTTTGTCTGTACAAATATTTGTCCTGTGAATGCTTATATATTTTTGGCATCCTCTTCTGCTTCATTTTTTGCAATGTGCTTGCTTGCCATGATGGTCTATCTGAAAATTTTCTGATTATGGTCTTTAGCTTCAATTTTACCTTTATAGTCCTTATTTATCTCTCTGTTCTTTACTTTTTTCCTTTTTTCAAGTCTGGATAACTGGATGGATCTTTTTGGTGTGACCAAAATTTACCTGAATCACTGGTATATCTTATTTTAATTTTCAAATTGTTGTTCGTTTGGGCCGGAACTGGGAATTTTCCTTGCAGTGTATATCCATTAAATAATGTAATAGGTAACTTCACAAATGTCAATGGTTAGGTTTGATGTTTTCTGTGGCATCGGTCACTATAATGTTTTTCATGGTGTAGTTTCTGAATTTGTCTGTCTTTATTTCGAAGAGAAATTAAATATACAAAATCAAATAGTTCCCTGATGAATCTTTTGTATATTGCTGTGTTGCCGTTGAGTGAAATTACGTGTTGGATCTACCCCACTCAGTTCTTGCGACAAAAAATAGCTCAGTACTCATTTTTTTATATCATCTTTAAGCAAAATTATGTCTTATGCATTTTGAGTTAGTTTTGGTGGATGAGGAAAGTTTAATGCTTCTGTTCCCATATAGTCACATCTTGAAGTGTTTAGGGATCAGATACTTGCCGAACAAGAATGTATTTTGTATTTATCAGCGTTTAAGAAATGTTGGAGCTTACGTGGCTTTATCTTTTTCATTTTAGTAATGAACTAGCTTTTACTTTGAAGTTTTTGCTCAGGCAATTTGCATTGCAGGTTGCTGAACGAGCACTTTTCCTGTGGAATAATGAGCACATTGTGAGCTTAATCGCCCAAAACCGAAATGTCATACTACCTATCATTTTTGAGGCATTGGAGAAGAATATCCTGTCTCACTGGAACCAGGCAGTTCATGGGCTGACTGTTAATGTTCGGAAGATGTTCTTGGATATGGACGCAGAGTTGTTTGAAGAGTGCCAGAATCAGTACAAAGAGAAAGAGTCCAGGGCCAAAGAGGTTGAGGAGCAGCGAGAGTTGACATGGAAAAGACTGGCTGATGTGGCAGAACAGAGAAGGGGAGAGGATATGGTTACAGAATAAGTGATTGCTTGGTGGCATTCTTTTTCTTTTTTATTTTTATTTTTTGGTTATTAATATTTCTTCTCTCTAATTTTTTGATCTCATTGAAGATATCAGAAAAATGCAGCATAAATGTAATTTAACTAGTATGGAATCTGTTAGTAAAGTGCTGCGGAATTATTTGTGAAGAATTTGTTGTAATTTTTTGTTCACCGATGTTTCTTCCTTCTATACAGAAAGTAATTGAGTCACTTAGTTTGTGCCCAATTAGACTTTTTTTTACCCTTTTTTCAGAAAATTTATGGCGAAATTTTGCGTATTCGGATATTCGTGATTATTTCTTTACCATTCATTTATCTTTAAACATTTGTTAACGTGTCTTGAACAGCCAAACGGAGTATTTTAATGGATGAAACCTGATAATCATGGTGAACTTGAAGGACAACATTTGTCCATGAGGTTCTTAATAACGCAACTATTGTGCAGTAAAATTAAAACAGATGGCGGAAGCTCTAGAAACCTCGGATCGACTTCATTCAAAAACGAAAATCAAGAGGAAAGATTGAAGTTTAATTACCTCACTTGTAGTTTCGAAAACAACTTCGTGAAGTGGGAGAAAACGACTGAAAACAGCAAGCTCCGAACACTGTCCAGAAAAACAGCTCTGCACGAACAGCTTTTGTTTTGCCACGATCTGAGATCCTTTAAGCACCCTAATTGTGATGCCTCTAATCAGTCCACACTTAGAAATGTTCTAGGAGTTCAGAGGATTTGGAATCTCGAAATTTCATTAAGAAATGAGAGAGATAATGAAGAAACATGAGTGCTAGCTCATTTGATTCCATCCACCAAATAAAGCCCCATTATCTCTAATAATGGCACCAAACATTATCATGTGCTTAGACCCACTCACTTAGCCATTATTTATTGAAATTGATCTCATCACTTCAATAAACTATTTAATCAAATAAATAAATAGCTAATATTAATTAATTTCGGAATTAATTATTTAATCCCATTTTGATCACATCAAATGGTTAAATGTGAGCTTCTCTTGTGACATGTTCTAATGCTTTCTCTTAATCCATATTGGATCCAATAAAAGCCCATAATTCTAAACCTAAAATTGGTCTAGAAGTCCATAATCATATATGAACCCGAACATGTCCAAAACGGTCATTTTACGTGCTCGACATTCCATAATGTTTAATTGAGGATTTATGAAATTTATTTTGTTCCTTAAACTATTTATGGAACATCTAAATTTCTATCTTAAATCATATTTAAGATGTATTTATATTTATATTCATTCTCAATGAATTATAATATAAATATTAATTTTCCTAAAATTAGGAAATCTAACTTCTCATTTTCTAGTAACTCCTTTTTCATTTCTATATTGTGTGTGACCTTTTAGGTTCTTAGTTATAAGGTAGTAGAACTATTTTAATGATAACTCTTTATTCATTAAATGATGCTAAACTCTTTAATCATCAATTAGAACCCTTCTAATGACCTTAAGATGCATTGGTAATACGCTTCACCAATATTGATCTTAAGGTTTCTACAAGTCGTGAGTGACACCTAGCAGTATATCACAACCATCCAAATAACAAGAATTGTTGGATCTATAGAACCTATTCCATTGTATCTCTATGTCTTGATCTCTTCATCATCCATGTCCAGAGAAAAGCACGGCTTATGGTTTATTATGTTAAGTAGTTGTGCTTTATCTCAAAATAAATATAAATGAACTTGGCATGAAAATATAATTTGAACTCATTCAAATATATTTCACCTTGGCCAAGGATTTCTCATGCCAATTCATATTATCTCATAGGGACATCCTTTTTGTATATTACAAAGTGATGAATTCCATATTGGCCATCAACTTGTCTTCATACATAGCCAACCATGACAGCTATTGCCAGATCTCTTCCGTGATTAGGAATCAATCGTTATGCATTCACATATCAGAGATGTTTATGTATAAGACATCTGTTATACCTCAGGTCTAAAGACCATTACTAAACATAATATCTGTCACAATGTATAATAAGCCATTAACACTCAAGACCATATGGCTTACTATATTCGGTCAAGTTCAGTAAACTTGTTCTTTTAACAAGTACCTATGTGTTTGACTTGACATCTCATGTCAATGATATGAAACTCACCATCCATTTTAGTATCACATACCATAAGGAGTCATAACACATACTAGTGTTTATAGGAATTTATAATGTCCAATTATAAATCCACAACTAGGAACTATTTTAGAAGTATAGTACAAAGGATACACGTTTCATATTCTCGACATACTCGAGAATATGTTCCTTAACTATTTTACTTCTTGGACTATATTCATTAAATTAATATATGAATATTGATAACTTTGCCATTTTATAAATATCAAAATGCTATTCAAATACAATCATTCCCTAAACAATCAAATCACCATTCGATTCCCCTTTAGGGCATATTACTAACAGAACTTTGATAGTTTCTTTAATAATTCATCTCTCATGATCCTTATTATTTTACTGGTAAACATCGAACTTGTTATCCTGTTTGTAGTTTCACAAAAATTTCACTTGAAGAAGTTGAGGGTTGATAAATGAACTTAAGAAAAGAGAAGATATTGGGATTTAATTAAAAGTATTTATCGGGCTTAACATAAATGGAGTTTGAAAAATGGTGTTATTTATTTATTTGGATGTACTTCTTTGTATTTATTTATTTTTTTCCCGGTTAGGCCATTTCAAGAATTAATGTCAACTCCCGCACTTCACAATTTATGATGCGTAAAATATATTCAGAAGCGACGTTCTGCCCTTCATCAATTTGATTTGCGAAGAAATGGCCGGTGCAAATGGACAGTGATGCTTGACAATAAATAGGCGAGAATTCTTTGTGATAAGATATACTTGGAATGACTTCTTAAAAAAAGGGATATACTTGAATGAGACTGAAAATAAAGAAAGCTTAAGCTTTCTGCCATCTCAATTTGGCATCTTTCGTTTGTCTTTTAAATTCTTTTTATTTACAATAATTTTATATTTAGTACATTTTCCACATTGTTCTGGTACAGAAAATATTATACGTCCTTAATCCTTATATATTTATTTAAAAAAACTGTCCCTACAAGTATGCTTTGTGATTGTCATTAGCTTACATCTTCTATATTAAAAAGTAAGATTTAGTTTCTGTTTATTTTTCTACTAACATTCTATACTGAAAAGTTAAGATTTCAAGAATTTGGAGAAATAATTAAAGAACAAAGTTTTAATTTTAGAATTTAAAGATCTTTTAAGATACAGAAGATTTTGAAGAACTTGAAAATGGCTTAACCTAATAAAGCTTGAATTTGAAGCCCTCAACATTTTTGGCCAAAACTACTTGCCTTGATGCCAGAGGTCTCGGCCAAGAAATCAAGCCTGGCAACAACATGCCAAGGCAATGATATTCCTTCTTCATCACCTAATGACATTTGGCCATTTATCTGGGTTTGGATCACCATCTGTTATCACATATCATGAGCCTATTACAAGTGATTTATCAACTGCACATTTTGTCGACTGTCAATTTGATGAGATAAAATTTCCTCCATTAGGAGAGAAAAATCTCTCACTTTATAATAGGTGTAAGCTTTCATGGTAAGTAACAAAATTATATCATTTAGATTCCCGCACAACTCAGAGTGAGGTGAAATGTGGAGGATAATTCAATTATAGCAAATTATAAATGGCTTGGCAAATGCTTTTACTTAGACATCCAAAGTAACCAAGTCATGTATGCTAACTGCGAATGTAATAGGCCAGATAGTTGTTCCTATTGAAATTTTTGAAAAAAGACAACTGATGCTAAACCTCTTGGTTAAAAAGACAATATTCTATAGAAGAGAAAAATGAAAAGTCAGGACCCTGTTATTGTTAATGAATAGGCTATAAGTGAAAACGCTCCTTCAAAGTAAAAGATTGTTGATGAGACCTGTCACTGTAGGGACACTACCTTCTAAAAAAGCAAATACTCTATATATGGGCCAAGCCCATAAATATAAAGGATGACTAGCTGTTCAAGTTTTCTCATAGAGAATTGATATTAATTTTGAGGAGGTGTATTCACCGATAACGTGTTCAATTATATTTCAATTCTTGATTAGTTTGACTATGTCTCTAATATCACCTAGAAGCACATGAAAGTAAAAACTTGACTCAAATATTATCATTATTAAGTATAGAATCAAGCAAGGATCATTCCTATAGAAGATTATTGCCAATTAATTAGTTATTAACACAAAAAGACAAGAAATACAAATATGCACACAAATTTTGGGGCCATTTGGAATTGATTTGCTATGTAAATTAAAGAATTTAAAGTCGAAAATTTAAAATCGTAGATAACTTCAAAGAGGTTGAAATATGATGCAAAGTTTGATTAAGAAATTATTCTCCACAACTAAACATTGGATTTTAATTCAATTATCTAAATCATCATTTAATTTCTTTTGAAAACAACAATCATAAGATAATTTTCAAACTCAATTACCTTGATCTTTCCTTACTTAGTTGCCAAGTAAAATAAGCTCTGTACTTAAATCTTTTTCCAAGAAACAATCCATAATATGCTCTTTAGATTTAATTTAATGAAAGTTTAAGAATCCATAAGGATATAGGCTGCATCAAGAAACAAAATTAAGAATGGCAATGGTATCCACAAACCTGCAAATCCGCCTAAAAATGCCCGCAAAAACCCACATATTGTGGGTGGGTTTGCTATTGTAAATTGAAACTAGCACTAGGTTGTGGGTGGTTTGGTATTAGCCAAATATCCGACGGCACCTGCATGGATATTTGCCAACCCACACTTTTTTTAATAAATATTTTTAATTAAAAAATATTCAAATCTAAAAATATATAAAGTAAATATTGAAAAGTGCAAACGTGTGTACAATATGCCTAAGTCCTAACGGGTTTTAATTTAATGCATGGATTATTATATACTTCTTATAATTTTGTATAGACTATTATTCTTAAACTTTATATACTTCTTATAATTCAGATCAAACACCTCCAAATTATTCCCACTGGAATTCGAGTCAAATCCATATTTAAACCTTTCACAGACATTCTTAAACTTTACAACTTGTCTGACACACCTCAGCCCTACCAGGATATTTCAACAAAGCTTTTGAGTTTGTGTTCAGAGTCCCATTCTCAGTTCACCCATCCAAATCCATTGTGGAAAAATAAGTCTTTCTTCATTAAGTTACCTTTTAAACTCAATGAAGACATTAACCCAACCAAAGCTACCCATCCAGGAATGAGTCCTTCTGACTTACTCCTACCCCAACAAGAATGTTCACAATTGTTAGCCCAAGGTCTCATTGAGCCCACAACTTCTCAATGGGCTTGCCAAGCCTTTTATGTTGAAAAGCATGCTGAGCTTGTTCGAGGAAAGAAACGCTTAGTCATTGACTATTAGCCCTTAAACATATTTTTACAAGATGACAAATTCCCTTTACCACGCCGACAAAGCATGTTTACTTTTCTAAAAAATGCCCAGATCTTTTCAAAATTTGATCTAAAATCAGGTTTTTGGCAATTAGGCATTGAACTCTCAGAACAGTACAAAATTGCCTTTTGTATTCCAAATGCCCATTTCCAATGGACAGTCTTACCCTTTGGTCCCAAAACTGCCCCATCCATATTCCAAAAGTCCATGATCCAAATCTTTCAGCCCATCCTCCATCATGCCTTGATTTACATTGATGACATCTTGCTTTTTTCAGGTTCGCATAAGGAACATCACCAGCTGTTAACTCAGTTCTATGATATTGTCCAGAGTCATGGAATTATGTTATCAGCCAAAAAAAGCACCATTGCCACAGATACCATTGAATTTCTTGGAATGGTCATAAAAGACGGCCATTATCAGTCTGGAAAGCACATTGCCCAAGAGTTGCTTCACTTTCCAGATCAGCACCTTTCCAAAAAGCAAGTCTAATAGTTTCTCGTTATCATCAACTACATCCGTGATTTCATCCCACACGTGGACCAACACACTCGACATCTTTCGACTTTATTGAAAAAGAAGCCCCCAGAGTGGAATGACAACCACACCCTTGCTGTCACTACATTAAAGCAGATTGCGCAAAATCCGCCTCCCTTAAAGTTGATTGCAGATGGCAAGCGCATACTACAGACAGATGCCAGTGATGAATCATGGGATGCCATCCTCCTCGAAGACATCAATGGAAAAGAAAACTTTATCACTTATGCTAGTGGACATTTCTCTGACACACAAAACCATTACCACAGTGTGTTCAAAGAAATCTTAGCGATCAAGAATGGCATCAAGAAATTTGAGTATCATTTGATTGGACACCAATTTCTCATCCGAATGGATAGTTCAGCATTCCCCCACATCCTCAATTTCAAAGGTCTCACCCTTGAACTCTCCAGGGATATCACTGAAGACGAGTTATGGTACCTATGGTGCCTAACTGTTCTTTATGCTACCAAGCTCATCTAGCCAATCAGTCCCACTTTGGAGCATCTCCTCAACCCTGACAAAGCCACCTCCCTCACCTGGACTTTACTTGAATGGTTTTCTCCCATTCCATAGTGGAGACAAAAACTGCAGCACCTCTTTGAGATTTATAATCTTCAAAGAATGTCTGCTTCAGAAGCACGCCTGTTCACCTCAGTGTTCATCATCCATAGGCCATACTTTCAGCATCCAGATACAAAGCTTTTCTGGTCCCAAGATCAAGTATATGAATGGTTTACTACACTACACCCAACAATCATTGAAAATGAAATCCAAACCACCTTGGACAACTAGCTCTGTCAGCTAAACCACCAGACTTCGCCACACAGAGATATTTTTCACACATCCTTAGGCCCACAACATGACCTCATCATGATCCCCACTCCATCTGCCATATCTTAACCAAAATCCACAGGAATAATCATTAAAGAAGAAAAGCTCGACTACACTGACTTCCTCTACCAGGACTCCCAGAACCTATGGGAAGACTTTCTTCCTTTAAGTCAACATCTTCAGCAGTTTCCCCAACTATCCATGCATGAACCAGGATCCTTATCACAACCATCATCATCACAATCACCCAAACCTTCAAAACCAAAGCCTAAACCTCAACCACGCCCAATCACCTTTCACCAATCTGCTGTTTCTACTCCTAACCAACAATCCTCTGGTTATACACCAGCATCGCCATCAGCACCTCCACCACCAGCTCTATCCCAACCTCTTAGTCAATCCAAAGATAAACAACAAGTGCACCAGTTCAGTACCCACACAGTTACCCGTTCATCCACTACAGATGATCAAACTTTCGATTCAAATCTAGCTATTTCAGATAGCCATACTGAGACAGATACAGAATCCTCAGCATCTACCAGTGACTCTGAAAAGTCCTATGCTGATATCACCAAAATCCTGATGGCCCAGCCTGATCAACCTGATCAAGGCCAAACCTCTCACACAGAACCATATGTTGACATTCCTTCTGAAATTGGCGAAGAAATGCCTAAATTCTCTGCCTCAAACCAACCTCCTCCAGCCTAGGCCCAAACCGATCCAAAATCATCAAACGGTCCATGGTTCACATTTGATGATCTCCCATCTTCTAGATGGCGTGAGCGCCTCAATGAAATGTCTGCTGGCTTGATTTACAAATGTTAAGGCCAGGAGCTACAACTCAAGCAGTGCTTCGAGAATTTGCTACTCGATTTACGGGAGCCAAAATAGATTGGTTTGATTCTTTAGGCCAATACAGACAATTATAGTTTGTTTAATTGCCAGAAGTCTCAAGTGCCCTTACGGATATTCATGATCAATTTCTGGGCGACCCATCTGCAGTTTTTGAAGCTGCACGACGAGACTATCTCAACATCTAAGTATAGAAACCAATTTATTAACCGATCACACCAAGTCTTTGATTGCCAATGGCAGCCAAATGCTGAGAGCCCGGCTTGACACTGGCATTGTAGCCAAACCCTCTAAAGAAATCAATAAAAATAAAATACACTGTTTTATTTTTATTTTTTCATCGAGTAAATAGGAATAAAAATTGTATTATTATTTTTAGTAGTCTTTTACAATAAAATAAAAATAAGTAAATTTCAAAAATTTACATTAATTTTTTTATAACACAATTTTGTTTAAATTTGTTTAAAAATTTTTTGTTATATTATTCTTACAAATTTAAAAAAAAAAGGAATAATAATACTTACAATTCTCGCAAGTATTGTAAGTATTAATACTCTATTTTTAAGAAAAAAATGTTTTATGTTGTTTCACAATTGAAATTTATTCTTTTGTTTTTCAACGTGGATGGTTAATTAAAAAAGAAAAAAACGTAGAAGCTTATTAAGAAATTATTAACAAACATATGCTAGAATAAGAGAACAAGAAAAAGAAACTAAAATAGATCCAAGTAATGCCAACCATTTAACACTCACGTTGAATAATAAATAGATTAGCAGCCGAGTAGACAAATAACAAACGTATGCTTTTACGGGGGAGTAAAAAAAATCAAAAAAATAAAAATAGAAAAAGCTTTTAACACAACATTCATAGATTTCCCAAAGGTTAATAAATTAAAGTTCTATGGCCATCTTGATCAGCAATAAGAAAAGAAGTTTGGCAAAACACAACATTGTTCACGTGAAGGCCGTCATTGTGTACAATTTTAGCTGTACAAGCAAAGATTGTCTTGAACATTACCAAAAATCCATGCAAGAGCCGTTTCCCTTCTTGAAAAGATGGAACTTGATTGCATCTCTTACCATGATTTCCCTTCTGTAAATCTCTGACAGAAGCTTGAAGGCCAAATGACAGTCTCCACAAATGCCAAGGTTCTTCGTGATCCTTATGGTTTCCTTACTTCAAGGATTACCAGTCACAGCTCGCCTTGCCCTCCTTGATACCCGCTTCAAAGGGGTTTTAAATATCTTAGCTTCAAAAGAGCTAAGGAACCCATCATGGGAGTAGAACAACGCCACGTACTCTTTTATGGTATCAGAGCCATACTCGTCCTTGAAAATTTCATGTTTTCTAAATCTTCCTTATATGCTCAAAATGGTATAATTTAAGTATTTGATTTGTTTTAATCTTTAGCCTTCAGGAGCAGAGAGAACTTCGCACTCATGGCTTCAACTTCATCTTCATCTTCTTCCAACCCTGTTACTATGTCTTCTACTCTTTCTCTTCTTAAATCTTGCACTTCCCATACCACCAACAAAATTGAAAACCTTGTAGAATACTCCTACATCCCTGAATCCGCCCAAATCAGTGAGTCATCTTACCCTCTCATCAGTCCCTACCAACTGTACAAACGACCCAGTTCCTTTACCCGCAGTATTCGTACCCTCATCTCTACTCGAAGGCCTCAGCCAAAAGAATATATCCAGTCCTCTCGTCTGAATCAGTGTGTTTTTCAAGCAACCTCTGCTGAGCAATATGTCACTTTGGAGATTCCCTCAGAGTTAATTTCCAACTGGAAATGAGAAGGTTATACCCATCTCCATCTTGGAGGAATTAGATTAATCCTCACCTTTCATGGGCGCAAAGGATTACCAGTCACAGCTCGCCTTGCCCTCCTTGATACCCGCTTCAAACAGTACCAAGATGCTGTTGTTGGCACTGTTCTCACTACCCTCCATGCAGGAAGTGTTCTCCTCACTTTCTACCCAAACTTCAACCTTTCTTTCCAAGACACAAATTTACCCATAACCTTAAAAGTCCAAGTCCATATCCAAGGTGCAAAACAAATCTCCTCTGCCAAAATTGCCACTCTCCATCACCAACTGGTCTATAGGCTTCAAAATCATGCCTTAGATCTACCCACTCCAGACCATCACTCTGACACCCTCATGGTCTTAGCTGAATCTGACCAGATCCCAACCATCATCCAGATCCCCAGACAAATTCCCCGTCATGAGCTCATCAAGCTTATGCCTCTTGAGTGGATCTCAAACTATGAACAGTTCCATATTAATACTGCTCCAATTCAGACATCCGAAAGCATGTTTGAAAGACGCCCAGATGGAACAGTCATAATGACTTTCAAACCCCCTCCCCCCCCTCCCAGTGCTCCACAAGAGCCTCCTCGGCTCTCCTTTACTTATTCTTCCATGATCACACCTGTACAAACAGCTTAAGAAGATCTACCCATTACAGGGTTCAACTCAAAAGGCTACCCTGTTTATCCAACAAAGCTCAATGGTCATTTCCTATGGGATGCCCCTGGCTCAGGCATGTGTGACCCAAATTGTCCTTGCTGGGATGATTGGGATGAGGATGATTTATTCCAGAAAAAGGAAACCTAAAAAGAAAAACCCTCTAGCCTCATGTCACCATAATAAGCCCACACCACCACAAGATCCTCCATCTCCACCAGCTCCTTTACCCATCTACAAAAACGAACTCAACTGGATTGCAAAACATTGCAAATCTGAGATTCCCTCACCAATCCCAAATCCAACACCACCACTAAGTTGTATGATGTTTTCTTCTACTTCTTCAGACTACTCTTCTTCCTTTCCTCCTCTAGACACCCACACAGATTTCCAACGCAATGTTGTGTCTAAACCCTTTATCCCTTCAGCCATAACCTCTACAGGACACCTTGAAACCCCTAAACCTTTTGAATCAGTCCTCAACTGACAAACCCAAAATGCCAGAGCACAAAATGATACTTTGGTAAACATTAATCCCAAAGTTGAAAAGATCAGTTTACGAACTGAAAAGCTCGAAACCAAAGTTGATTCCATCACTGCACAAATGTAGCAGATCCATCAAAACCTACAGTCCAAAATTGCTCAACTTGATTCTGAGTTAAGAACCATGCTTGCTCAACGCTATTATGGCCCTGAATTTGACCAGAAGGAAAGAGAGATCAGACGCTTGAAAGTTGAGCTTGACCAGATAGAATCAGAAAAACAAAGGCCTTCCCTTTTTACCTCCTCACCTCCGATGCCTTCCATCGGTCCAACTTATCATCCATTTGCCTCTATGCTTTCCCCTATCAAACAGTATGAACATTTCAAGTTATTTGGTATGACTCATACTCTTTTTCGAGAAAATCCATTACCACCACGACAACCTAAACCTAAACTAAAGCCTAAACCTTAACCATGACCAGCCACTATTCCCCAACCTGCTGTTTCCACTCCTGACCAACCAACCCATGGCTATCCATCAGCACCTCCACCACCAGCTCCTTCTCAACCTCCTACCCAATCCAAAGATAAACAACCCATGCACCTGTTTAGTGCCCCACATAACTGACCACACATCCACCACCGATGATCAAACTTCTGATTCCAATCTTGCAGTCTCAGATACTCATACTGAGACAGACACAGAATCATCAGCTTCCATCAGTGACTCAAAAAAGTCCTATGCTGATATCACCAAAATCCTGATGGCTCAAACTGATCTCCCTGATCAAGGCCAAACCTCTCACACAGAACCATATGTTGACATTCCTTCTGAAGTTGACGAAGAAATCGTCAAATGGTCCATGGTTCACATTTGATGATATTTCATCCTCTAAATGGCGTGATCGACTTACTGAAATGTCTGCCTGGCTTGACTTACAAATGTTAAGGCCAGGAGCCACAACTCAATCAGTCCTTAGAGAATTTGCCACTCGTTTTATGGGTGCTCTAAGAGATTGGTTTGAATCTCTAGGCCAATACAGACAATTGCAGTTTGTTCAATTGCCAGAAGTCTCAAGTGCTCTTGCGGTTATCCATGATCAATTCCTTGGAGACCTCTCTGCAATTTTTGAACCTGCACGACGAGACTATCTCAACATGAAATGCTGTTCCCTCAATGCTAAGGATCTTGAGTTCCATTATAAAAGAATGTCCTTGTTGTTCTATAAGCTTAATGGATTCAATGAACCGACATTAAAGCATGTTTTCCTGGCTTCCCTTCCTGATGAACTCCAACCAGACATACAGCGGCAGCTTCGTGCATCCAATCTTGTCCTTGACAACATCTCTCTTGGCAAAATCTTTCAACTTGCCAAAATTTGTCTTGACAAACTTTGTGAACAGAAACAGTTTTTCAAAGAACTGTTGAAAGACAGAGAACCATTTCAGAGTGCCTGCAAAAAGCCTTATTTGCATATTAAGTGCAAACAGAAGAAGGATTGTGATTGCAGTCCTAAAAAGAAAAGGCATTTTCAGAAATTCAAACGTCCGGAATATTCATCTAAGCCTCATCAGTCCAAAAAGTCCTACAGATTCTTCAGAAAGAAGTCATCTTCATCTAGAGACTTTAAAAGGAGAAAGTCCAACAGATACTTTATCTGCAAGAAGAAAGGTCATTATGCCAAGGATTGTCCCAACAAACGGGAAAAATCTATTCGGCTCCTTGAACATCTCCAAGCTACCACGGATTTCTCTCTAGAAAAGGATGAACTGGAATTCTAATTTTCAAAACAAGATGAACTAAATGATGAAACAATGTTCGCACTACAAAACTCCTCTGATGACTCAGATAGTGATCAATCCCAAGTAATTTTTCACCAACAGTTACTGTCCCTTGATACTACTGTTCCTATACCTTCCATCAAACTCCAAATCTTGCCTTCTAAATTCCAAAAGCCCATTCCAGCAATTGGTCTCATAGACACTGGAGCTCAACGCAGCATGTTAAATCTGAATATTCTTCCACCAGAATATTGGACAGAATCTGAGGAACATTTCAAAGCTGTCAATGGAAAATTGTTCACCACCTCTTTGATTACTAAAAAAACCCATTGGTATTCAAATCTTCCCAAACTATGTCATTTGGATCAAGGTTATTGGTTCAACTCTTCCTAATAAGGATATCTTGTTAGGTTTTGACATCCTTCACCAGATCAAACATCTCTAAATCATTCCCACAGGAATCTGAGTCAAATCCATGTTCAAACTTTTCACAGACATTCTTAAACTTTACAACCTGTCTGATACACCTTAGCCCTACCAGCATATTTCAACAAAGCTTTTGAGCCTGTGTCCAGAGTCTCATTCTCAGTTCACCCATCCAAATCCATTGTGGAAAAATAAGTCTTTCTTTATTAAATTACCTTTTAAACTTAATAAAGACATTAACCCAACCAAAGCTATTTATCCAGGAATGAGTCCTTCTGACTTACTCCTAGCCCAACAAGAATGTTCACAATTGTTAGCCCAAGGTCTAATTGAGCCCACAACTTCTCAATGGGCTTGCCAAGCCTTTTATGTTGAAAAGCATGCTGAGCTTGTTCGAGGAAAGAAACGCTTAGTCATTGACTATCAGCCCTTAAACATGTTTCTACAAGATGACAAATTCCCTTTACCACGCCGACAAAGCATGTTTACTTTTTCTCAAAAATGCCCAGATGTTTTCAAAATTTGATTTAAAATCTGGTTTTTGGCAATTAGGCATTGAACCCTCAGAACGGTACAAAACTGCCTTTTGTATTCCAAATGCCCATTTCCAATGGACAGTCTTACCCTTTGGTCTTAAAACTGCCCCATCCATTTTCCAAAAGTCCATGATCCAAATCTTTCAGCCCATCCTCCATCATGCATTGATTTATATTGATGACATTTTACTCTTTTCAGGTTCGCATGAGGAACATCACCAGCTGGTAACTCAGTTCTATGATATTGTCCAACGTCATGGAATTATGTTATCAGCCAAAAAAAGCACCATTGCCACAGATACCATTGAATTTCTTGGAATGGTCATAAAAGACAGCCATTATCAGCCTGGAAAACACATTGCCCAAGAGTTGCTTCACTTTCCAGATCAGCACCTGTCCAAAAAGCAAGTTCAACAATTTCTTGGTATCATCAACTACATCCGTGATTTCATCCCACACGTGGACCAACACACTCGACATCTTTCGGCTTTATTGAAAAAAGAAACCCCCAGAGTTGAATGACAACTGCAGATACATGGTGGAGAAAGAAACTGCAGCAACTCTCTGAAATTTACAATCTTGAAAGAATGCCTGCTTCAGAAGCACGCCTGTTCACTTCAGTCTTCATCATCCACAGGCCATATTTTCAGCATCCAGATACAAAGCTTTTCTGGACCTAAGATCAGGTGTATGAATGGTTTACTGCACCACACCCAACTGTCATTGAAAATGAAATCCAAACCACCCTGCACAATTATCTCTGCCAACTCAACCACCAGACTCCACCACATAGAGATATCTCCCACACCTCCTTAGGCCCACAACATGACGTCATCATGATCCCCACTCCATCCACTATATCACACCCAAAACCCCCCGGCATCATCATCAAAGAAGAAAAACCAGATTACACTGACTTCCTCTACCAAGACTCCCAGGACCCATGGGAAGACTTTCTTCCTCTCAGTCAACATCTCCAACAGTTTCCCCAACCATCCATGCATGAACCAGGCTCCTCCTCCCAACCGCCACCATCTCAACCACCCAAACCTTCCAAAAAAGATAAGGCTACCCAGACATCACCAAAAGCTTCTCCAATATCATCCAGACCAGTGTATGAATTCTACTGCCCACATCCACCATGCAGTGGTCCCACTTGCAAGCATCCAAGGCTTTCCAAGACCTTTTTTCCTTCACCATTTGACGATGACCCTGATGCGACAGAAAGTGACTCTGAAGACGAATACATGAACCTTCACTCCCCATAAAGAATTTTGTCTTTATGCATGAAATTTCCTCTTTTGTCTCCATGCATGAAATTTACTCTCTTGTCTTGTTGCAGGAAATTTCCCACCTTGTCTCCTTGCATGCGCTCTCCCTTTTGTCTTCTTTCAGGAAATTTATCCCCTTGTCTCGTTCCATGAACTTTCCCATCTTGTCTTGACTCATGCACTTTCCTTGAACCTTCCCTGCATTTTGTCTTGTTGCGATACCTTTTTCCTTTCTTGTCTTGTTGTAAGAAATTTCTCCTTTTGTCCTTTGCATGAAATTTCCCCTTTTGTCTCGATGTATGCACTTCCCCTTTTGTCTTTTGTCATGGATTTTTTCATGTTGTAATAATGTTGCTTGTACTGTAGTTTTATTCTTGTACTGTAACTTTACTCTTGTACTGTAGTTTTACTTTACTTTTACTGTTGTAAAAGATAGGGGTCCTGTCCTATCTTCAAGAGCTCTCCTATATAAAGAGCTCACCCCCCCTTGTAAAATAAGATGTTTTATAAGAAGTTTGAAAGCAATAAACTCTCGCTCTCTCTGCAAATGAAGTTCTAGGGAAAAAAAACAAATCAAAGAATTAAATTTGTTCATTTTGAAAACTTAAGGAAGTATGCTCTGCACTTGCCTTCAAGGAAGGATCCTGTGCATTAGAAAACTTATGGCGATTTCTTAAATGGTTTGGTACCCTGTTTTAAGACTAAAGAGAAGTCTGTTTTTGGGTTTTATAACCTGCAAAGAACTCGTTTTAGGTTTTGATCTAAGAGGTATATTGGTTGGACTCTCGTGGAAAGTAATGTGAGAGCGAAGGCCTTCGAGTAGAGATGAGGGTACGAATACTGCGGGTAAAGGAACTGGGTCGTTTGTACAGTTGGTAGGGACTGATGAGAGGGTAAGATGACTCACTGATTTGGGCGGATTCAGGGATGTAGGAGTATTCTACAAGGTTTTCAATTTTGTTGGTGGTATGGGAAGTGCACGATTTAGGGAGAGAAAGAGTAGAAGACATAGTAACAGGGTTGGAAGAAGATGAAGATGAAGTTGAAGCCATGAGTGCGAAGTTCTCTCTACTCTTGAATGCTAAAGATTAAAACAAATCAAATACTTAAATTATACCATTTTGAGCATGAAAAGAAGATTTAGAAAACACGAAATTTTCAAGGACGAGCATGGCTCTGATACCATAAAAGAGTACGTGGCGTTGTTCTGCCCCCGTGATGGGTTCCTTAGCTCTTTTGAAGCTAAGATATTTGAAACCCCTTTGGACCGGTAGCCCGCACACAGTGGTGTTCCAGCCGATATACCTATTAGATCAAAACCTAAAATGAGTTCTTTGCAGATTACAGACTTCTCTTTGGTCTTAAAACAGGGTACCAAACCATTGAAGAAATCGCCATAAGTTTTCTGATGCATAGGATCCTTCCTTGAAGGCAAGTGCATAGCATACTTCCTTAAGTTTTCAAAATGAACAAATTTAATTCTTTGATTTGTTTCTTTCACTTAGAACTTCATTTGCAGAGAAAGAGAGGAGAGTTTAGAACTTCATGATGATAGAAAGGCACACGAGAGTTTATTGCTTTTCTTTTCCCTAGAGGAAGTTAGTGTAATCTGGTTTTTCTTCTTTGATGATGATGTTGGTGGGTTTTAGGTGTGATATAGTGGATGGAGTGGGGATCATGATGACGTCATGTTGTGAGCCTAAGGAGGTGTGGGAGATATCTCTGTGTGGTGGAGTCTGGTGGTTGAGTTGGCAGAGATAATTGTGCAGGGTGGTTTGGATTTCGTTTTCGATGACAGCTGGGTGTGGTGCAGTAAACCATTCATACACCTGATCTTGGGTCCAGAAAAGCTTTGTATCTGGATGCTGAAAATATGGCCTGTGGATGATGAAGACTGAAGTGAACAGGCGTGCTTCTGAAGCAGGCATTCTTTCAAGATTATAAATTTCAGAGAGTTGCTGCAGTTTCTTTCTCCACCATGGAATAGGAGAAAACCATTCAAGGAGAGTCCAGGTGAGGGAGGTGACTTTGTCTGGGTTGAGAAGATGTTCCAAAGTGGGACTGATTGGTAGAATGAGCTTGGTGGCATAAAGAACAGTTAGGCACCATAGGTACCATAACTCGTCTTCAGTGATATCCCTGTAGGGGTCAAGGGTGAGGTCTGTAAGAAACAAGTTTTCTGGATAGAAGGTAGAAAATGGAAATGAGTCTGCCATAAGGTAGGCTTTCATGAAAAAGCGAAAAACAGCTTTGCGAGCAAAGTCCTGGATGGCAAAGACAGAAGAGAAAGTTTTGTTAAGGGGAAAGTTTTTCTTGGTGAGAGCTTATGGAGGAAGTGAAGTAGCCATGGAGATAACTGGGAAGTGGTAGGTTGTGGAAAATACAGTGTGAAGTTTGTCTGGTTTAGAGAGTCAGGAAAGCATATCAGGGATGAGGTTCTGGGATCCCTTTATATGCTAGACTGTAAAGTCATACTTGGAAAACCAATCTTTTAACCTGAGTAACTTTTTTCAGGAACAATTTTACCTTTGAAAGTGAGAATATTGGGGAAGGTTAAACTGTCCATTCGGATGAGAAAATGGTGTCCAATCAAATGATACTCAAATTTCTTGATGCCATTCTTAACCGCTAAGATTTCTTTGAACAGACTGTGGTAATGCTTTTGTGTGTCAGAGAAATGTCCACTAGCATAGGCGATAAAGTTTTCTTTTCCATTGAGTTCTTCGAGGAGGATGGCACCCTATGATTCATCACTTGCATCTGTCTGGAGTATGCGCTTGCCATCTGCAATTAACTTTAAAGGAGGCGGATTTTGTGCAATCTGCTTTAATGTAGTGACAGCAATGGTGTGGTTGTCATTCTACTCTGGGGGCTTCTTTTTCAATAAAGCCGAAAGATGTCGAGTGTATTGGTCCACGTGTGGGATGAAATCGCGGATGTAGTTGATGATACCAAGAAATTGTTGAACTTGCTTTTTGGACAGGTGCTGATCTGGAAAGTGAAGCAACTCTTGGGCAATGTCCTTTCCAGGCTGATAATTGCCGTCTTTTATGACCATTCCAAGAAATTCAATGGTATCTGTGGCAATGGTGCTATTTTTGCCTGATAACATAATTCCATGACGCTGGACAATATCATAGAACTGAGTTAACAGCTGGTGATGTTCCTCATGCGAACCTGAAAAGAGTAAAATGTCATCAATATAAATCAATGCATGATGGAGGATGGGCTGAAAGATTTGGATCATGGACTTTTGGAAAATGGATGGGGCAGTTTTAAGACCAAAGGGTAAGACTGTCCATTGGAAATGGGCATTTGGAATACAAAAGGCAGTTTTGTACCGTTCTGAGGATTCAATGCCTAATTGCCAAAAACCAGATTTTAAATCACATTTTGAAAAAATCTGGGCATTTTTTAGAAAAGTAAACATGCTTTGTCAGCGTGGTAAAGGGAATTTGTCATCTTGTAAAAACATGTTTAAGGGCTGATAGTCAATGACTAAGCGTTTCTTTCCTTGAACAAGCTCAGCATGCTTTTCAACATAAAAGGCTTGGCAAGCCCATTGAGAAGTTGTGGACTCAATTAGACCTTGGGCTAACAATTGTGAACATTCTTGTTGGGCTAGGAGTAAGTCAGAAGGACTCATTCCTGGATGGGTAGCTTTGGTTGGGTTAATGTCTTCATTAAGTTTAAAAGGTAATTTAATAAAGAAAGACTTATTTTTCCACAATGGATTTGGATGGGTGAACTGAGAATGGGACTCTGGACACAGACTCAAAAGCTTTGTCGAAATATGCTAGTAGGGTTGAGGTGTATCAGACAGGTTGTAAAGTTTAAGAATATCTGTGAAAGGTTTGAACATGGATTTGACTCGGATTCCGGTGGGAATGATTTGGAGGTGTTTGATCTGGTGAAGGATGTCAAAACCTAACAAGATATCGTTATTAGGAAGAGTTGAACCAATGACCTTGGTTCAAATGACACAGTTTGGGAAGATTTGAATACCAATGGGTTTTTTAGTAATCAAAGAGGTGGTGAACAAATTTCCATTGACAGCTTTGAAATGTTCCTCAGATTCTGTCCAATATTCTGGTGGAAGAATATGCGGATTTAACATGCTGCGTTGAGCTCCAGTGTCTATGAGACCAATTGCTGGAATGGGCCTTTGGAATTTGGAAGGCAAGATTTGGAGTTTGATGGAAGGTATGGGAACAGTAGTATCAAGGGACAGTAACTGTTGGTGAAAAATTACTTGGGATTGATCACTATCTGAGTCATCAGAGGAGTTTTATAGTGCGAACATTGTTTCATCATTTAGTTCATCTTGTTTTGAAAAATAGAATTCCAGTTCATCCTTTTCTAGAGAGAAATCCGTGGTAGCTTGGAGATGTTCAAGGAGCCGAATAGATTTTTCCCGTTTGTTGGGACAATCCTTGGCATAATGACCTTTCTTCTTGCAGATAAAGTATCTGTTGGACTTTCTCCTTTTAAAGTCTCTAGATGAAGATGACTTCTTTCTGAAGAATCTGTAGGACTTTTTGGACTGATGAGGCTTAGATGAATATTCCGGACGTTTGAATTTCTGAAAATGCCTTTTCTTTTTAGGACTGCAATCACAATCCTTCTTCTGTTTGCACTTAATATGCAAATAAGGCTTTTTGCAGGCACTCTGAAATGGTTCTCTGTCTTTCAACAGTTCTTTGAAAAACTGTTTCTGTTCACAAAGTTTGTCAAGACAAATTTTGGCAAGTTGAAAGATTTTGCCAAGAGAGATGTTGTCAAGAACAAGATTGGATGCACGAAGCTGCCGCTGTATGTCTGGTTGGAGTTCATCAGGAAGGGAAGCCAGGAAAACATGCTTTAATGTCGGTTCATTGAATCCATTAAGCTTATAGAACAACAAGGACATTCTTTTATAATGGAACTCAAGATCCTTAGCATTGAGGGAACAGCATTTCATGTTGAGATAGTCTCGTCGTGCAGGTTCAAAAATTGCAGAGAGGTCTCCAAGGAATTGATCATGGATAACCGCAAGAGCACTTGAGACTTCTGGCAATTGAACAAACTGCAATTGTCTGTATTGGCCTAGAGATTCAAACCAATCTCTTAGAGCACCCATAAAACGAGTGGCAAATTCTCTAAGGACTGATTGAGTTGTGGCTCCTGGCCTTAACATTTGTAAGTCAAGCCAGGCAGACATTTCAGTAAGTCGATCACGCCATTTAGAGGATGAAATATCATCAAATGTGAACCATGGACCATTTGACGATTTCTTCGTCAACTTCAGAAGGAATGTCAACATATGGTTCTGTGTGAGAGGTTTGGCCTTGATCAGGGAGATCAGTTTGAGCCATCAGGATTTTGGTGATATCAGCATAGGACTTTTTTGAGTCACTGATGGAAGCTGATGATTCTGTGTCTGTCTCAGTATGAGTATCTGAGACTGCAAGATTGGAATCAGAAGTTTGATCATCGGTGGTGGATGTGTGGTCAGTTATGTGGGGCACTAAACAGGTGCATGGGTTGTTTATCTTTGGATTGGGTAGGAGGTTGAGAAGGAGCTGGTGGTGGAGGTGCTGATGGATAGCCATGGGTTGGTTGGTCAGGAGTGGAAACAGCAGGTTGGGGAATAGTGGCTGGTCATGGTTAAGGTTTAGGCTTTAGTTTAGGTTTAGGTTGTCGTGGTGGTAATGGATTTTCTCGAAAAAGAGTATGAGTCATACCAAATAACTTGAAATGTTCATACTGTTTGATAGGGGAAAGCATAGAGGCAAATGGATGATAAGTTGGACCGATGGAAGGCATCGGAGGTGAGGAGGTAAAAAGGGAAGGCCTTTGTTTTTCTGATTCTATCTGGTCAAGCTCAACTTTCAAGCGTCTGATCTCTCTTTCCTTCTGGTCAAATTCAGGGCCATAATAGCGTTGAGCAAGCATGGTTCTTAACTCAGAATCAAGTTGAGCAATTTTGGACTGTAGGTTTTGATGGATCTGCTACATTTGTGCAGTGATGGAATCAACTTTGGTTTCGAGCTTTTCAGTTCGTAAACTGATTTTTTCAACTTTGGAATTAATGTTTACCAAAGTATCATTTTGTGCTATGGCATTTTGGGTTTGCCAATTGAGGACTGATTCAAAAGGTTTAGGGGGTTCAAGGTGTCCTGTACAGGTTATGGTTGAAGAGATAAAGGGTTTAGACACAACATTGCGTTGGGAATCTGTGTGGGTGTCTAGAGGAGGAAAAGAAGAAGAGTAGTCTGAAGAAGTAGATGAAAACATCATACAACTCAGTGGTGGTGTTGGATTTGGGATTGTTGAGGGAATCTCAGATTTGCAATGTTTTGCAATCCAGTTGAGTTCGTTTTTGTAGATGGGTAAAGGAGCTGGTGGAGATGGAGGATCTTGTGATGGTGTGGGCTTATTATGGTGACATGAGGCTAGAGGGTTTTTCTTTTTAGGTTTCCTTTTTCTGGAATAATGATCATCGTCCTCATCCCAATCATCCCAACAGGGACAATTTGGCTCACACATGTCTGAGCCAGGGGCATCCCATAGGAAATGACCATTGAGCTCTGCTGGATAAACAGGGTAGCCTTTTGAGTTGAACCCTATAATGGGTAGATCTTCTTGAGCTGTCTATACAGGTGTGATCATGGAAGAATAAGTAAAGGAGAGCCGAGGAGGCTCTTGTGGAGCACTGGGAGGGGGTTTGAAAGTCATTCTAACTGTTCCATCTAGGCGTCTTTCAAAAATGCTTTCGGATGTCTGAATTGGAGCAGTATTAGTATGGAACTGTTCATAGTTTATGATCCACTCAAGAGGCATAAGCTTGATGAGCTCATGACGGGGAATTTGTCTGGGGATCTGGATGATGGTTGAGATCTGGTCAGATTCAGCTAAGACCATGAGGGTGTCAGAGTGATGGTCTGGAGTAGGTAGATCTAAGGCATGATTTTGAAGCCTATAGACCAGTTGGTGATGAAGAGTGGCAATTTTGGCAGAGGAGATTTGTTCTGCACCTTGGATCTGGACTTGGACTTTTAAGGTTGTGGGTAAATTTGTGTCTTGGAGAGAAAGGTTGAAGTTTGGGTAGAAAGTGAAGAGAACACTTCCTGCATGGAGGGTAGTGAGAACAGTGCCAATAACAGCATCTTGGTACTGTTTGAAACGGGTATCAAGGAGGGCAATGCTAATCTCTCACTGTGATAAGACACAATCGTTTCTTTCTCCTCTTCGTCTACATCAAATACTACTTGCACTGTGTTGGGAACATAACCTGCAGATTTCAGCTTCATGATCATGTCTTTGAGCATCAGCTCAATCTCTTTGGTTTGAGGGTGTGATTTTTTGCATGCTAGAAACGATGAGGAGTTCCATTATGCTCAATATAGCTCCACCAAGGTGGCTTTTGGATGCCAGAGTCATCCATCAATTTCCTCACTTGTCTGGCTTCTTCCCAACGATAGGTTTCAGCTAGCATATTAGACAACAAAACATAGTGTGCTCCGTGATCAGGCTCTAGATCAAGGAGTTTTTGCCCCGCAATCTCACCTATTTTTGCATTTCTGTTCAGTCTGCAAGCAGCCAGTAGAGCTCGCCATATTACAGAGTTGGCATCGTAAGGCATAGTCTGAATTAAACCATAGGCTTCATCCAAGCAACCATCTCTCGCAAGAAGATCAACCATGCAGCCATAATGTTCCATTTGTGGTTTGATACCGTAATTTAACATGGATTCAAAGAACTGCTTACCCTCTTCAACTAGACCACTATGACTACAAGCACACAAAACTGTCACAAATGTGACTCCATCTGGTTTTAATCCCATCAACTCCATTTCTCTAAAAACAGCTATAGACGTCTTACCCAGACCGTGTTGAGCAAGACCAGAAATCATGGAGTTGAATAGAGAACCTGTCTTCAAATTTTTTGGTATTTTGTAAAAAACAGATAGAGCAGTATCTAAGCTACCACATTTTGCATACATATCTATAACAGCTGTAGTTAGAAAAATATTCCTACCAAACACAACATTTACCATGTATTGTTGATGAAGCCTTTTGACAAAATCCAAAGCACCAAGACTAGCACAGGCTCTAAGTACGGCAACCATTGTAACTTCATCTGGATGTATACCCAGTGATTCCATCTTTCCATGGAATTCAAATTTTTTAATTCCATACTTAACTAAAGCCCCCTACCTGAGAGTAACCACTGATCATGGCTGTCCAAGAAACTAGATCCCTTTGATCCATCTGATCAAAGAGTTGTTTGGCTCTCTCAATTTTTCCCTCTCGAGTATATCCTGACATCATAGAACTCCAAGATGCTGTACTCTTACTCATTCCCATTGTACTAAATACCCGCTCAGCCATATTCATCATCCCACATTTTGCATACATAATAACAGCAGTCTTGAGCAACATATTAGTGTTAGTAATATGCCCTAAAGGCCAATCGAATGGTGATTTGATTGTTTAGGGAATGATTGTGTTTGAATAGCATTTTGATATTTATTAAATGGCAAAGTTATGAATATTCATATATTAATATAATGAATATAGTCCAAGAAGTAAAATAGTTAAGGAACACATTCTCGAGTATGTCGAGAATATGAAACGTGTATCCTTTGTACTATACTTCTAAAATAGTTCCTAGTGGTGGATTTATGATTGGACATTATAAATTCCTACAAACACTAGTATGTGTTATGACTCCTTATGGTATGTGATACTAAAATGGATGGTGAGTTTCATATCATTGACATGAGATGTCAAGTCAAACACATAGGTACTTGTTAAAAGAACAAGTTTACTGAACTTGACCGAATATAGTAAGCCATGTGGTCGTGAGTGTTAATGGCTTATTATACATTGTAACAGACACTATGTTTAGACCTGAGGCATAACAGATGTCTTATACATAGACATCTCTGATATGTGAATGCATAACGATTGATTCCTAATCACGGAAGAGATCTAACAATAGCTGTCATGGTTGGCTATGTATGAAGACAAGTCTATGGCCAATATGGAATTTATCACTTTGTAATATACAAAAAGGATGTCCCTATGAGATAATATGAATTGGCATGAGAAATCCTTGGCCAAGGTGAAATATATTTGAAGGAGTTCAAATTATATTATCATGTCAAGTTCATTTATATTTATTTTGAGATAAAGCACAACTGCTTAACATAATAAACCATAAGCTGTGCTTTTCTCTGGACATGGATGATGAAGAGACCAAGACATAGAGATACAATGGAATAGGTTCTATAGATCCAACAATTCTTGTTATTTGGATAGTCGTGATATACTGCTAGGTGTCACTCATGACTTGTAGAAACCTTATGATCAATATTGGTAAAGCGTATTACCAATGCATCTTAAGGTCATTAGAAAGGTTCTAATTGATGACTAAAGAGTTTAGCATCATTTAATGAATAAAGAGTTATCATTAAAGTAGTTCTACTACCTTATAACTAAGAACCTAAAAGGTCACACACAATATAGAAATGTAAAAGGAGTTACTAGAAAATGAGAAGTTAGATTTCCTAATTTTAGGAAAATCAATATTTATATTATAATTCATTGAGAATGAATATAAATATAAATATATCTTAAATATGATTTAAGATAGAAATTTAGATGTTCCATAAATAGTTTAAGGAACAAAATAAATTTCATAAATCCTCAATTAAACATTATGGAATGTCGAGCACGTAAAATGACCATTTTGGACATGTTCGGGGTCATATATGATTATGGACTTCTAGACCAATTTTGGGTTTAGAATTATGGGCTTTTATTGGATCCAATATGGATTAAGAGAAAGCGTTAGAACATGTCACAAGAGAAGCCCACATTTAACCATTTGATGTGATCAAAATGGGGTTAAATGATTAATTCCGAAATTAATTAATATTAGCTATTTATTTATTTAATTAAATAGTTTATTGAAGTGATGAGATCAATTTCAATAAATAATGGCTAAGTGGGTGGGTCTAGCACATGATAATGTTTGGTGCCATTATTAGAGATAATGGTGGCTTTATTTGGTGGAAGGAATCAACATGAGCTAGCATTCATGTTCCTTCATTATCTCTCTCATTTCTTATTGAAATTTCGAGATTCCAAATCCTCTGAACTCCTAGAACATTTCTAAGTGTGGACTGATTAGAGGCATTACAATTGGGGTGCTTAAAGGATCTCAGATCGTGGCAAAACAGAAGCTGTTCGTGCAGAGCTGTTTTTCTGGACAGTGTTCGGAGCGTGCTGTTTTCAGTCGTTTTCTCCTACTTTACGAAGTCATTTCTGAAACTACAAGTGAGGTAATTAAACTTCAATCTTTCCTCTTGATTTTCGTTTTTGAATGAAGTCGATCCGAGGTTTCTAGAGCTTCTGCCATCTATTTTAATTTTACTGCGCAATAGTTGCGTTATTAGGAACCTCATGGACAAATGTTGTCCTTCAATTAGAACCAACGTAACCCAAGTTTTTATAAACCGAAGCATGAAACTGCTTTCCAATCCTAGGATCATTTAATTATGTACAAGTAGAGAACATTGCTACAAAGGTAAATGCATCTGGCTGGATGCAGGAATCCTGCATCTTTCTAAAGAGCCAGAGAGCAGGACAAGGTTCCTTAACTTGAGCATATCCCTTTATCAGGGTATTATATGATACAAGATATCTAGCAAGACTTCCCTCAAAAACTTTGTGGGCATTGTTTATATATCCAAAAATTGAATAAAAATGGATTAAAGCATTCCTTATAAAGAGATCAAAATCAAGCCCAAACTTTATTATATGACAATGAATTTGACAACCCGATTTGAAGCTTGACAGCCTTGCACAGGAATTAAGAACAAATGGAAAGGTATAGTTATTTGGTGATATGATCCTCTTGGAAAGCATGGACGTGTAGAGGGCAAGGGCCTCTTGAGGGGAATCACTACGAGAGTAGCGTCTCATAAGTGTGTTCCAGATAAATATATTCGGATTATGAATTTGCGAGAAAAGAATTCGAGAACGAAAGAGACCATTTTTACAACCAGACAAGGCAAAGAAGGAGATGAGCTGGTTGCTGGAGATGTGGTGGTTACTATGAACAATTTGGCCATGAATTTGGAGAGCTTGTTTGAGGGATTTGCATGATTCTAATAGAGCTAATAGCGACGAGTGTTCTAAAACAAGTCTTTTCATTGAAATGACAAGTATTGCTAAATGAGGTAATGGAGTCAGTCAGCTCCGAAATATCCACTTCCAAATAAGTAACTAGTTCTTTATATACCAGTAGCTGGCGTAGTTCCTTTTCAGAGCTTATTCTACAAAGATGCCTTGGAAATTGCAAAACAATTGAGTTAGTGTAACCCATAATACAAGTACCTGCTAGTGGTTTCTGTCACTGGAAACATTTTCCATTAGCAATACAATCAAGAATTCCAAGGTCTCATCTCACTCAATAAGTTCAGCAATTAACTGCACCCAACACAAGAAACCACAGTCCTATGAATGAAAATTCAGCACTTCATGGATTCATTCAACTTCATGTGAAATTACAGTTCCAGCATCATCAGTGATACTAAAGAGAACACGGTAAATATGATCCAGAATTCACTATAATATAATACAGCATGCAACATCGAGTAGTTTAGTTTTTCTTCTCCTCTAAGTTGGGTTGCCAGTTCATTTTTAAGGTGATTACAAATCTAGATTTAGAAGATCATCACAAAAATGGAATAAGATAGACTATCCAGGAAAATAAATAAATAAATAAATCTTCCTTCAGATAAATACCTTTCTACACGTTTTGCTTAGTCATTATGTGGTTCAGATTGGTGATTGAGGTGGCAAAGGAAATTTTGAAGGTTTTCTGGATGCTATTGTCTTGTTCAAGAATTGCTGGATGTGGTGTTGTGAACCATCCGAACACTTGGCCTTGAGTCCAAAAGAGTTGGTGTTTGGATGTTGAAAATATGGCCTGTGGATAAGGAACACGGAGGTGAACATATTTGCTTCTGATTCAGGCATTGGATCAAGGTTGTAGATCATGGATAATTGATGTAACTTTCTTCTTCACCAAGGAAGTGGAGAAAAGCACTCAAGAAGGGTCCAAGTCAAGAAGGTTGATCTGTCAAGATTCATGAGATGATTCAGGGTAGGTTTCACAAGGAGAACTAACTTGGTGGCGTAAAGAACGGTTAGGCACCAGATGTACCATAACTCATCTTTGGTTACATCCCTAGAAGGGTTAATGTTTAAACCTGTAAGAAACAAGTTCTCAGGGTGAAAAGTTGAGAAAGGAAATGAATATGCTAACATGTATTCTTTCACGAAAAATTTAAAAACATATCTTTTTTGCAAATTCTTGGAAAGTCTTGTGGGTTAAGGCTTGGTTTGGTAGAGAGGTGGCCATGAAAATGATGGGAAAGTGGTATCCTATGGATATGCAATGCAGAGGTGTTATTGGTTTTGTCAGTCTTGAGAGTAGATCTGGAATGAGGTTCTGGGTTCCTTTTATATGCTTCATAGAGAAGTCATATTTTGAGAACTAGTCTTTGAGTATGAGCAACATCTTTTCTGGAATTGTTTTCCTTCGGATAAGAAAATGATAGCCGATAAGATGGTATTCAAATTTCTTGATACCATTCTTTACAACTAAGATCTCTTAGTACACACTGTGGTAGTGCTGCTGTGTGTCAGAGAAATGTTCGCTAGCATAAGCAATAAAGCTTTCTTTGCCATTTATTTTTTCGAGAAGAATAACATCCTATGATTCATCACTTGCATTTATCTGGAGTATCCGTTTGCCATCTGTGATGAGCTTTAATGGTGGCGGATTTTGAGTAATCTTTCTTAAAGTGGTGACAGCAAGTGCGTGGTTATCATTCCATTTTGGTGGTTTTTTCTTTAATAAAGTCGAAAGCTGATTGGTATGGTGATCGACATAAGGAATAAAGTCTCTAATGTAATTGATGATGCCAAGGAATTGCTGTATTTGTTTCCTGGTATGGAAAGTGGAGCAATTCTTGGGCAATGTGCTTTCCTGGCTGGTAGTATCCATCTTTGATAATCATTCCAAGGAATTCAATATTATCTGTTGCAATGGTGTTTTTCTTGGCTGATAACATAATTCCGTGAGTCTGGATGATATCAAAAAATTGATTTAATAATTGGCAATGTTCTTCATGTGTGCTTGAAAATAACAAAATATTGTCAATATAAATCAATGCATGATGCAAGATGGGTTGAAAGATTTTGACCATGGCTTTTTGAAAAATAGAGGGAGCAGTTTTCAAGCCGAAGGGTAAAACTGTCCATTGATAATGAGCATTAGGGATGCAAAAAGCAGTTTTGGATCTTTCTAAATGTTCAATGCCAATTTGCCAAAAACTTTACTTGAGGTCAAATTTTGAAAAGATCTAGTAAGAACATGTTTAAGGGTTGATAGTCAATGACTAATCACTTTTTTCCTCTAACAAGTTCAAAACGTTTTTCCACATAAAACGCCTGACAAGCCCATTGAGACTTGGTAGGTTCAATAAGTCCTTGGGGCAAGAGTTGTGAACATTGTATTTGGGCTAAGGCTAATTCCTGGATGAGTAGCCTTAGTAGGATTGACGTCTTCATTCAGTTTAAAAGGCAACTGAATAAAGAAAGACTTGTTTTTCCACAAAGGATTTAGGTGGATGAAGTCAGAATGGAATTCTGGATAATATTTTAGAAGCTTGGTTGAGAAATCTTGATAAGATGGTGGAGATTCGAACAGACTGTAAAGTTTAAGGATCTCTGTGAAAGATTTGAACATGGATTTGACCCTAATTCCATTGGAAAGAATTTGAAGATGTTTTATCTCGTGGATGGTGTCAAATCCTAATAAGATATCCTTATTAGGGAGTTTTGAACCAATGATTTTTGTCCAGATAACACAATTTAGAAAGATTTGAATACCAATGGGATTTTTGTTAATCAATTCTGTAGTGAACATTTTTCCATCTGCTGCTCTGAAATGTTCTATATGAGGGTTTTCAGTTTTGAGCTGGAAGAATATCTGAATTCATCATGCTTTTTTGGGCACCAGTATCTAGAAATCATATTGCTGGTATGGGTCGTTGAAACTTTGAAGGTAAGATTTGGAGTTTGATGGAGGGAATTGGAAGGTAGTGTTTAGGGACAACGATTGTTGATGAAAAATGGATTGAAACTCATCATTTTCTAAATCATCATATGAGTTTTCCGATGCGATCATTGTTTCATCAGTAGGGTCTTCTTGTTCTGAGAAGATAGATTCTACTTTTCCTTTTTAGTAGAATACTCAGTAACAACTTGTAAATGCTTTACTAATCTGATTGCCTTTTCTTTTTTGTTTAGACAATCCTTTGCATAGTGGCCTTTTTTCCCACAAATAAAGCATCTGCTAGATGTTTTCCTACCCTGTTCTTTAGAAGAGAGATTTTTTTCTGAAGAATCTGTATGGTTTCTTCCATTTCTTAGATTTTGATTTAGAAAAGAAAGTTGGATGCATGATCTTCTTGAAATGCTTTTTCCGCGCAATCAAATGACTGCAGTCATAGTCTCTTTTATCTTTGCATTTGATCCGCAAGTATGGTTTCTTACAGGTGCTTCTGAAAGGCTCTTTGTCTTTGACCAATTCTTTAAAGAACTATTTTTGTTCACAAAGTTTTTCCAAACATCCCTTAGCCATCTGAAAGATTTTTCCCAAGGAGATGTTGTCAAGGTTGAGGTTGTGCACCGTAAGTTATTACTGAATTTTTGGCTGCAATTCTGTAGGTAAGGAAGCCAGAAACACATGCTTTAAGGTGTGATCATTGAACCCATTAAGCTTGTAGAACACGATTGACATTCTTTTGTAATAGAAATCAAGATCTTTAGTATTCAAAGAGCAACACTTCATGTTGAGATAGTCTCGTCTTGCTACTTCAAAAAATGCAGACGGTTCTCCAATAAATTGTTCATGCAGAATAGCAAGAGCATTAGAGACGTTTGGCAATTGCATAAACTGTAATTGTCTATAGGGGCTAAGACTGTCAAGCCAGTCTCTTAGAGATCCCATGAAACAGGTTACAAACTCTTTGAGGACTTATTCAATTGTTGCACCAGATCTTATCATATGGAGATCTACCCAGGCTGACATTTCGGATAACTCTCAATCTGACTCTGGGAATGGTTTGTGGCTATCATGAGCTTAGGGCTGAGGTGGTTGATTGGTTGAGGATTCAGCTACCTCATCAATGTCTGAGGGTATTTCAAAGTATGATTTTGGTTGAGATGGTTGTGCTGGTTTTGTTTCTTCTAGTTGTGCAATCAAAAGTTTAGTAATATCTGCATAAGGACTTTCTGAATCAGTGCTTGAAATTGAAGATTCTGTATCAAATTCTATCATAAAAGTATCAATTTCTGTGGAATAAGTGGAAACTTCAATGTGATGGGAAACATATTGATGCATGGGTTCTTTATCCTTGGATAGAGATGGTTGTAGGGTAAAAACAGGAGTATATTCTGGAGAATCTTGTCGTTGTACAGTAGTGGAGGTTGGTTGATGAATTTTGATAGGTCTTTGTTGGGGTTTAGGTTTTGGTTTTAGTTGAGATGGTTGTGGCATATTTTTGAAAAGAGTATATGTCATTCCAAATAGTTTGGAAGGATCATACGGTTTCATTGGTGCAAGCATAGGGTTGAATGGATGGTAAGTTGGACTGATTGTAGGTATGAGAGGTGATTTGGTGAAGAGTGTAGGTCTGTGTTTTTCTGATTCAATCTGATCAAGCGTTGCCTTTAGATGTTTGATTTCTCTCTCCTTTTGATCAAACTCAGGACCATACTATCTTTCGCTAAGCATGACTCTTAAGTCTGCATCTAGTTGGGGGATTCTAGATTGTAAATCTTGATAGATTTGCTGCATTTGCAAGATTATTGAGTCAACCTTGGTTTCTTGGCTGATAACATAATTCCATGACTCTGGACAATATCATAGAACTGTGTTAACAGCTGGTGATGCTCCTCATGCGAACCTGAAAAGAGTAAAATGTCATCAATATAAATCAATGCATGATGGAGGATGGGCTGAAATATTTGGATCATGGACTTTTGGAATATGGATGGGGCAGTTTTTGAGTCCAAAGGGTAAGATTGTCCATTGGAAATGGGCATTTGGAATACAAAAGGTAGTTTTGTACCGTTCTGAGGGTTCAATGCCTAATTGCCAAAAACCTGATTTTAAATCAAATTTTGAAAAGATCTGGGCATTTTTGAGAAAAGTAAACATGCTTTGTCGACATGGCAAAGGAAATTTGTCATCTTGTAAAAACATGTTTAAGGGCTGATAGTCAATGACTAAGCGTTTCTTTCCTCGAACAAGCTCAGCATACTTTTCAACATAAAAGGCTTGGCAAGCCCATGGAGAAGTTGTGGGCTCAATTAGACCTTGGGCTAACAATTGGGAACATTCCTGTGGGCTAGGAGTAAATCAGAAGGACTCATTCCTGGATGGGTAGCTTTGGTTGGGCTAATGTCTTCATTGAGTTTGAAAGGTAACTTAATAAAGAAAGACTTATTTTTCCACAATGGGTTTGGATGGGTGAATTGAGAATGGGACTTCGGACACAAACTCAAAAGCTTGGTTGAAATGTCCTGGTAGGGCTGAGGTGTGTCAGACAGGTTGTAGAGTTTTAGAATGTCTGTAAAAGGTTTAAGCATGGACTTGACTCGGATTCCAGTGGGAATGATTTGGAGGTGTTTGATCTGGTGAAGGATGTCAAAACCTAACAAGATATCTTTATTAGGCAGAGTTGAACCAATGACCTTGGTCCAAATGACACAGTTTGGGAAGATTTGAATACCAATGGATTTTTTGGTAATCAAAGAAGTGGTGAACAATTTGTCGTTAACAGCTTTGAAATGTTCCTATGAGAAAACGGGAAGATTTAAATCTGTTCATTTTGAAATTAAGGAAGTATGCTCTACACTTGCCTTTCATCAGGATTTTGTGCATTAGAAAACTTTTAATGATTTTTATCTGGTTTGATACCCTGTTTTGGGTTGTAAACCTATAATGGAAATGTTTTAAGTTTTCTATTTTTCATCTGAGTATATCGGCTGGAAACCCAAGCATGTGGACTACTGGTCCAAAGGACGATCTTCTCGTCATTGCTTTGGTCTAACAGTGCCACGTACTTCGTTGCCTATTATGGTATCAGAGCTCCAAACTTACCAAAGTGGTATGATAAGAGTCTTCCCTATTTCTTTGAAAAATAGTTAGGCTTCAGAAATAGAGAGAAATTTTCACTCACAATATCCACTTCATCTAATAACGCTTCTGCTCTGTCCTTACCCAAATCTTGCACCAAACAAACTGCTAATAAAAAAGAAAACCTTGTTGAATACTCATATATCCCTGAGTCAGCCCAAATCAATGAATCATCATTCCCTTTTCTTAGTCCTTACTAGCTCTATAAGCGAGGAAACGCTTTTACCAACAGTATAAGAACCCTTATCTCTACTAAAAGACCTCATCCAAAAGAATACATCCAGTCCTCTAGACTAGATCGGTGCACTCTTCAAGCTACCACATCTGAGCAATATGTTACTTTAGAAATACCTCCAAAATTGATTTCCAACTGGAAAAGCGAGGGCTATGTTCATCTCCATCTTGGGGTAGTAAGATTAATCCTTACCTCACATGGAAGAAAAGGATTACCTGTTACAACTAGAATTGCTATGCTTGACACTAGATTCAAATAGTATCAGGATGTAGTCGTTGGTACTGTCCTGACCACTTTACATACAGGAACTGTTCTTCTTACTTTCTACCCCAATTTCAATCAATCTCTCCAAGATATCAACTTGCCAACTGCCTTGAAAGTTCAAGTTCAAATTCAAGGAGCAGAACAAATCTCCTCAGTGAAAATGGCTACCTTATACCATAAGTTGGTCTATAGGTTTCAATCTATCTCGCCTTAGATCTTCCCACACCTAACAACCACTCTGATGCTCTTATGGTGTTAGCAGAATTAGACCAAATTCCAACCATCATCCATATCCCTCACCGTGAACTTATAAAACTCATGCCTCTGGAATAGATTTCAAATTATGAGAAGTTCCATAACAATACAACCCCGATTTAGACATTAGAAAGTATATTTGAAAGAAGGCCAGATGGTACTATCAGAATGACTTTTTGGCCTCCACCAAGTACCTCTCAGCCAAAACCTAGTGCTCTTAAAGTGCTCCAAGGTTATAATTCACTTATTCTTCAATGATTACGACTGTTCAAATATCCCAAGAAGATCTGCCAATCATAGGATTTAACTCAGAAGGGTACCCAGTATACCCTGCGAAGTTAAACAAACACTTTTTATGGAATGCTCCAGGATCTGGAAGGTGCAACCCAAATTGTCTTTGTTGGGATGATTGGGAAGAGGACGATCAAGATTCCAAAAGGAAAGGAAAACCAAAAAAGAAAATTCATTCTCCTTGTAACCACACAGAAGCAAACCTGCCATATGAACCTCCACCTCCACTAGCTCCGTTACCCATATACAAAAAAGAACTCAAATGGATTGCAAAACATTGCAAACTTGAAACCTTTTCACCAAATCTAAACCAAACCTCTACTCCTCAACTTGTTGCCTGTATGATGTTTTCTTCATCATCTAAAGATTATTCTTTTAATTTCTCATCCTTAGAATCCCAATTGATTTACAAAGAAAGGTTGTGACAAAACCTTTCATTTCTTCAGCCATAACCGCTGCTGGTCACCTAGAAGAACATAAACCATTTGAATCAGTCCTCAACTAGCAAACACAGAATGCCAAAGCACAAAATGACACATTGGTAGACATCCCTGCATTTTGTCTTGTTGCCATGCATTTTCCTTTATTGTCTTGTTGTAAGAAATTTCCCCTTTTGTCTCGATGTATGCACTTTCTCTTTTTGTCTTTTGTCATGGACTTTGTCATGTTGTAATAATGTTGCTTGTACTGTAGTTTCTCTTGTACTGTAGCTTTCCTTTACTTTTACTGTTGTAAAAGATAGGGGTCCTGTCCTATCTTCAAGAGCTCTCCTATATAAAGAGCTCACCCCCTTGTAAGAGGTTTTAAGGAAGTTTGAAAAAGCAATAAACTCTCGTGTGCCTTTCTATCATCATGAAGTTCTAAACTCTCCTCTCTTTCTCTGCAAATGAAGTTCTAAGTGAAAGAAACAAATCAAAGAATTAAATTTTTTCATTTTGAAAACTTAAGGAAGTATGCTCTGCACTTGCCTTCAAGGAAGGATCCTGTGCATCAGAAAACTTATGGCGATTTCTTAAATGGTTTGGTACCCTGTTTTTAAGACTAAGGAAAAGTCTGTTTTTGGGTTTTATAACCTTGAAAGAACTTGTTTTAAGTTTTGATCCAAGAGGTATATAGGCGGGAAACTCTCGACGTAAATTCCAGAGGCGAACCCTAATGGGCGTTACTCTTTTATGGTATCAGAGCCATACTCGTCCTTGAAAATTTCGTGTTTTCTAAATCTCATTTTTCATGCTCAAAATGGTATAATTTAAGTATTTGATTTGTTTTGTTCTTTAGACTTCAGGCGTAGAGAGAACTTCTTAATCATGGCTTCAACTTCATCTTCATCTTCTTCCAATCTTGTTACTCTGTCTTCTACTCTTTCTCTCCCTATATCTTGCACTTCTCATACCACCAATAAAATAGAAAACCTTGTAGAATACTCCTACATCCCTGAATCCGCCCAAATCAGTGAGTCATCTTACCCTCTCATCAGTCCCTACCAACTGTACAAAAGACCTAGTTCCTTTACCCATAGCATCCGTACCCTCATCTCCACTCGAAGACCTCATCCAAAAGAATATATCCAATCCTCTCGTCTGGATCAGTGTGCTCTTCAAGTAACCTCTGCTGAGCAATATGTCACTCTGGAGATTCCCTCCGAGTTGATTTCCAACTAGAAACGAGAAGGTTATACCCATATCCATCTTGGAGGAATTCGATTAATCCTCACCCTTCATGGGCGCAAAGGCTTACCAGTCACAGCTCGCCTTGCCCTCCTTGATACCCACTTTAAACAGTACCAAGATGCTGTTATTGGCACTGTTCTCACTACCCTCCATGCAGGAAGTGTTCTCCTCACTTTCTACCCAAACTTCAACCTTTCTCTCTAAGACACAAACTTACCCACAACTTTAAAAGTCCAAGTTCAGATCAAGGGTGCAGAACAAATCTCTTCTGCCAAAATTGCCACTCTCCATCACCAATTGGTCTATAGGCTCCAAAATCATGCCTTAGATCTACCCACTCCAGACCATTACTCTGACACCCTCATGGTCTTAGCTGAATCTGACCAAATCCCCACCATCATCCAAATCGCCAGACAAAATCCTCGCCATGAGCTCATCAAGCTTATGCCTCTTGAATGGATCTCAAACTATGAACAGTTCCATACTAATACAGCTCCAATTCAGACATCAGAAAGCATGTTTGAAAGACGGCCAGACGGAACAGTCAGAATGACTTTCACACCACCTCCCAGTGCTCCATAAGAGCCTCCTCGGCTCTCCTTTACCTACTCTTCCATAATCACAGCTGTACAGACAGCTCAAGAAGATCTACCCATTACATGGTTTACTTCTAAAGGCTACTCTGTTTATCCAGCAAAGCTCAATGGTCATTTCGTATGGGATGCCCCTGGCTCAGGTATGTGTGACCCAAATTGTCCCTGCTGGGATGATTGGGAAGAGGACGATGATGATTATTCTACCAGAAAAAAAAACCCAAAAAGAAAAAACCTTCAGTTCCATGCCACCATTTTGACCCTAAACCACTACACGACCATCCTCCTCTACCAGCTCCTTTACCCATCTACAAAAAAGAACTCAATTGGATTGCAACACATTGCAAATCCGAGATTCCCTCACCAATCCCAAATCCAACACCACCACTGAGTTGTATGATGTTTTCATCTACTTCTTCAAACTACTCTTCTTCCTTTCCTCCTTTAGACACCCACACCGATTCCCAACGCAATGTTGTGTCCAAACCCTTTATCTCTTCAGCCATAACCTCTACAGGACACCTTGAACCCCCTAAACCTTTTGAATCAGTCCTCAATTGGCAAACCCAAAATGCCAGAACACAAAATGATACTTTGGTAAACATTAATTCCAAAGTTGAAAAAATCAGTTTACGAACCTAAAAGCTTGAGACCAAAGTTGATTCCATCACTGCACAAATGCTGCAGATCCACCAAAATCTACAGTCTAGAATTGCTCAACTTGATTCTGAGTTACGAACCATGCTTGCTCAACCCTATCATGGCCCTGAATTTAACCAAAAGGAAAGAGAGATCAGACGCTTGAAAGCTGAGCTTGACCAGATAGAATTAGAAAAACAAAGGCCTACCCTTTTTACATCCTCACCTCCGATGCCTTCCATCGGTCCAACCTATCATCCATTTGCCTCTATGTTTTCCCCTATCAAACAGTATGAACCTTCCAAGTTATTTGGTATGACCCATACTCTTTTCCGAGATAATCCATTACCACCACCACAACCTAAATCTAAACCAAAGCCTAAACCTCAACCACGACTAGCTACTATTCCCCAACCTGCTGTTTCCACTCCTGACCAACCAACCCATGGCTATCCATCAGCACCTCCACCACCAGCTCCTTCTCAACCTCCTATCCAATCCAAGGATAAACAACCCATGCACCTGTTCAGTGCCCACACAATTGACCACACATCCACCACCGATGATCAAACTTCTGATTCCAGTCTTGCAGTCTTAGATACTCATACTGAGACAGACACAGAATCATCAGCTTCCACTAGTGACTCTGAAAAGTCCTATGCTGATATCACCAAAATCCTGATAGCTCAAACTGATCCACCTGATCAAGGCCAAACTTCTCACACTGAACCATATGTTGACATTCCTTCTGAAGTTGATGAAGAAATGCCTGAATTCTCTGCCTCAAACCAACCTCCTCCAGCCCAAGCCCAAACCGGTTCAACCGGCCCAAAATCGTCAAATGGTCCATGGTTCACATTTGATGATATTCCATCCTCTAAATGGCGTGATCGGCTTAATGAAATGTCTGCCTAGCTTGACTTACAAATATTAAGGCCATGAGCCACAACTCAATCAGTCCTTAGAGAATTTGCCACTCGTTTTACGGGTGCTCTAAGAGATTGGTTTGAATCTCTAAGCCAATACAGACAATTGTAGTTTGTTCAATTGCCAGAAATCTTAAGTGCCCTTGCGGTTATCCATGATCAATTCCTTGGAGACCCCTCCGCAATTTTTGAAGCTGCACGACGGGACTATCTCAACATGAAATGCTGTTCCCTCAATGCTAAGGATCTTGAGTTCCATTATAAAAGAATGTCCTTGCTGTTCTATAAGCTTAATGGATTCAACAAACTGACATTAAAGCATGTTTTCCTGGCTTCCCTTCCTGATGAACTCCAACCAGACATACAGTGGCAACTTTGGTACCCAAATTGCAGAGGGGTCTCCAAGGAATTGATCATGGATAACCGCAAGGGCACTTGAGACTTCTGGCAATTGAACAAACAGCAATTGTCTGTATTGGCCAAGAGATTCAAACCAATCTCTTAGAGCACCCGTAAAACGAGTGGCAAATTTTCTAAGGACTGATTGAGTGGTGGCTCCTGGCCTTAACATTTGTAAGTCAAGCCAGGCAGACATTTCATTAAGCCGATCACGCCATTTAGAGGATGGAATATCATCAAATGTGAACCATGGACCATTTGACGATTTTGGGCCGGTTGAACCGGTTTGGGCTTGGGCTGGAGGAGGTTGGTTTGAGGCAGAGAATTCAGGCATTTCTTCGTCAACTTCAGAAGGAATGTCAACATATGGTTCAGTTTGAGAAGTTTGGCCTTGATCAGGTGGATCAATTTGAGCCATCAGGATTTTGGTGATATCAGCATAGGACTTTTCAGAGTCACTAGTGGAAGCTGATGATTCTGTGTCTGTCTCAGTATGAGTATCTAAGACTGCAAGACTGGAATCAGAAGTTTGATCATCGGTGGTGGATGTGTGGTCAATTGTGTGGGCACTGAACAGGTGCATGGGTTGTTTATCCTTGGATTGGATAGGAGGTTGAGAAGGAGCTGGTGGTGGAGGTGCTGATGGATAGCCATGGGTTGGTTGGTCAGGAGTGGAAACAGCAGGTTGGGGAATAGTAGTTGGTCGTGGTTGAGGTTTATGCTTTGGTTTAGATTTAGGTTGTGGTGGTGGTAATGGATTATCTTGGAAAAGAGTATGGGTCATACCAAATAACTTGGAAGGGTCATACTGTTTGATAGGGGAAAACATAGAGGCAAATGGATGATAGGTTGGACCGATGGAAGGCATCGGAGGTGAGGATGTAAAAATTGTAGGCCTTTGTTTTTCTGATTCTATCTGGTCAAGCTCAGCTTTCAAGCGTCTGATCTCTCTTTCCTTCTGGTCAAATTCTGGGCCATAATAGCGTTGAGCAAGCATGGTTCATAACTCAGAATCAAGTTGAGCAATTCTGGACTGTAGATTTTGGTGGATCTGCTGCATTTGTGCAGTGATGGAGTTAACTTTGGTCTCAAGCTTTTCAGTTCGTAAACTGATTTTTTCAACTTTGGAATTAATGTTTACCAAAGTATCATTTTGTGTTTTGGCATTTTGGGTTTGCCAATTGAGGACTGATTCAAAAGGTTTAGGGGGTTCAAGGTGTCCTGTAGAGGTTATGGCTGAAGAGATAAAGGGTTTGGACACAACATTGCGTTGGGAATCGGTGTGGGTGTCTAAAGGAGGAAAGGAAGAAGAGTAGTTTGAAGAAGTAGATGAAAACATCATACAACTCAGTGGTGGTGTTGGATTTGGGATTGGTGAGGGAATCTCGGATTTGCAATGTGTTGCAATCCAATTGAGTTCTTTTTTGTAGATGGGTAAAGGAGCTGCGGAGGAGGATGGTCGTGTGGTGGTTTAGGGTTAGTATGGTGGCATGGAACTGAAGGTTTTTTCTTTTTGGGTTCTTTTTTCTGGTAGAATAATTATCATCGTCCACTTCCCAATCATCCCAGCAGGGACAATTTGGGTCACACATACCTGAGCCAGGGGCATCCCATACGAAATGACCATAGAAAGTTTGAAGAAGTAGATGAAAACATCATACAACTCAGTGGTGGTGTTGGATTTGGGATTGGTGAGGGAATCTCGGATTTGCAATGTGTTGCAATCCAATTGAGTTCTTTTTTGTAGATGGGTAAAGGAGCTGGCAGAGGAGGATGGTCGTGTGGTGGTTTAGGTTCAGTATGGTGGCATGGAACTGAAGGTTTTTTCTTTTTGGGTTTCTTTTTTCTGGTAGAATAATCATCATCGTCCTCTTCCCAATCATCCCAGCAGGGACAATTTGGGTCACACATACCTGAGCCAGGGGCATCCCATACGAAATGACCATTGAGCTTTGCTGGATAAACAGAGTAGCCTTTAGAAGTAAACCCTGTAATGGGTAGATCTTCTTGAGCTGTCTGTACAGCTGTGATTATGGAAGAGTAGGTAAAGGAGAGCCGAGGAGGCTCTTATGGAGCACTGGGAGGTGGTGTGAAAGTCATTCTGACTGTTCCGTCTGGCCGTCTTTCAAACATGCTTTCTGATGTCTGAATTGGAGCTGTATTAGTATGGAACTGTTCATAGTTTGAGATCCATTCAAGAGGCATAAGCTTGATGAGCTCATGGCGAGGATTTTGTGAAAAGGTTTCAAGTTTGGAATGTTTTGCAATCCATTTGAGTTCTTTTTTGTATATGGGTAACGGAGCTAGTGGAGGTGGAGGTTCATATGGCAGGTTTGCTTCTGTGTGGTTACAAGGAGAATGAATTTTCTTTTTTGGTTTTCTTTTCCTTTTGGAATCTTGATCGTCCTCTTCCCAATCATCCCAACAAAGACAATTTGGGTTGCACCTTCCAGATCCTGGAGCATTCCATAAAAAGTGTTTGTTTAACTTCGCAGGGTATACTGGGTACCTTTCTGAGTTAAATCCTGTGATTGGCAGATCTTCTTGGGATATTTGAACAGTCGTAATCATTGAAGAATAAGTGAATTATAACCTTGGAGGCTCTTGAGGAGCACTAGGTTTTGGCTGAGAGGTACTTGGTGAAGGCCAAAATGTCATTCTAACAGTACCATCTGGCCTTCTTTCAAATATACTTTCTAGTGTCTAAATCGGAGTTGTATTGTTATGGAACTTCTCATAATTTGAAATCTATTCCAGAGGCATGAGTTTTATAAGTTCACAGTGAGGGATCTGGATGATGGTTGGAATTTGGTCTAATTCTGCTAACACCATAGGTGTGGGAAGATCTAAGGCGTGATTTTGAAACCTATAGACCAACTTATGGTATAAGGTAGCCATTTTCGCTGAGGAGATTTGTTCTGCTCCCTGAATTTGAACTTGAACTTTCAAGGCAGTTGGCAAGTTGATATCTTGGAGAGATAGATTGAAATTGGGGTAGAAAGTAAGAAGAACAGTTCCTGTATGTAAAGTGGTCAGGACAGTACCAACAACTACATCCTGTTACTATTTGAATCTAGTGTCAAGCATAGCAATTCTGGTTGTAACAGGTAATCCTTTTCTTCCATGTGAGGTAAGGATTAATCTTACTACCCCAAGATGGAGATGAACATAACCCTCCATTTTCCAGTTGGAAATCAATTTTGGAGGTATTTCTAAAGTAACATATTGCCCAGATGTGGTAGCTTGAAGAGTGCACCGATCTAGTCTAGAGGACTGGATGTATTCTTTTGGATGAGGTCTTTTAGTAGAGATAAGGGTTCTTATACTGTTGGTAAAAGCGTTTCCTTGCTTATAGAGCTGATAAGGACTAAGAAAAGGGAATGACGATTCATTGATTTGGGCTGACTCAGGGATATATGAGTATTCAACAAGGTTTTCTTTTTTATTGGCAGTTTGTTTGGTGCAAGATTTGGGTAAGGACGGAGCAGAAGCGTTATTAGATGAAGTGGATATCGTGAGTGAAAATTTCTCTCTGTTTCTGAAGCCTAACTATTTTTCAAAGAAATAGGGAAGACTCTTATCATACCACGTTGGTAAGTTTGGAGCTCTGATACCATAATAGGCAACGAAGTACGTGGCACTATTAGACCAAAGCAATGACGAGAAGATCGTCCTTTGGACCAGTAGTCCACATGCCGATATACTCAGATGAAAAACAGAAAACTTAAAACATTTCCATTATAGGTTTACAACCCAAAACAGGGTATCAAACCAGATAAAAATCATTAAAAGTTTTCTAATGCACAAAATCCTTATGAAAGGCAAGTGCAGAGCATACTTCCTTAATTTCAAAATGAACAGATTTAAATCTTCCCGTTTTCTCATAGAATGTTAGAACTTCATTAACAAAGGAGAAGAAAGAAAGTTTAGAACGTCTTGTTTAAGAAATACACGGTTTTATTTCTTGATCTCTGGTTCTGGTGAGTTTTCCAGTAAGATTATACTTCTTGTGCTGAGGTGGCAACATACCCACTGGTATCAGAGCCGCACCCAACACCGAGGTGGTATCATTAGTAATTCAAATAATCTTATTTGATCTCCTAGAAGATGATTCACTCACTATGGAAACAAACACATCTTCAGCTTCTACATCATCTTCATCTCCTATTTCTCTTTCTTCTACTCTCTCTCTCCCCAAATCATGCTCTAAACACATAACTTCTAAAATTGAGAATCTTGTTGAATATTCTTATATTCTAGAATCTGCTCAAGTCACTGAGTCCCAATTTCCCCTCATGAGTCCTTACAATCTCTAAAAATAGAAAACTTCTTTCACTAGAAGTATTCGAACTCTTATCTCTACTAAAAGACCACTCCCAAAAGAATATATTCAGTCTTCTAGACTGGATCAGTGTGCTTTACAAGCCTCACAGAGTGAACATTATGTCACTATGGAAATACCTTCAAATCTCGTCGTCAACTAGAAACGAGAAGGATACACACACCTCCATCTTGGTGGTGTACGATTAATTCTTACTCTTCATGGTCGAAAGGGCTTTTACCTGTTACAACTACAATTGCTCTCCTAGATAACCAATTCAAGGAGTACCAATATGCTGTTATAGGAACTGTTCTGACAACCCTTCATGATGGCAATGTCTTATTAACCTTTTACCCTAATTTTAATCTCTCTCTTGAGGATCCCAATCTTTCAACGACCTTTAAAGTCTAGATCCAGCTCCAAGGAGCAAAACAAACACCCACATCCAAGATTGCAACCCTCCATCATCAAATAGTGTATCGATTACAAAATCATGCACTAGATCTTCCTACGCCATACACAACTTCTAATGCTTTGATGATATTGGCGGATATAGACACAATTCTAACCATCATTCAAATCCCCAAACAAATTCCGAGACAAGATCTGCTCAAACTCATGTCCCTTGAATGGCTAACCAACTATGAGCATTTTCACCAAAATTCTGAACCTGTCCAAACCATAGAAGCTACATTTGCCAGACGCCCAAATGGTCAAATCCAATTGACTTTTCAAACTCCTGACACTAAGCCCATTCCAGACAGTCCATAGCTTTCTTATACTACTATGATCATCGCAGTTCAAATGGTCAAGAAAAGAAACTTCCTATTCATGGTTTTTCATCAAAACGGTATCCAGTATATCCTGATAAAATTAATGGTCATTTTCTATGGGATGTTCTTGAAGACCATATGTACAATTCGAATTGTCCTTGTTTGGATGATATGGATGTTGATGAAGAATTGGAAGTCATACGGCGAAAGAAAAAGAAGAAGAAAAAATCTTCTTATCCTCCACCACTTTGCAAATCCTTTCTTTCACAACCTCCATCGGATTCAAAACCTCATGTTCACCCACTTAGGTCATGCCTTATGTTTTCAAGTCAGTCCTATGAGGAATCCTTTCCTCCCCTTGAAAAACAAACAGACCCACAAACCTGGGTTACCTCAAAACCTTTTGTCCAATCTCCGATTACAGCCTCTGGGCAACCTGAAGAACCAAAACAATATGAAGTTGTTTTGAATTGGCTAACCAAAAATGCCAATGCTCAAAATCATTCTCTTCAACAACTCAATAAGAAAATTGACTGTGTTGCCACTCAAGTCTCCCAGACTGAAACCAAAGTTGATTCCATCTCCAAGATCGGATTTCTGAACTAGACACCAATCTCAGACGAATAATTAACAATCATATCTGGGGTCTAGAGTCTAATAAAAAAGAAGCCGAGATCAGGAAACTCAAAGCTGAATTATCCAGGATTGATGCTGAAAAGACTCGACCTTTTCTTTTTACTCAACCACAACCTACACCAGTGTCTCCTCCAATCTTTGATACCTTTGCACCTTTCTATACACCATCCTGACCTCAACAACCTGTTTATAATCGTTTCTTTAGTTTCTCTCACATTCAACCAACTCCCCAACCATCTTCACCCAAAAAGCCAAGATCTAAAGGCAAAATCTCCAAACCACGTCCAAAGGTCACGTCCTCTTCCTCTACATCTACAATTCCTCCAGAAGAATCACCACAAGATCATCCTGAGCCTGTTAAAAAAGATAAAAGCTCAATGGACCAGTATCATTATCATACTATCCAGCCTCAACCTTTAGATTCCTCTGACTCTTCTAAGCCTGAAACACATAATTCATCTTCATCCTCCTCTTATGACTCATCAAACGCCTCCACTAATTCTGAGTCCGAATATGCTGACATTACAGGCATCTTAATAGCCACTGAAATTGCTGATCCAAGTGCCTTTACTTCAACACCTATTGTTGATGACAATCCTTCTGATCAAGCTTCTTAAACAGACTTAGTACCACCACCAGTCCATGAACGCTCAACCAAACCATCTTTAGCATCTTGGTTTACATTTGATGACATTCCCCGTCACAAATGGGCTACTCAACTTCAAGAATTTACTGCTTGGTTGATCTCCAAGGTACCAAGCCTAATGCTCAACCTCAAACCATTCTTCGTGAATTCATGGCCCGCTCCATAGGTTCTTTACGAGACTGGCTAGAAAGCCTAGGAGAATATAGACAGCTCCAATTCATGGAATCTCCGATTGGTACAACCCTCAATCTCTTCCATGAGCAATTCATCGGTGAAAAAACTGCTTCCACTGAAGCAGACAGAAAAGAATACCATCAGATGAAATGCTGCTCTCTTAAAAGACATCTTTTGGAAGCTCATTACAAAAGAATGAGTATTCTCTTCTACAAGCTAAATGGGTTCAATGAGCTATCTCTTAAACATGTCTTCATTGCCTCTCTTCCTCCTGAGTTACAACCTGATCTTCAGAGAAAACTCACAGCCACAAACATGAGCATATCTGATATCTCTCTGGGAAGGATTTTTCAAATGGCCATGTTATCTCTTGATAAGATCTGTGAACAGAAAGAATTCTTCAAAGATCTCATGGAAGATAAAAAACCCTTATCTGAAGCTTGTCGAAAACCTCATCTCAAGATAGAGTGTAAAGATGAAAAGAAGTGTATTTGTTTGCCTAAAAGAAAAAACATTTTCAGAAACACTTCCACAAAAAATCATCCTCTAAAAAACCTTTTCGGTATTTCAGAAAGAAAGATGCTTCTCAGTACCGAAAGAAAAAATCCAACCTTTGGTTCATTTGCAAAAAACGCGGTCACTTTGCCCGACAATGTCCTCACAAATCGGCCAAAGCTGTTCGTCGAATCCAATTTTTCAGAATAGTCAACACAAGATGACCAAACTGCCTTTCTTATTGCCGAATCTTCTGATTATGAAGATATTTCAGTTGTCTCTATAGTTCAGACTGTTAATCATATTTCCACTATTCTTCGACCTTCTCTCAAGATGTCCATCCTTCCTTCCAAATTCCATAAACCTATTCCTGCTATTGGGTTACCATCAAATTGTTGGGAACCTCATTCCAAGCTTTTCAGAGCAGTTAATGGTGAAACCTTTGAAACCACCTTAATTACCAAAAAAACCCATTGGTATTCAATTATTTCCGAATTGCATAATTTGGAAAAAGATTGTAGCATCGAAACTCCCCAACAAAGATTTGCTCATAGGTTTTGACATTCTTCATCTGGTTAAAACCTATTCCTCACCAGTTCTAGAGTTCGCTACAAACAAATGTTTATGCCTTATATAGATACCCTAAGTCTGTATACACTTTTTGAAACATCATCTCCATATAGTCAAATCTCACAAAAGTTCTTAGACATCTGTCCTGATAAGCATTCCGAATTTCATCATCCTTCACCTCTTTGGAAAAATGAACAATTTTTCATTCACCTTCCTTTCAAACTCAACGAAGACATCAACCCCACAAAAGCTTCACACCCGGGTATTTCTCCTTCTGACCTCTTGCTTGCTAAACAAGAATGTTCTCAGTTACTTCAACAAGGTCTTATTGAGTCCACTTATTCAGATTGGGCTTGTCAAGCCTTTTATATTGAAAAGCGATTTGAATTAGTTCGTGGAAAAAAGAGATTAGTGAATGATTACCAGCCACTCAATTCTTTTCTTAAAGATGATAAATTTCCCCTTCCAAAAAGCCAAACCCTGTTTGTCCATCTCCAAAAGGCTCGTATCTTCTCTAAGTTTGATTTAAAAGCTGGTTTTTGGCAACTTGGTTTTTCACCAATTGACCGTCAGAAAACTGCCTTCTGCATCCCTGATGCCCATTACCAATGGACAGTCATGCCTTTTGGTCTCAAAGTTGCTCCCTCTTTATTTCAAAAAGCCATGACAAAAATCTTTAGTACTATTCTCCATCATGCATTGGTCTACATTGATGATATTTTGTTGTTTTCCTCTGACCATGAGAACCACCAGAAGCTCCTTTTGGATTTCTTTCACTTTGTGTAGGCACATGGCATCATGCTTTCCGAAAAGAAAAGCAGCATAGGAAAGGAATCTATTGACTTTCTTGGCATGGTGCTAGTTACTAGACATCCAATAGGAATTCAGTTATTTCCTAATTGTGTTGTTTGGATAAAACTAATTGGTTCAGCTTTGCGAAACAAAGATCTTCTTGTAGGTTTTGACATCCTACACCAGGCAAAAAATGTCTAGATTACTTCCTCTGGTCTCTGTTACAAATCCACAATTAAACCTTTCACCAGCACTCTAAAGATCTATTCTTTAGCCCATTCACCACCCACACATACCAGGCCATTACAAATCAAATCCTTAAATTTTGCCCTGAAACCCCTTTTTACCCATCCAAACCCGTTGTGGAAAAACCCAAAGTTCTTTATATCCTTACCTTTCAAACTAAATGAAGACAACAACCCCACCAAAGCCACCCATACAAGAATGTGTCCAATTGCTAAAACAAGCCTCATTGAGCCCACAAATTCTCAATGGGCTTGTCAAGCTTTCTATGTTGAAAAAAGGTCTGAAATTCTTCGTGGCAAAAAATGATTAGTCATTGACTATCAACCACTCAATAATTTTCTCCAAGATAAAAAATTTCCATTACCCAACAGTCACACCAATTTTGTCCACCTCAGCTCGAATCTTTTCAAAATTCGACCTGAAGTTCGATTTTTGGCAACTTGGCGTTCACCCTTCAGAATGATACAAAATTGCTTTCTGTATTCCAAATGCCCATTACCAATGGACAGTCCTTCCTTTTTGCCTCAAAACTGCCCCTTCCATCTTTCAAAAGGCCATGACCACTATCTTTCAGCCAATCCTCCATGATACCCTTGTTTACATTGATGATTTGCTTATTTTTTCAGAAACTCATGATGAGCATCACAAGTTACTCCAACCGTTTTTCCAAATTATTCAAGAACATGGAATCATGATCTCTGACAAGAAAAGCACGATTGCGACAACCTCTGTTGACTTTCTTGGCATGAAAATCCAAGATAGCAAGAGTTACTCCACTTTCTTGAAAGTAACTTTACAAAAAAGCAAGTCCAACAGTTTCTTGGAATCATCAATTACATACGTGATTTCCTGCAACATGTCAATCACCATACAAGCAAGTTGTCTGCACTTCTAAAGGAGAATCCACCAGCCTGGTCAGATATCCACACAAATACTGTAAAGTAATTAAAGCAGATTGCTCAAAATCCGCCACCTCTAAAGCTAATTACAGACGGCAAAAGAATCTAGCAAATAGACGCAAGTGATGAGTCATGGGGGGCCATTCTCCTTAAAGAATGCAATGGAAAAGAACACTTTATTGCTTATGCAAGTGAACAATTTCCTGATGCAAGCATTATCACACAGTCTACAAAGAAATCTTAGCCGTGAAAAATGGTATCAAGAAATTTGAATAAAATTTGGTTGTCATAGACTTTTGATCAGGCTAGATAATTCAGGTTTTCCCAATATCTTGAACTTTAAGCAGAAGGTTGTTACTGAAAAAATCTTACTTTAGCTCAAAGAATAGTTTTCAAGATATGATTACCATGTCCAGCATATAAAAGGTGATCATAACCTCATCCCAGACTTACTATCCAGAACTCCAAAGCCAAAACCTTCCCAGTTCTTTTGTATCACTTCTCAGATTTCCTTCCTGATCATTGCCATGGCTAGGTCACTCCCTAAAACAGCTCTCACCCAAAATTCTTTCCCACTCAACATGACTTTCCAATCACCTCACTCGATTCAAGAGTTCGCCAGAAAATTCCTCTTTCGATTTTTTATGAACATCTACATGATGAGTCAAGAATTGATGTTTTTCTCCAGTTTTCATCCTGATCATGTTTTCCTCATAAAATTAGTAATTACACCTCACAAAGATATTACTGAAGATGAACTTTGGTATATGTGGTGTCTTACTGTTCTGTATGCCACAAAAATTGTTTTCCCAGTCTTACCCCTTCTCACCAGGCTCAATGATCCAGAGTCTTCCATCTCTCTTACTTGGACTCTTTTTTAATGGTTTTCACCATTATCATAGTGGCGCAGAAAGCTACAATAGATTGCTGACACACATTGTCTTCTAAAACTCCCAGACCAAGAAGGCAAACAGTTCACTTCTGTTTTTATCATCCATCGTCCATACTTCCAGCATCCCCATACTAAAGATTTTTGGACCCATAATTAGAGTTATGAATGGACCACAGTCCTTCACATTACCTATCTTGAACAAGATTTCCAAATCAAGACTTCCTTAAAGAACTTCCTCATGGAACTCAACCATATTCCTCTAGACCAACCGGATGTCCTCCACACATCTCTTGGACCAAAACATGAAATGTTCATGATCCCTATCCCATCCTTGCATTCCCAACCTCCCAACCATGGAATCATCATAAAAGAAGAAAAGCTAGACTGTAGTGACTTTCTATTTCAAGATTCCCATGAACCTTATGAAGACTTCACTCCAATCCCTTCACCATCACTATATGAACTCTATGGATCATCTTCTTCTCCATATCGGCCATTTTCAACCCAACCAGAACATTTCCCTCGGCCAACTCCTCTATCACCAAAAGTTCGAGATTGCCCTTGGCCATGTGTTCCAAGATGTTCTCATCCAGAAAAAATCTTTAAGAAAGACAAAGACCCTGATCGTGACCCTGATGAGATAGATTCCTCCTCATCTGAAGATGCGTCAATATCTCTTTAAGAGATTTGTCACTTTGTAATAATGTAAAATAAAGTACTTTATAATTTAGTTTTTAAAAGTTGTTTGTCCTGATGTAATCATGCACTTTACTTATGCCACTACTGTACCAATGACCCTTGCCTACTTTTGTAAAATAAGTGTGCTTGTATGCCAACTGGAATGAACTCGATCCAACTATTGTCTTTTCTCCTCCTTATCCTTATATGAGGAGAGTTATTTTGAATAAAAAGCAGAAGAAGTTTTTGAACCTTTTTTTCTATTCTTTAATCCTCTATCTTTTGCAAGTATGCTCTACACTTGCCTTGAAAAAGGATCCTATGCATCAGAAAGCTAGTCAGGCTACCATTCTTTCTTTGTTCTAAGATAATAGATGGAACCCTGCCTTTAGACTAAGTGACCAAGGAGAGTTTGTGTCTTTTTGGGTTGTCTATGCTCATAGTTTGTCAAACAGAATGTCTAGTATCTCGTAACCACGTCATTCTCATCCCCCACTTGGTATCAAAGCCAAGCTTTTCCATATACAAGCCTATAAGGTGATACATCATCGTGTTTCAATGACCAGTCCTTTCTATCTTGTCTCACTATCTTTTCTAATATGTGCTTTATTTCTCTATTGGTATATCGAATTGGCCACTAGTTTGTGGATTATATAGGGTAACCACTTTGTGTGTGATGGAGTACTCTGCTTACAGAGCTTTGAATGATTTGTTACAGAAGTGAGTACCACCATCACTGATTATTGCCTGATGAAGTAAGGTTGCTCTTTAAAACTCCTATCACTACCCTATGATTGTTGGTTCTGCACGGAATTGCTTCTACCCACTTGAATACATAGTCGATAACAACCAATATGTATTGACGGCCAAAAGAATGAGGAAAGGGTCCCATGAATTCGACACCCTACACTTAAAAAAGTTTGACCACCATAATAGGACTTAGTGGCATCATGTTCTTTCATGTAATGCTTTTCATACGCTAACATCCATCACAAGAAGAACAAAAAGTATAAGCATCTCAAAATAAGCTGCAAATAAAAAACCACATTGTAAAACTTTAGCAATTGTTTTCATGGCGCTAAAATAGCTCCACAAATTTGTTCATGGCAAAATGAAATGTTGTTTTGAAATTCACTCTCGAGGACACATCGTCTGACAATTTGATTCATGCAATACTGGAAAAAGTAAGGATCATCCCAAAAGAAATTCCTTCTATGTACAAAAAAAATTGGCTCTGTATTGTTTAGTCCAATACTTTGGAAGTTGATCTATAACAAGATAGTTAAATATATCAGTATACCATAGGGATGGCAAAATCCGGGTCCGGGTTTAGCCTTCCCGGTTCCCGGATGTCATTTTCTTTGTCCCGGACCCGGATTAAAACCCGGTTTTTTTCATCCGGGTCTGGGTCCGGGTTCGACCCGGAAAAATTCGGGTTCCGGATTCCGGGTTTTGAACCCGGCATGCAAAGCACAATTTTATGAATCTTGTAATCTTATTCATTTCTTTCTAACTCCTTCCTGTTTCGTTCAACAATTATTATTATTAATACCTCTATATTAACTTGTCAGTAGATTAGATCTAAAAGCAGATTATTCAAATAATCACCGCAGCAATAAAAGCAAATTATTCAAATAATCACCGCAACAACTGCAATTCTTTGGAAGTCAAATAATAAACTATGAAGTCATTAAAATTTGGGTCTAAATGTCATCACTGATTCACTTCACAATTTATTTGAGAATGAGACTAACCAAAACGAAAATGCAGAAATTATCTGCCAAGCTTATTAAAATGAATAAGCATTTTACCTAAAACATAACTTTGAGAATGAACAAAATGCAACCAAAAGTTTTATACTTCCAGGAGTTGACAATATGAATAACAATTCATGCAAATATATAAACGTGATTTACTCATATCATCACCAAACACTGCAAATAAGATTAGCCACAGGCCAACCATTAATATCTCCATGCCAATATTAGAATAAGCTGAAACTGACTTGAGGTTTTTTCTACCACATACCAACATCATCAAGAATTCAAGATAACCATATAGTATATTTCAATATCATCTCGATTCTCTACCAGATGAAGTTTCTAAACCTATCTCAAATTCTCAATGTTTCAAATGCCATCCTAGCACAGTAGCACTTAATAATTAAGACTTAAATAACAAATCACAATTACACGAATATAAATTCATAACACAATTATACAAGTCTACAATTCAAAGCTCAAATTAAAAACCACAATCCAAAGTTTAAACTTTTCTCCATCATTTTCTCTTCTTCTTCACTTGATTCATTGTTGTTCACAACTCACTCATCAAACTTTCATCAATAAGTTGTTCTGCATAAAGTATTGCTTCCTCTAGAATTCCATCTAAAAAAATGAATAAATAAATAAATTTATTTATCAAACTGACAAAGTTTATACTAAAATGCAAGCTGTTTCAAAGTTAATATGCAGGCTGTTTATACTAAAATGCAGGATGATTCTATTATGGTAATACTTTCTGTACAGCTAATATGCAGGCTGTTTCAAAGTTAATATGCAAGCTGTTTATACTAAAATACAGGATGATTCTATTATGATAATACTTTCTGTACAGCTAATATGCAGGCTGTTTCAAAGTTTATACTCTACAGAAAATATTTATTTTATGTAATAAATAAAATTTCCATATCTTTTAGGTTGTGGTCAAGCCAAAACCAATTTTGAGTACATACCAATGCTTGCACTGTAGATGGCTGAAGTCTACTGCGATGAGGACTCAAATGTCTACCTCCAGTGCTAAAGGCGGACTCGGAAGCAACTGTTGATATAGGAATGGCCAAAAAGTCTCTCGCAATCTTTGCAAGTATAGGATATTTGCTTTGATTATTCTTCCACCATGATAAAACATCAAATTGACTAGTTGAAGGCAAAGTACTTTCCTCAAGATAAAGCTCAAATTCTGTTTTGAAATGATTATTTTGTGAGTTCTGATTTCTAAATGATTCCCACTCATCAGCCATCTCATCTAAGTCTAAGTCTACCATACTAGAATCATCTGTTGCAGCACCTTCAGAACTAGCTGAACCATTAACCCCCCAATTTGCATTTGATGAATATTTGACTTCATACTCATGCACTAAATCAACAAATAATTTGTGCACCCTTTCAATTTCAAATTCAGCTCTTTCTCCATAGATTTTGGGAAATAGAAAGTTAATTAACAACATTTTACGCCTAGGATCTAACAAAGTACCCACAGCAAGAACTCCATGAATAACATCCCAATATTTGTCATACTTTGCAATCATCTTAGTGGCCATATTTTTTACCCCCTCAATTGGTGATTGTAACCATGCATTCATTGACAATCTAATTTCACAAATCTTGCTAAAAAATAAATTAGATGTCGGATATCGTGTCCCCGAAAAAAGTTCTGTTAACTTATAAAAACTCTTCAAATAATCACATATAAGTTTTCAAAAAATTCCACTCCAATTCAAATAATCACACATAAGTTTTGAAAAATTCCACTCCAACTCACTAGGCAAAGATGTATAATTTCTATCACGCTCCTTTAAACGAATAAATACATCTTTATACAACAAAGCTGTACTAAGCATCAAATAAGTGGAATTCCACCTAGTTTTACAATCAAGTGCTAAGTTTTTAGTTTCTTTAACACCTAATTGTTTTTTGGCAGCCTCAAATTTTTCAAATCTAGAAGGTGTTGCTGTCCAGTAATGGACACTCTCTCTAATCTTTTCAACTTCTTTTTGGATCACAGATAAACCATCCTTAACTATCAGGTTTAATATATGTGCACAACAGCGCATGTGAAGGAATTTCCCACCCATAATCATTGAACTAGCTGAACATTTCCCCAACAACAAATCAATCATGGACTCGTTTGCAGAACAATTATCAACAGTTACAGTAGACAACTTCCTATCTATATTCCACTCCATCAAACATTCATACAACTCATTGCACATAACTTCACCACTATGTGGAGCTGGCACATATATAAACCTAAAAATGTAAAAAAATAATCAAACTATTAAATAATGCAAACATTCATTTATGTTGAAACGAAAAAAAAAAGTATCGAGAATATTACCTCATAATACGACTTCGCAACACCCACGATTTATCAATATAATGTGCCGTAACAACCATATATCCTTTCTTTTGGTTACCGGCAGTCCACATATCCGTAGTGACTGCAATTCTACTGTCACAAGCTTCCAAAACACTCATTGCCTTCGTCTTCTCAACATCGTAAAGTTTCAAAATTTCAGCCTTGATAGTGTTTCGACTAATAGTCTCAATTGAAGGTTGGAGAAGTTTTAACAGTTCGTAAAACCCAATATACTCAACAAATGATAGCGGAAGCTCATGCATTACAATCATTCTAGCTATAAAAACCCTCACTGTTGCCATATCCCACTTTGGTTCAGTACTATAATTACTAAGAACAGTAGTTCCATCTGCTTTAGAAGAAAAAGAAAGATGCAAGATTAATCAAGTGATTAGTGCCCTGAGAATAATGCCCTTGCATAACTAACCCACAATAATTACAAATTGCTTGAACTTCCTTGCCCAATTTAACTTTTTTAAAATGATTCCAAGCATCAGAAACTAATCTACCTGAACTACTCCCTTCGCTGCCAACGCCTCGTTTTTTTGAAGCGCCAGCAGTAGTATTACCCCTACCCCTACGGCCACGGCCACGGCCAATCCCACTCCCACCCCTCTGCTCTACTGTTGTTGAATCAGGTTCTATTTCAGCAGCTGTATCATTATTTTCTGTTGCCATATCCATGCCAACCCTCACACCCACAGTTTCATCAGTCTCGGAAACATCCAAATCAACTCTTTGTTCATTTTCCATTACGAATTTAACACCCTATAAGAATTATGTCAAAACAAATTAAACTAACCCATCATTCCTGCAATTTCTTCCATTTTATATTTATTTCTTCCGTTATTATCTAAAGCAAAGAATGGTACGTGGCGTTGTTCTACCTAGGAATAACGATGCAAGATTGTTCTTTGGACCCAAATCTGACTTAGAACATATTAATAGCCCGCATCCAATGGTTTCCAGCCGATATACCAATTTCTTCCATTTTATATTTATTTCTTCCATTTTATATTTATAACAGCACAACATTTCCCTGTTTTCTCAACTTACAGTTTACACATAAAAGAAACTCAAACATTTCAAACATATATCAAAAGATTCGGCACAATATTTCAAGCACAATCAACAGTTTACTTTTAACTGCAACAGCAACAGCAACAACAACATTTCAAAAATTTTAAACATAAAACAAAGTATAACAGCAAGTTAGCAACTCACTTCGGTAAATCAAACGAATTGAGGAACAGCGGAAGACAGGACAGCGGAACGCGGAAGGCAGAACCCAGCCGAGAGTTTGAAAATGGAAAAAAATGTAGCACTATATCCTTATACCTTCTGAATATCTTCTCTTAGAACTAGTTCCAAATTTTCCAATGGTGTCTATAATCAAATAACACACAATCAAAATCTCAGCTCAACTAAGTAACATATGACAAAATGATCAACAAACAATTAAAAATCTTCAACTAAGCCAAATCATTTCAAATTTTCACGCCCATTAAGCCAAAATAACACACACCTCCCAAGCAGAAAATCCTGTTGATAGTAATTGCAGAGATGGTTTTAACTGGGGTAACATTGTCTTTTAACCCCCCCCCCCAAAAAAATTAAAAAAAAATCAGTCATTGCCTTTAGGAAAGGCTTGGTTGTTGGCGCCCAGTGAAACACAGAGAAAAAGAAAATAGCATACAAAAAGACTAACTGGTAACTGTCAGACATCTCAAAAGAACGAGCAAGCTATCATGTTCTTCTACTTCGCTTTTTCTTTAACTTTCAGAAGCACAATGCACAAAGATGATTATAAATAGTAAAATGAAATTGGTGATAATCAAGCACTTTGCTTTATTTTTCAGTAAAATCATTAGCAGTAACGATAACAAAAAAAAAAGCTTCAGATTATTCAGAAATATATAAATACAAAAAGGAACACACTTACACACCCGAGTTTTATCACGTATGACAAACATCAACGTTGTTCTGCTTGCGGGACAGAGGAAGGTGGAAGACAGCAGCAGCGGTGGAAGGCAGCAGCCGTAGCGACGGAGGGCAGCAGCAGCAGCAGCGGGGGAAGGCAGCAGCAACAGCGACGAAAGGCAGCAGTAGTAGCGACAAAAGGCAGCAGCAGCAGCGACGGAAGGCAGCGGCAGCGGCGGCGGCGGAAGGCAGCAGCAGCAGCGGCGGCGGAAGGGCTAGGGTTTGCTTGTTTGGGACTTTGGGCAAATCGCGAAGCGTGAGTTGTGATTCTTGTGAATTAGGTTTTTTTTTATGTTTGTATTTATAGTTACTAATAAATATAATTAAAAATAATATAAAAAAATTCGGATCCGGGTCCGGGTTCCGGATACACGGGTTATCCTAAACCCGGACCCGCACCCGGATTCGTCCGGGTTAATAAAACCCATTTCGGATCCCCATTTTTTCTTTCTCCGGTACGGGTTCAACCCGGCCCGGATTATCCAGGTTTGTCCGAGTCCAGGCCGGGTCCGGGTTTTTTTGACATCCCTAGTATACCATGGTAGTACTTCCACGCTCATTAGTTTTTCATCTAGAAATGATTGATTCAATGGTAATGTTTCTGGGACTGTGTCAAAATTGAGGCGAGAGAGATGATCTACTATCACATTTTCTGTGCCTTTTTTATCTTTGAATTTAAGGTCAATTTCTTACAAAAGCAACAACCAGCGAATTAGTCTGACCTTTGCATCTTTCTTTTTAAAAAGATATTTAAGAGCAACGTGATATGTGAACACAATTATTTTACATCCTATGATATAAGATCAAATTTTTTCCCATGCAAAACATTACTGCTAGCATTTTTTTATTAGTAGTTGAGTAATTTAACTGTGCATTATTCAATGTCATACCAGCATAATAAATGACATGAGGAATTCAATCAACTCTTTGTCCTAATACTAATCCTATTGCATAATCAGATGCATCATACATAAGCTTAAGACGTAACTTCCAATTTGGGGCTTAATGATAGGTGATGAGGTCAACAACTACTTTAATTTTTCAAATGCCTCAAGACATGAATCATCAAAGATAAAAAGTACATTCTTAGCAAGTAGATTGTATAAGAGTCTAGAGATTTTACTAAAATCTTTAATGAAAGTCTACAAAAACTAGCATGTACAAGGAAAGATCTACTTCTTTGACACTTTTAAAAGGAGGAAGATTAAAAATGAGATCCATCTTAGCTTTATCAACCTCAATACCTTTGCTCGAAATGATATGACCATATCTTCTTTATATATCTCTACAACACTAGTGTTAGATGATGCAAACATTGATTAAATGTATCATTAAAAAAATATCCATAAAGACTTCAAGCAAAATGTTCAATCATATAAAAAAAAATACAATGTGGCACGTGCATTGCATAATCCAAAATGACATTTTCCTACATGCAAAGTATTGAAAGAGCAAGTGCAAATGATTTTCTCTTAGTCTTTTGGTGTATCAAGCATCTGATCGATGGGAAAATGATCTTTTCATGTGACATAATTCAACTTCCTATAAACAATGCGTATGTGTCGCCTTGTAGTCACTCTAGTAGGTATTAATTCATTGTTGACATTGGTAACTATTGTGACTCCTGACTTTTTGGGAACAACTTGTATAGGACTTACCATGAACTATTACAAATAGGATAAATGACATCTGCATCTAATAGTTTAAAGACTTCAGCTCTAACAATTTCTTTCATATTAGGATTTACCCATTGTTGCATTTCTTTATTAGGTTTTACATTTTCGTCAAGATAAATGTAATGCATGCAATCTAGCATATACCTTTTATATCGGCTATGGTCCATCCTAATGCCTCTTTATTCTCTCTTAAATACCCAACAACTTACTCTTTTACTTGATACCAAAATATATCAGCAAAGAATACGTGGCGTTGTTATACCAGAACTACAACAATTAAAATTGTACTTTTGGACCAGTAGTCTGCAAGTTCGGGTTTCCAGTCGATATACCTCTAAGATAAAAAAACTTTAAAATATTTTCATCTCAAGTTATATAACCTAAAAACATACACTCCTTTGTCTTAAAACAGGGTACCAAACTAGATAAGAAATTATCAAAAGTTTTCTAATGCACAAGATCCTTGCAAGAGGCAAGTGCAGAGCATACTTCCTTAAGTTTCAAAATGAATAGATTTATATCTTCTTTATTTTCTATCTCACAGCTTCATTGATAGAGAGAGAGAGAGAGAGAGAGAGAGAATTTAGAAATTCATAGCTGAAGAAAACATTCTTTTATTTTCTACCAAGCTTATCTTACATTACCCTTTTACAAAAAGGAACTCAAATGGATTGCAAAACATTGCAAATCTGAGGTTCCATCACCAATCCCAACTCCGACACCACCACTGAGTTGTTTGATATTTTCATCTACTTCTTCAGACTACTTTTCTTTCTTTCCTCCTTTAGAAACCCACACAGATTCCCAATGGAATGTTGTGTCTAAATAGGACATCTTGAACCATCCAAACCTTTTGAATCAGTCCTTAACTGGCAAACTGAAAATGCCAGAGCACAGAATGATACTCTGTTGAATATCAATTCAAAAGTTGAAAAAATTAGTTTACAAACTGACAAGATTGAGACAAAGGTCGACTCCATTACTGCACAGATGCAGCAGATCCACCAAAATCTCCAGTCCAGAATTACTCAACTCAATTCTAAGTTACGGACCATGCTTGCTCAACGCTATTATGGGCCAGAATTTGACCGGAAGAAAAGAGAAATCAGATGCTTGAAAGTTGAGCTTGATCAAATAGAATCAGAAAAACAAAGACCTACCCTTTTTACTTCATCACCTCCGATCCCTTCTATCGGTCTAACTTATCATCCTTTTGCCTCTATGCTTTCCCCTATCCGACAGTATGGACATTCCAAATAATTTGGTATGACTCATACTCTTTTTTGAGACAATCTATTACCACCATAGCCTAAACCTAAACCCAAGCCTAAACCTCAACCACGATCAGTCACCATTCACCAACCTGTTGTTTCCATTCCTGACCAACAATCTCCTGGTTATACACCAGCATCACCATTAGCACGTCCACCACCAGCTCCTTCCCAACCTCTTACCCAATCCAAGGATAAACAACCCGTGCACCAGTTCAATGCGCCACATAGTTGATCACTCATCCACTACAGATGATCACACTTCTGATTCAAATCTAGCTATTTTAGATAGCCATACTGAGACAGATACAGAATCTTCAACATCCACCAGTGACTCCGAAAAGTCCTATATTGATATCACCAAAATCCTAATGGCTCAGCCTGATTAACCTGATCAAGGCCAAACCTCTCACACATAACCATATGTTGACATTCCTTCTGAAGTTGACGAAGAAATACATGAATTCTCTGCCTTAAATCAACCCCCTCCAACCCAAGCCCAAACCGGTCCAGCTGGTCCAAAATCGTCAAATGGTCCATGGTTCACATTTGATGATCTTCCATCCTCTAAATGGCATGATCGGCTTAATGAAATGTCTGCCTGGCTTGACTTACAAATGTTAAGGCCAGGAGCCACAACTCACTTAGTTCTTAGAGAACTTGTTACTTGTTTTACGGGTGCTCTAAGAGATTGGTTTGATTCTTTAGGCCAATACAGACAATTACAATTTGTTCAATTGCCATAAGTCTCAGGTGCCCTTGCGGTTATCCAATGTCAATTCCTTGGAGACCCTTATGTAGTTTTTCAAGCTACACGACGAGACTATCTTAACTATAAAAGAATGTCTTTGTTGTTCTATAAACTTAATGGATTTAACGAGCCGACATTAAAGCATGTTTTTCTAGCTTCCCTTCCTGATGAACTCCAACTAGACATATAGAGGCACCTTCGTGCATCCAATCTTGTCCTTGACAACATTTCTCTTGGCAAAATCTTCCAGCTTGCCAAAACTTGTCTTGACAAATTCTGTGAGAAAAAATAATTTTTCAAAGAACTATTGAAAGACAGAGAACCATTTCGGAGCTCCTACAAAAAGCCTTATTTGCAGATCAAATGCAAACAGTAGAAGGATTGTGATTTCAGTCCTAAAAAGAAAAGGCATTTTAGAAATTCAAAAGTCCGGAATATTCATCTAAGCATCACAGGTCCAAAAAGCCCTACAGATTCTTCAGAAAGAAGTCATCTTCATCCAGAGAATTTAAACGAAGAAAATCAAGTAGGTGTTTCATCTGCAAGAAAAAAGGACATTATGCCAAAGCTTGTCCTAACAAACGGGCAAAATCTATCAGGCTAATTGAGCATCTCCAAGCCACTACAGATTACTCCCCAAAAAAGGATGAACTGGAATTCTATTTCTCTGAGCAAGATGAACCCAATGATGAAACCGTGTTCGCACTACAGAATTCCTCTGATGACTCAGACAGTGATCAGTCCCAAGTGATTTTTCACCAATAGTTGTTGTCCCTTGATACTACTATTCCCATACCTTCCATTAAACTCCAGATCTTGCCCTCTAAATTTCAAAGACCTATTCCAGCAATTGGTCTTATAGATACTGGAGCCCAACGCAGCATGTTGAATCTGCATATTCTTCTACTAGACTATTAGATAGAATATGAGGAACATTTCAAAGCTGTCAAGGGCAAATTGTTCACCACCTCTTTAATTACTAAAAAAACCCATTAGTATTCAAATCTTTCCAAACTGTGTCATTTTGACCAAAGTCATTGGTTCAACCCTTCCTAATAGGATATCTTGTTAGGTTTTGACATCCTTCACTAGATCAAACACCTCTAAATCATTCCCACTGGTATTCGAGTCAAGTCCATGTTCAAACCTTTCACAGACATTCTGAAACACCCCAGCCCTACCAGGATATTTCAACTAAACTCTTGAGTTTGTGTCCAGAGTCCTATTCTCAGTTTACTCATCCAAACCGATTGTGGAAAAACAAGTCCTTCTTCATTAAGTTACCTTTCAAAGTAAATGAAGATGTTAATCCAACCAAAGCTACCCATCCAGGAATGAGTCCTTCTGACTTACTCCTAGCCCAACAAGAATGTTCACAATTGTTAGCCCAAGGTCTAATTGAGCCCAAAAATTCTCAATGGGCTTGCCAAGCCTTTTACGTTGAAAAGCATTCTGAAATTGTCCGAGGAAAGAAATGATTAGTCATTGACTATCAGCCATTAAACATGTTTTTGCAAGATGACAAATTTCCTTTGCCCCGACGACAAAGCATGCTTATTTTTCTCAAAAATGCCCAGATCTTTTTAAAATTTTATTTAAAATTTGGCTTTTGGCAATTAGGCATTGAACCCTCTGCACGATACAAAACCGCCTTTTGTATCCCCAATGCCCACTTCCAATGGATAGTCTTACCCTTTGGCCTTAAAACTACCCCATCCATTTTCCAAAAATCCATGATCAAAATCAATGGATAGTCTTCCCCTCCATCATGCATTGATTTATATTGATGACATCTTGCTTTTTTCAGGATCGCATGAGGAACTTCACCAGCTATTTACTTAGTTCCATGATATTGTCTAAAGTCATGTTATCAGCTAAGAAAAGCACCATTGCTACAGATACTATTGAATTTCTTGGAATGGTCATAAAAGACAGCCATTATCAGCCAGGAAAGCACATTGCCCAAGAGTTGCTTCACTTTCCAGACCAACACCTATCCAAAAAGTAAGTTCAACAATTTCTTGGTATCATCAACTACATCCGTGACTTCATCCCACATATAGACCAACACACTCGACATCTTTCGACTTTATTGAAAAAAAAGCCCTTAGAGTTGAATGATAACCACACCACTGCTGTCACTGCAATAAAGCAGATTGTGCAAAATCTTCCTCTTTTAAAGTTGATTGCTGATGGAAAACACATACTACAGATAGATGCAAGTGATGAATCATGGGGTACTTTCCTCCTCGAAGAAATCAATGGAAAAGAAAGCTTTATCGCTTACTCTAGTGGACATTTTTCTGACACTCAAAAGCACTACCATAGCATGTTCAAAGAAATCCTAGAAGTAAAGAATGGCATCAAGAAATTTGAGTATCATTTGATTGGACACAATTTTCTCATCAAAACGGACAGTTCAGCTTTCCCCAATATCCTCAATTTCAAAGGTCAAACTGTTCCTGAAAAAATGTTACTCAGGTTAAAAGATTGGTGTTCCAAGTATGACTTTTCAGTTAAGCATATAAGGGGGTCCCAGAACCTCATCCCTAATATGCTTTCCAGACTCTCCAAACCAAATAAACTTCTCACCATGTTTTCAACAACCTACCACTTTCCAATCATCTCCATGACTACTTCACTTCCCCCAGAAGCTCTCACTAAGAAAAACTTTCCCCTTGACAAAACTTTCTCCTCCGTCTTTGCCATCCAAGAGTTTGCTCAAAAAGCTGTTTTTCACTTTTTCATGAAAGCCTACCTTATAGCAGAATTATTTCCATTTTCTACCTTCCATCCAAAAAACTTGTTCCTTACAGGTCTCACCCTTGACCCATCCAGAGATATCACTGAAGATAAGTTGTGGTACCTATGGTGTTTCATTGTTCTTTATGCAACTAAGCTCATCCTACCCATCACTCCCACTCTAGAACATCTCCTCAACCCTGATAAAGCCACCTCACTCCTTTGGACACTACTTGAATGGTTTTCCCCCGTACCATGGTGGAGAAAGAAGCTACAACAGCTGTCAAAAATCTATAATCTTGAATGTATGCCTGCTTCAGAAGCACGACTGTTTACCTCAGTATTTATCATTCATAAGCCATACTTCCAACATCCAGATACAAATCTTTTCTAGTCTCAAGCTCAATTCTATGAATGGTTTACTGCACTACACCCAGCTATCATTGACGATGAAATCCAAACCACCCTGCATAAACTACCTCTGTCAACTAAACCACCAGACTCCACCATACAGAAATATCTTTCACACCTCTTTAAGCCCACAACATGACCTCATCATAATCGCCACTCCATCTGCCATATCCAAACCAAAGTCCACTAGAATCATCATCAAAGAAGAAAAACCAGATTACACAGATTTTCTTTACCAAGACTCCTAGGACCCATGGGAAGAATTTCTTCCTTTAAGTTAACATCTCCAGTAGTTTCCCCAACCATCCATGCATGAACTAGGATCCTCATCACAACCACCCAAACCTTCAAAAGTAGACAAGGCTACTCAGACATCACCCAGACCAGGATATAGATGAGAATGCCCTTATCCACCTTGCCGTGGTCCTACCTGCAAGCACCCGAAGCTCTCTAAGACCTTTTTTCCACCGCCCTTTGACGATGACCTTCACTCTCCATAAAGTATTTTGTCTTGTTGCCATGAACTTTCCCTCTTTTTCTTGTTGTCATGAACCTTCCCTCTTTTTCTTGTTATAAAAGTAAAAGTAATAAAAGCAAACAAAGAAAACTTTAATAATTAAAGCATGACTCATCATACTTTAATAATTACACACAACAAATTTATAGCTATGGGGATGAAAGATTCATGTAATATTCATCAAAGGAGCTATCTATGTCGTCTTTTGCTAACATTTTCTTTGGATGATTGCAGATGGGACCACATGGTGGCCATGGGCAATATTGTGCTTTTGGACAATAAGAGGGGAATGTTACCATCTGATTGGTTGGCTGAACTTTAGGTGTCCAGTGGCGATAGATCTTGGAGCTGTTGGAGATGCTGGCTTAAGGGTAGGCAGTCAATCCAAGGGTCTTAAGAGTCTTGGAATCAGAAATCTGTGAAATCTGATTTTTCTTCTTTGATGATGATACCTGTGGGTTTTGGTTTTGAAATGGACGAAGGAGTTGTAATCATAATGATGTCATGTTGTGGACCTAAAGATGTATGTAAGATGCCTTTATGTGGTTTAGGTTGGTGATTGAGGTGGCAAAGGAAATTCTGAAGGTTTTTCTGGATGTTATTGTCTTGTTCGAGGATTGCTGGGTGTGGTGTTGTGAACCATTCGAACACTTGATCTTAAGTCCAGAAAGAGTTGTTGTTTGGATGCTAGAATATGGCATGTGGATAATGAACACTGAGGTGAACATATTTGCTTCTAATTCAAGCATTGGATCAAGGTTGTAGACCGTGGATAGTTGCTGTAACTTTCTTCTCCACCAAGGAAGTGGAGAGAACCACTCAAGAAGGGTCCAAGTCAATGAGGTTGATTTGTCAAGATTTATGAGATGATTCAGGGTAGTTCTGATGGGGAGAATTAACTTTGTGGCATAAAGAACAATTAAACACTAGATGTACCATAACTCATCTTCAGTCACATCTCTAGAAGGGTCAATGTTTAGACCTGTGAGAAACAAGTTTTCAGGGTGGAAAGTTGAAAAAGGAAATGAATCTGCTAACATGTAGGCTTTCAAGAAAAACCTAAAAACATATCTTTTTACAAATTCTTGGATGTCAAAAACTGTGGAAAAGATTTTTCCGAGAGGGAAAGTCTTGTGGGTTAAGGCTTGGTTTGGTAGGAAAATAATATCTTGTGGATATGCAATGCAAGGGTGATATTGGTTTTGGAAGTCTTAAGATTAGGTCTGGAATGAGGTTCTGGGTTCCTTTTATATGCTTTACAGAGAAGTCATATTTTGAGAACCAATCTTTGAGTTTGAGCAACATCTTTTCTGGAACTGTTTTCCTTTTGAAGTTCATGATGTTGGGAAATGCTGAGATATCCATTTGGATAAGAAAATGATAGCTGATAAGATGGTATTCAAAATTCTTGATACCATTCTTTACAGCTAAGATTTCTTTGTACACACTGTGGTACTACTTCTGTGTGTCAGAGAAATGTCCGCTAGAATAAATAATAAAGCTTTCTTTGCCATTTATTTCTTCGAGAAGAATAGCACCCAATGATTCGTCACTTGCATCTGTCTGGAGTAGCCAGTTGCCATCTGTGATGAGCTTTAATGATGGTGGATTTTGAGCAATCTTTTTTAAAGTGGTGACAGCAAGTGTGTAGTTGTCATTCCATTATGGTACATTTTTCTTCAATAAAGATGAAAGCTGATTGGTATGGTGATCGACATGCGGAATAAAGTCCCTGATATAATTGATGATACCAAAGAATTTTTTGTATCTGCTTTTTGGTGAGATTCTGATCTGGAAAGTGGATCAATTCTTGAGCAATGTGTTTTCCTCGCTGGAATGCAATATTATATGTTGCAATGGTACTTTTCTTGGCTGATAAAATAATTATGTGAGTCTAGATGATATCCAAAAAATGATTTAATAATTGGCGATGTTCGTCATGTGTGCCTAAAAACAAAAATATATCATCAATATAAATCATTGCATGATGCAAGATGGGTTGAAAGATACGGACCATGGCTTTTTGAAAAATGGAAGGGGCAGTTTTAAGACCAAAGGGTAAAACTGTCCGTTGGTAATGGGCATTTGGGATGCAAAAAGTTATTTTGTATCTTTCGGAGGGTTCAATGCCAATTTGCCAAAAACTTGACTTGAGGTCAAATTTTGATAAGATCTGGGCATTTTTGAGATAAGTGAAGATTCTCTGTCTCTTTGGTAAAGGAAACTTGTCATCTTATAAGAACATGTTTAAGGGTTGATAGTCAATTACTAATCAGTTTTTTCCCCTAACAGGTTTCGAACATTTTTCAACATAAAATGCCTGACAAGCCCATTGAGAGGTTGTGGGCTGGATAAGACCTTAGGCCAAGAGTTGTGAACATTCCTTTTGGGCTAAGGCTAAGTCAAATGGGCTCATTCCTTCTTGTTTGGAGTTTAGAGTCTAATGGAAGGAATTGCAATGGTGGTGTCTAAGGACAAGGATTTTTTGGTGGAAAATGTTTTGGAACTTATTACTTTCTGATTCCTCATATGAGTGTTTTAGTGCGAACATTGTTTCATCAGTAGGTTCCTCTTGTTCGGAGAAATAGAACTCTACCCATTCTTTCTCAGGATAGTACCCAGTAACCATCTATAAATGCTTTATCAATCTACTTGATTTGTCCTTCTTGTTTGGACAGTTATTTGCATAGTGGCCTTTTTTGTTACAAATAAAGCATCTACTAGATTTTTGTTTCCTTTAAACCTGTATGGTTTTCTCTGGTTGTTCCATCTTTAAGATTTGGATTTTGAAGCAGAATCTGGACGTCTGAACTTCTTAAAATGTCTTTCCTTCTTTGACTCACAATCACAATTCTTTTTTTTCTTTGCACTTGATCTGCAAATATGGTTTCTTGCAGGCAGTTTTGAAAGGCTCTTTATCTTTCTTTAGATCTTTGAAAAACTGTTTCTATTCACAGAGCTTCTCCAAACATCCCTTGGTAATCTGGAAAATCTTTCTTAAGGAGATGTTGTCAATATTGATATTGTGCGCTGCAGATTGTCTTTGTATTTTTGGTTGCAATTCTTCAGGTAGAGAAGAAAGAAAGACATGTTTTAGAGTTGGATCATTGAATCCATTGAGCTTATAAAACAAGATTGACATCCTCTTGTAATGGAAATCAAGATCTTTGGAATTTAAGGAACAAAACTTCATGTTTAGGTAGTCCCGTCTTGTAGCTTCGAAAACTGCACTTGGTTCTCCGATGAATTGTTCGTATAAAATAGTAAGAGCACTAGAAACATTAGGCAATTGGACAAACTGCATTTGTCTGTACTACCCTAACTGACAAACCATTCTCTTAGAGATCCTGTGAAACGAGTGGTGAATTCTCTAAGGACTTATTCTATTGTTGCATCAGCTCTTATCTTCTGGAGATCAATCCATGCTGACATTTCTTGGACTCTTTCTCGCCATTTGGATGAGGGAAGATCATCAAAAGTGAACCACGGGCCATTTAATGGTTTGTGAGATGTTTATGCATAAGGCTGAGGTTGTTGATTTGTAGCTGAAGATTTAGCTGGTTCATCAACATCTGAGGGTATCTCAAAATAAGGTTCTGGATGGGTTGGTTCTATTTCTTCTGGCTGTGCCATTAAAAGCTTAAAATGTCTGCATAAGTTTTTTCAGTGTCACTTGTCGAGACAGAAGATTCTATCTCAAACTAAGTCACCGAAGTATCCCCATCAGTAACAGAGGTAGTACACTTAGATTTAGAGGGTGAAAAGGTCTCAAATTTTTTAGAACTGTATTGGTGCATGGGTTCTTTGTCTTTGGTTTGGGTTGGTTGAGGTTGAGTTTGTGGTGAAGCAAGTGTATGTCCAGAATCTGCTCAAGTCATTGAGTCCCAGTTTCCCCTCACGAGTCCTTACAATCTCTACAAACAGAAAACGTCTTTCACCAGAAGTATTCGAACTCTCATCTCTACTAAAAGACCACTTCCAAAAGAATATGTTCAGTCTTCTAGAATGGATCAGTGTGCTTTACAAGCCTCTCAGAGTGAACAATATGTCACTATGGAAATACCTTTTGATCCCGTCGCCGATTGGAAATGAGAAGGATACACACACCTCCATCTTGGTGGTGTACTATTAATTCTCACTCTTCATGGTCGAAAAGGCTTACCTGTTATAGCTAGAATTGCTCTCCTAGACATCAGGTTCAAGGAGTACCAATATGCTGTTATAGGAACTATTCTGACAACCCTTCATGCTGACAGTGTCCTCTTAACTTTTTACCCCAATTTCAACCTCTCTCTTGAGGATCCCAACCTTCCAACAACCCTTAAAGTCCAGATCCAACTCCAAGGAGCAGAACAAACACCCACATCCAAGATTGCAACCCTCCATCACCAAATAGTGTATCGATTACAAAATCATGCACTAGATTTTCCTACACCATACCCAACTTCTGATGCTTTGATGATATTGGCCAATACAGACAAGATCCCAACCATCATCCAAATCCCTAAACAAATTCCGAAACAAGATCTGCTCAAACTCATGCCTCTTGAATGGCTAACCAACTATGAGCATTTTCACCAAAATTCTGAACCAGTCCAAACCACAGAAGCTACATTTACCAGACGTCCAAATGGTCAAATCCAACTCACTTTTCAAACTCCTGCCACTCAGCCCATTTCAGACAGTCCACAGCTCTCTTATACTGCTATGATTACAGCAGTTCACACTAGTCAAGAAACGCACCTTCCTATTCATGGATTTTCCTTCGAAGGGTATCCAGTATATCCTGGTAAAATTGATGGTCATTTTCAATGGGATGTTTCTGAAGCTCATATGTGCAATCTAGATTGTCCTTGTTTGGATGATACGGATGTTGATGAAGAATTGGATGTCATGCGGAGAAAGAAAAAGAAGAAGAAAAAATCTTCCTATCCTCCATCATCTTGCAAATCCTTCCTTCCACAACCTCCACCGGATCCAAAACCTCTTATTCACCCAATCAGGTCCTGCCTTATGTTTTCAAGTCACTCCTATGCAGAATCCTTTCCTCCTCTTGAAAAACAGACAAATCCACAAACCCGTGTTACCTCAAAACCTTTTGTTCAATCTCCAATTACAGCCTCTAGGCAACCTGAAGAACCAAAACAATATGAAGCTGTCTTGAATTGGCAAACCAAAAATGCCAATGTTCAAAATCATTCTCTTCAACAACTTAGTAAGAAAATTGACCGTGTTGCCACTCAAGTCTCCCAGACTGACACCAAAGTTGATTCAATCAACAGTTGTTTAGATCAAATGTATATCCATCTCCAAGGCCGGATTTCTGAACTAGACACCGATCTCAGACGAATGATTACCAATCATATATGGGGTCTGGAGTTTAATCAAAAAGAAGTCGAGATCAGAAAACTCAAAGAAACTATTTGAGTTACAAATGATACGCCCACCTCTAAATTTCTAAACTGAGTATGCTCTACGCTTGCCTCATGTTTGAGGATCCTGTGCATCAGAAAGGTCCTGTTTTATCCTCCAAAACCGATTTTTATCCAGTAAAATTGTTTTCTCACAACGTTCACCATTTTTAAAGGCCATGAGTGCCGTGTTTTTGGGTGGTATCATGAAAAACTCTTTTAAATAAATGAATTTCGGGTTTGGTAGTTGGTGGATAAGTGTATATCGATAGGAAACCAATGGATGCGGCCTAAATATTTAACAGTTATAAGTCTGAAACGGGGCAAAAGGACGATCATGCATCGTCATTCTTAGGTAGAACAACGCCACGTACAACATAACCCACTGGCCTAGGAGTAGCTTTTGGTTTTTGCCTTGGCAAGGGTTGTAAGGGTTGATTTTTGAAAAGAGTGTGTGTCATGCCAAACAATTTGGAGGGATCATAGGGTTTCATTGGAGTAAGCATAGGAGTGAATGGATGATAAGTTGGGCTTATGGTAGTTATTGGTGGTGAATTGCTGAAAAGAGTAGGTCTTTGTCTTTCTGAATCAATCTGATTAAGCTTTGCTTTCAAGTGCCTGATTTCCCTATCCTTTTGGTCAAACTCAGGAACCTAGTATCTCTGACTGAGCATGGCACGTAATTCTAAAATCCAGCTAGATTATTCTGGATTATAAATCTTGGTAGATGTGTTGCAGTTGTTAGGTTATTGTATCAACCTATGATTCAGTCTAATCAGTTCGCAAACTAATCTTGTCACCCTGTTTATGAATGTCCACCAAGTCATCATTTTGTGCTCTGACATTTTGAGTCTGGCAGTTGAGGACTGCCTCAAAAGGTTTGGGTTCTTCAAGATGGCCGGCAAAGGTTATGGTCGAAGGAATGAAGGGTTTTGAATCAACTTTTTTATAGGAGTCTAATTGGGTATCTAAAGTTGGAAAATTGGTGGAATAGTCTTTAGAGGTAGAGGCAAACATCATACAAGCAATGGGCTGTATGATTGGTGTACTGTTTTGAACTGGTGAAAGAACTTCAGACTTGCAGTGTTTTGCAATCCATTTGAGTTCTTTTGTGTAAATAGGTAATGGATTTGGTGAAGGTGGAAGTGGATCATCATGTGGCTTTGATTGGAAATGTTTACATAGATGATGGAGTGTCTTTTTTGGCTTTGTTTTCCTTCTGGAAACTAAATCATCTTCCTCCCAATCATCCCAACAGGGACAATCTAGGTCATAATTTCCTGATCCAGGTGCATCCCATATGAAATGGCCATTCATTTTGGCTAGGTAGACTGGATATCCTTCTATATCGAACCCAGTGATAGGTAAATCTTCCTGGGTTGTATGGACAGAAGTGATCATAGAAGATTGTGTGAAAAATAGCCTTGGAGGCTTTTGAAGAGCACTTAGTGGAGGTCAAAAAGTCATTCTTACTGTTCCGTCATGCCTTCTTTCAAACATTCCTTCTGATGTCTGAATTGGAGCAGTGTTGTTGTGAAATTGCTCATAATTTGATATCCATTCTAAAGGCATGAGTTTAATTAGCTCGGCTCGAGGGATCTTCCTTGGGATTTGAATTATGGTTGGAATTTGATCTGATTCTACTAATAATATGAGGGAGTCAAAGTTGTGTTCAGGTGCAGGTAGATCTAAGGCATGATTTTGAGGCCTATAAACCAACTGATGATGAAGTGTTGCAATCTTTGAAGATAAGATCTGTTCTGCTCCTTGTATCTGGACTTGTAAAGAGAAAGGTTGAAATTTGGATAAAAAGTGAGAAGCACACTTCCCGCATGTAGAGTACTTAAGATAGTACACAACAACTCTAGTTGTAACAGGTAATCCTTTCCTACCATGTAGGGTTAGGATTAATCTTACTCATCCGAGATGGAGATGAGTACATCCTTCTCTTTTCCAGTTTGTTATTGACTCTTGGGGGATTTCAAGAGTGACATTCTGTTCAGCTATGGTAGCCTGGAGACTGCATTTATCCAATTGAGATGACTAGATGAATTCCTTGGGGTGTGGTCTTTTTGTAGAACTGAGGGTTTTGATACTTCGGGTGAAGGAATTTCCTCTCTTATATAATTGATAAGGACTGATAAGAGGGAAAGAGGATTCATTAATGTAGGCTGACTCTGGGATGTAGGAATATTCAACAAGGTTTTCAATTTTGTTGGTGGTTTGTTTAGTGCAAGACTTTGGAAGAGATAAGGTCTTCAAGGTGTCCGGTAGAGGTGATAGGTGAGGGGATAAAAGGTTTAGCCACAACATTTCGTTGAAAATCTGTGTGGGTTTCCAAAAGAGGAAAGGAAGAAGAGTAGTCTAAAGAAGTAGGTGAAAACATCATACAACTCAGTGGTGGTGTTGGATTTGGGATTGGTGAGGGGATCTCATATTTGCAATACTTTACAATCCATTTGAGTTCTTTTTTGTAAAAGGGTAATGGAGCTGGTGGAGGAGGAGGATCTTGTGGTGGTTTAGGGCAGGGTCATTATGATGGCATGAGGCTGGATGTTTTTGCTTTTTAAGTTTCCTTTTTCTTGTGACATAATCATCGTCCTCTTCCCAATCATCCTAGCAGGGACAAGAAGGATCACACATGCCTGAGCCAGGGGCATCCCATAAGATATGGCCATTCAGCTTTACTGGATAAATAGGGTAGCCTTCAGAATTAAACCCTGTAATGGGCAGATCTTCTTGAGCTATCTGCACTGCTATAATCATTGAAGAGTAGGTGAAGGAGCGCCGATGAGGCTCTTGTGGAGCACTGGGAGGTGGTTTGAAAGTTATTCTGACTGTTCCATCTGGCCATCGTTCAAACATGCTTTCTAATCTGAATCAGAGTAGTATTGTTATGGAACTATTAATAGTTGGAGAACCACTCAAGAGGCGTAAGCTTTATGAGCTCATAATGAGGAACTTGTCTTGGGATCTGATGATTGTTGGGATCTGGGCAGGTTCAGCTAAGACAATGAGGGTGTCAAAGTGATGTTCAGGAGTGGGTAGATCTAAGTCATGGCTTTAAAGCCTATAGACCAATTGATGATGGAGAGTGGCTATCTTGGCATAGGAGATTTATTCTGCACCTTGAATTTAGACTTGGACTTTCAAGGTTGTGGGCAAATTAGCGTCTTGGAGAGAAGGTTGAAGTTTGGATAGAAAGTGAGTAAAACACTTCCTGCATGCAGGGTAGTGAGGACAGTGCCAATAACCGCATCTTGGTACTGGTTGAACCGAGTATCAAGGAGGGCAAGGCGAGCTGTGACTCATAATTCTTTTCTCCCATGAAGAGAAAGGATTAAGCGAATTCTTCCAAGATGGAGATGGGTATAACCTTCTTGTTTCCAATTTAAAATCAACTATGAGGGTATTTCTAAGGTGACATATTGCTCAGCAGAGGTTGCTTGAAGAGGACATTGATCCAGACGAGAGGATTGGATATACTTCTTAGGGTGAGGTCGTCTAGTAGAGATGAGGGTACGGATACTGCGGGTAAAGAAACTGGGTCGTTTGTACAATTGGTAAGGACTAATGAGAGGGTAGGATGACTAACTGATTTGGGGGATTCAGGGATGTAAGAGTATTCTACAAGGTTTTCAATTTTATTGGTGGTATGAGAAGTACAAGATTTAGGTAGAGAAAGAGTAACAGGATTAGCAGGATTTAAAGAGGAAGTTGAAGCCATGATTGAGAAGGGTTCTCTGCTCCTGAAGTCTATAAATCAAAACAAATCAAAATACTTAAATTATACCATTTTGAGCAAGAAAACGAGTTTTTGAAAATATGGAATTTTTAAGGACGAGTACGACTCTGATACCATAATGAGTATGTGGTGTTGTTCTACCAAATCAATGCAGAACTGAATTTGCCTTAGGGACCAGATCTGGCTTAGAACAGATCAATATCCTACACATTCTGGTTTCCAACCGATATACCTTTGAGATTAAAATCTAAAATGAGTTCTTTTAAAGTTAGAAAACCCAAAATAGACTTTTCCTTAGTCTTTAAACAGGGTACCAAACCATTTAAGAAATCATCATAAGTTTTCTGATGCACAGGATCCTTCCTTGAAGGCAAGTGCAGAGCATACTTCCTTAAGTTTTCAAAATGAACAAATTTAATTCTTTTGATTTGTTTGCTTACTAGAACTTCATTTGCAAAGAGAGTGAAGAGAATTTAAAAAGTCATAGCTTATGAGAACACACGAGTTTATTTCTTCAAACTTCTGTATGTTACAAGTGAGGGGAGAATCTTTTATATAGGAGGATTCTCAAGATAGGATAGGACCCCTATCTTTTTCAAAAGTAAAAGATATAGTACAAAAGTAAAAGGTAAAGATAAAAGATACAAAGTCATATCATAACTTTTTTAATTACAACAGGACAAAGAGGGAAGGTACATGCAACAAGACAAAGAGGGAAGGTTCATGCAACAAAACAAAGAGAGAAGGTTCATGCAACAAAACAAAGAGGGAAGGTTCATGCTACAAGACAAAGAGGGAGGGTTCATGCAACAAAACAAAGAGGGAAGATTCATGCTACAAGACAAAGAGGGAGGGTTCATGCAACAAAACAAAGAGGGAAGGTTCATGCTACAAGACAAACTACTCTATGGAGAGTAGAGGGGATCATCATAAGAAGGCGGTGGAAAAAAGGTCTTGGAGAGCTTTGGATGCTTGCAGGTGGGACCACGGTAAGGTGGATAAGGGCATTCTCGTCTGTATCCTAGTTGGGGTGATGTCTGAGTAGCCTTGTCTGCTTTTGAAGGTTTGGGTGGTTGTGATGATGATGGCTGTGATGAAGATCCTGGTTCATGCATGGATGGTTGGGGAAACTGCTGAAAATGCTGACTTAAAGGAAGAAGTTCTTCCCATGGGTCCTGGGAGTCTTGGTAAAAGAAGTCTGTGTAATTTGGCTTTTCTTCTTTGATGATGATTCCAGTGGACTTTGGTTTTGATATGGAAGATGGAGTAGGGATCATGATGAGGTCATGTTGTGGGCCTAAGGAGGTGTGAAAGATATCTCTATGTGGCGGAGTTTGGTGGTTTAATTGGTAAAGGTAGTTGTGCAGTAAACCATTCATAGGCTTGATCTTGGGACCAAAAGATGATTTGTGTTTGGATGCTGAAAGTATGGCCTGTGGATAATGAAGACGGAGGTAAACAGTTGTGCTTCTGAAGCAGGCATACTTTCAAGATTATAAAATTCTGACAGCTGTTGTAGCTTCTTTCTCCACCATGGTATGGGGGAAAACCATTCAAGTAAAGTTCAGGTGAGGGAGGTGGTTTTGTCAGGGTTGAGGAGATGTTCCAAAGTGGGACTGATTGGTAGGATGGGCTTGGTTGCATAAAGAACAGTTAGGCACCATAGGTACCATAACTCATCTTCAGTGATATCGCTGGTGGGTCAAGTGTGAGACTTGTAAGGAAAAAATTACTAATGATACCACCTCGGCATTGGGTGTGGCTCTAATACCAGTGGGTATGACTCTGCCATAAGGTAGGCTTTCATAAAAAAGCAGAAAACAGCTTTTCGTGCAAACTCTTGGATGGCAAGGGGAAAGTTTTTCTTGGTGAGAGCTTCTAGGGGAAGGGAAATCGCCATGGAGATGATTGGAAAGTCGGAGGTTATGGAAAACACGGTGAGAAGTTTTTTTGGTTTGGAGAGTCTGGAAAGCATATCAAGGATGAGGTTCTGGGACCCATTTATATGCTTGACTGAAAAGTCATATTTGAGAAGATGTAATTGCGTTTTCATTTGAGGAGGTTGATGCCATTTTTTGTAGGAATCTCTCTATCTCTGAAGTCATAAAATCAAATTTAAAGAAGATTGAAATCATACCACTTTGGTCTTTGAAGAACAGAATTTTGAAATTTATAAGACTTTCAAGGAAATGTATGGCTCTGATTATTCGCAAAGTGTTTTCATCTCCCAAGAATGAATACTCTAAATTGTCAGGTAACGGTTTGAGCTTGAGTTATAATGGTGATTCTGATGATGGGCTACGTTTCTTCTTTAATGGTGCTAGTTGCTCTATCCTTGACTTTCATTTATTGGTATTCATGGGTGGTGATGAATTGAGCAAGGCATTGACCTTGTCAATATCAAAATCAAAACCAAAACCAAAGTGAATTAAACATGTTTGTAAAGGATCATCACTTAAAAGGAAACATTTGATCAACTATTTCTTCAATTAAATCCAAATCAACAACTCCTTCATTTAAATTACGAAGTTGTTTGGCAATGTTAAAGATATTTAGTTCCATGGTCTTGTTGCCAAAGGAAAACTATATATATTATGATCTTACATTGAATATGTGCATTGGTAGTTGCTAATAAAGGTCAACATAGGATCATGGGAATGTGCTTCTCTTAACTCTTGCATTGGTTGAGTGATAATGACAGTAAAATCAATAAGAAAATAAAACTTGTCTACCTAAATAAGCACGTCCTCCACAATACCATGAGGTATTTTCATTGATTGATTTGTAATTTGCAACACAACTGGTGTTGGGTGTAATATTTCCAGTCTAAATTTCACAAATACTGAATAAGGAAAAATATTTACACTAGCTCCTAAGTACAATAAAGCATTCTCAAATATGTGGCTCACTATGCTACCTAAGATGGTAGGGCAGCTTGGGTCTTTGTATTTTAGAGAAATTTTATACTAGAGTACAGAACTAATGTTTTTTGTTAAAATGTCTTCTTTTGAACATGAATACTTCTTTCTTTAGTTCAAAGGTCTTTAAGAAACTTGGCATACGAAGACACTTGTTTAATAACATCAAGCAAAAGGATATTAACACATACAACACATACCTATTTAAATATTTCTATAATCTCACATGTGGCATTTCCCTTTTTTGTTTTAGCTAATCTCTGAGGGAAAAGTGCTTTTGGAATGAATTCTCATGGGCTGCTATCTCCTTTCTCTTTTGATGATGAGTCCTCAGAGTCTAAAAGTACAACTTGAGTTGTCTTTGTCACTGACATCTCCACTTTGTTGTCAATTTTTTTACCTTTTTACAGGGTCATGATGACTTCGACCTCTTCATATTTTTGGGGCGAACTTGTACCCACTTCATGCACTTCTTTAAGAATGAGAATTAGCTGATGATAACTCTAAGAAATGAGAGTTATCATAGCATTTATGGGCTTAAACTAGTATTAACTTTGAGAGAAAATGATGAATTTTTATCCCTTTTTAGTTACATTTTGCATAATTATCTATTTAATTTTAGTTATAAAAGTTTGATATGTTTTATATCATTTTTTTCTCTGATTAAGTGCACTATTATAGGTGACTCAAAAGCTTATGCTTTGTTGGTGGATATTGTATTGCTACCATAAGAGGCCTATAGAAAATGACGAAAGACTGATCTGCATATGAACAAAAACAACTGTCCAGACTGTCACATGCTAACAAAAAATTTTTGCTACAGTGTACTGTACTGTCACTGTCATGTGCAGACAAAATAGTGGCAGGCAGCACAAAAAGGAATGTGGCCTTAGGATGCCAAGAAAAGACAAGTGTCCTTTATTTTAAGGAAATTGAAAGGACAGTTGATAGATGCAAAGAAGAAAAAAAAAAGAGATTTTACAGTTGCAATAGAGGCGTTTTTTCATGGAGAAGAATGAGAGACAACTGGAGAAAAAAAGTGTGACATTTTGGTTTTTTTGTATCTCAACTTGTTTTTTGTATGTGCTTGTTTTGTTCTCTCCTTTAAATGTATTTTAATAGTAAACACTTGTGTTGTTACTGTTTCAAAGCTCATCATGAGCTAACTTTTAATTTAATTGGGTTTTAAATAAGCTTAATGTTTTAATTTTACTACCCATTTAGTGAATATTAGCTAAGTTCCTAACTTAGTGAAACAATTTAACACAATACACAATTTTAGATTGAGTTTCCTAAGTTCAATTAATCTTGATTTGAATAAGGCCATGCTTAATATAAAATTAGTGAAGAACTAATCATAATGATTTACCTTATAGGAAAAATAGAATCTAAAACGTATAATATTATATCTAATATTAGTTTAACAACTAGTCACTGTTAGATGGCATATAAATATAAGATATCCAAAATCCGACAGCTGAGGATGCATTAAAGATTCTGTCTTGTGCTGTAGTAGATGTTGTAGCAACTGTGCCTAAATTAAAATATAGTCAATGACCAATAAGTGAGTTTAGAACCCAACTACCCCTTTGCCATTAAGTATATCTTTATGTTTGACTTTAGATTCTCTTTATTACATTATGTTTATTTCATTATTAATTTTATTAAATTACTAATTTCATCATTTATTATGTTTTATTTAGTTTACTAAAATCGCACTGTTAAGATTGCTATACAAATTCCTATAACATCAATCCCTATGGAAACAATCTTGATACTTAATCATATATCACTTATTGTGTAGACTTGCACATTGACACCTTAAGAGCTAACTTGGGAATTTACCTTTCTTAATAATCATCGCCAAGGTTTGAACCGAAGAGGCAAGTTGATCTACCATCTTCTCAAGGTTTGAGTTTGATTGGGCTTGTGAATTGATGTCAGCCCTCATCTCATTTTGCAACTCATCAATGGTATGAGTTTGTTGTTCTATTGCCAAATGGATCAAATTTTTGAAATTTTGGAGCACTTTTTCTCATGGGTTTGGTTATGAGTAACTTCGATTTTGATTGCACTGCTGAAATGGTGGCTGAAAGATTAGAGGATCTTAAGGAACTGGTGGCATTGGTGGAGCTAGAGCTGCTAGTCCATTCTATTGGAATCCATGAAACCATGAAAAGTTGGGATAGTCTCTCCACCCAGGGTTGTGAGTGTTGAAGTAGGGATTATAGTCCAACTATTTTGGCATTGGCTTGATCTAGGTATAAATCATGGTAAAATTGATTGTAGGCTTGTGGCTCTATTGACTTGGTAGCTGTTCACGAATCTATTTGGCGAGAAAGTCCTTCAATTATTGCTTTTGGACTTCGTTAATGTTCGATCCTTACTGGCCAATGTCGACTTCATTTACTCCCTTGATTTTTCTCACATTTCTAATTGATCAACTTCGCTGTTGGGAATGATCCACTTGCCACTAACAGAAATCCTAAATTGCTAATGCACTTTTGGACATAGGCTCACCTCAACTTTTCGCCATTAGCCATTAGCCATTCTTGCACATGTGGCAATAGTCCCTCCAAGAGGTATTGACATTAGTGTCATTTTTTGTACCTATGATGTGAACAATTCAAGAGTAGCCTATTGAATCGATCCTCTCTCTAAGTAAACTTTGAAATTTTCTTAGAAATATCATTGGGTTTATGCACTAAGAAATATTTCCTTATTATTTGCTCCCATGATGTAATACTATTAGCAGGCAATGTATTGAATCATGAATGAGCTTTATCCTTTAAAGAAAGGCAAATAATCTAAGCTTCGCATCTTCATTTGAAAAGTTTTCATATTTAAAAGTTTGGCAAACATGAAAATCATTTAAATGATTGTATAGATCTTCATTTTCTAAGCTACAGAATTATGAGAGACAATTTAGCATACTAGATCTCAAAACTCCTGTCAGCTACATCTACGTATCTTATGTATGATGTGCTTAAATTAGCTAAGTGTAAACGCCGCAAGCCATGGTGTGTAATTCCATCCATGAAGGCTCTAGATTCATGGAGGCTTTTATGCATGTTATAGATAATTCCATATAATCAATGAGTTAGGTGGTGGTTGAGATAGTTTCAATACACAAAGCATTATAAGCTTTAAGATTTCTTTCCTCCTATCTTGAGCGAGTTTAAGTGAATGTTATTTTTTACTTTTGAATCTAGCAATATTTTGAGTGGGATTTGGCACCTAAAGCTGCACGATTCAGTGAGGGAACAAGTAGGTCGTGATAGTTGGTGTCATAGCCATAATCATTCTTGGGATAGTTGCGGTGTTTAAAAGGAAGGATGTCAGGCCTCACCCATGATGACCAAAGGGCCAATGACCAAAATCCCAATTTCAAGAAGAGGAAGAAAACCAAGGAGAAGTCCGTGGACATGCTAAACACAATGAAGAATCGAGTTGCCCGTGGGGAGATTGTCGTTTCTGAGATGTAGGATCACCTTGAAATCTTTGAACAAAAGATGGAAGAGGTAGATGATATTGGGGGACGAATGGGTGACTTGAGCCAAGACATAATGGCACAATGCTAAAGTCTTAAGAAGTTCCAAGCTATGGTGATGAACTCTGCTGAGGTGCTTAGGGCTCAGGAGGAGGAGCTTCACGTGGGCCTTGAAGAGACCAAGAGCTAATAGGCACTTTGCAAGAAAGCAGTGGCCAGCGAAGTGCTCAACACCAATATTTCCAATGAGGGTCAAGGTGTCGAGACAAGGATGTATGGGGCAAGCGGGATGCCCAAGAGATTGAGAACTTTCTATGGTCCATGGAGAGGTACTTTGAAGCCACCTACCTTCAAGGTGAGTAAGAGAAGGTGAACATTATGATGGGTAATCTTGAGGACCACGATATTGCTTGGTGGCAGTGGAAGCATGCAGAGATTATGTGCGGGACATGTATCATCAACACGTGGGACTTGCTCAAGTACGAGCTAAAGAAGCAATTCTATCTAAGGAATGTGGAGTATGAGGATCGCAAAAAGGTGAGGGAACTGAAGCACACAGGGTCCATCTTGAAATATGTCGACGAGTTCTCAACGATGATGCTTCAAATCGACAACATGAACTTGGATGATTTGCTATTCAACTTCATGAAGGGACTCAAACCATGGGCACAACTGGAGATTCAGCAGCACTAAGTAAACGACTTCTTTATGGCCTTCAATGAGGTGAACACACTTTTGGAATTCCGAAAGCGTGAATCAGCCAAAGAAGGTTGATAAGGCCCAACATGGCAAATGTGGGGGATTGAAGGTAGATAAGTCGCAACATCATGATTGTAAGGAGAAGCCGCTAAAAAAAAAGTGGCCCGAAGGATGGCAAAAAGGAGGTTAAATGCAAGTACAATTGTTTTCTTTGTGATGCGGACCATTGGGTAAGGGACTGCCCAAAAAATAACACTGCTGACATGGGTTTCTTTTAACTCTTCAATGCACTGAATGCCAAGCAAATTCCAGCAAAGGTGCAAGACAAGTCGCTAATGCATTCGAGGCCATGATCAATGGAAAGAGAGTTCAAGCTTTAATTGACATGGGAGCATCCCACAACTTCATCAAGGTGGATGAGGCCAAGTAGCTTAGTTTCAAAGTTGAGAAAATTAACGGTCAGCTCAAGATAGTAAATTCGAAGGCCAACCACTTAACGAGGGAGTGCAAGAAGTGGAGGTACACCTAGGCCCTTGGCAAGGTCAGGCATACTTCTTTGTCACACCTTTAGATGACTTTAATCTTGTTTTTGGTATAGAATTTTTAGGACAACTCGCTGTTCATCTTTGAAAGAGCCCCATGCGTAGTTCCGACCATGAGTAAGGTAGCAAATCAGCAAGGTTTGCAAGTAACATGAGGAGACCTTTCTCCCCATAATTCATGGGCCTATTATTGAAGGAAGTAGCTCAAGTCCTTGAGGAGTATTAGGGGTGGAAATATGGGTTAGGATTCATATATTCGATTTGGTATGATGGAAATTAAATGGGTTTTGGTTTGAAAAAGTTAATTCGTTTAATAAATGGGTGAATTCGATTCGATTTGCTAATTAAATAAATTGAATATGGATTTCTAGACATCGATTCATTTATTCATTTAGAATTCATTTAATAAGTGGGTCATCAATGAATCGAATATGATTCATTCGTTTAAAATTCATTTATTATTTGTTAATTAAATTATTTATTTATCCTGAAACTTATCTAAAATTTTTTGAAATTTGAAGGCTAATATAGTAATTTAAAACTATAATAATACAAAGTATATAAGTGGAACAAAAACTAGGGCACCATCAACCCTAATTTTTGTTCTTCATCATTTCCAATTCCACTCTGCCATCTACAACTGACCATAGCCATTTCATTTTGTTTTCTCTGTATTTAGCTAGCTAGCAGCCATTTCATTTTGGTCTCCACCATCTTGCTCTCAATTAACAGATAGTAAGCTCGCATTCTCTCTTTTAAAAAAATTTTGAACTATGAGTTTATTTTTTTTTTGTTTGGTGATTATAAATTTTAAAAAATTAATGATCAGTTCCAAATTAAGATGTAGAGCCATGGGTCTCACTTATTACATTTTTATTTTTGCTTTGTTTTGATATTTCCTATTTAATTTGTTGTCTCATTTATATTAGTTAGAGAGAGTGCCTAGATACAGAAGACTTTTAAGTCTTTTACTACATTTAGTCTACAATAGCTTGCATTTATTTTTGTCAATCGAATGATGTGCCTTTTTATATCTCTTTCATTTGAAATATGTTGTGATCTAAAATTCTTAAGCATGCATGTTTTGCTTCCGCACATGATATGACCCATTATTCGTGGCACCTACATTCACCACCAGTGCTTTGAAGCACTTTGCAATTAGCTCTAAAATAATTAGGGTGTTTTCACTTTTCCCTTTTTGATAATTAATTGCTTTGGTATATATCTCAAATTGCTGCATAATCCCTCTTCTAAACTCTTTACATTTGCGAAATTCCAATTTCTAATTTCCATACTCATACATAAAAACAGATACTATGTTCCATTTTTGTTTTGTGGAATCTGTGTACTAATTAAGATACATAAAAATTGATACACATTTGTGAAGACTTAGGACATACATATTTGATGTCGAAGAATTGAGATTGTGTTTTGTGGCATATGATTGTTCATGAGCGTTTGACATCCATTGCTGCATTTAATTTTATAAACTGAACTAAGTAATTTTTTTCAATTATTTAAGTTAAATTTTCAATTTATCTTGCTAACTAATTTATTTACTTTTTATGTTATACTGGTGAGTAGTTGTACGTGGCGTTGTTCTACCAAATCTACGACAGCACAAGTAGCCCGTAAGTTCATAACAAAGTCTGTCCTTAGGGCCAATAGCCCGCAAGTTTTGGTTTCCAGCCGATGTACACTTAAATCATTTTGAAAATAGTTTTTCACGATACCACTTGAAAGTACGACACACTTAGCCTTCCAAGAGGGTGAACGTTGTGAGAAAAGAATTTCATTTTACAGAAATCGGTTTTGGAGGATAAAACAAGACCTTTCTGATGCACAGGATCCTTAGGCTTAAGGCAAGTGTAGAGCATACTCAGTTTAGAAACTTAGGGGTGAGCATATCATTATTAACCCAAATAATTTCCTTGATTCCTAGAAGAGAGAAAAGTTTTTAGAGAAACATGATGTGAAAGAGTAACTAAATTTTATTTATGATTAACCCCTACCTTACAAAAGGATATAGAGATCCTTATAAAGAGATCTCGAGGGAGGAGAGATAAGGTGGGGCCCTTATCTTTTACAAAAGCAGAGTCATTAAAGCACACCACGTAAAAAGCAGAAAACATGCTTTAGACAAAGACAAAGGCACAATGGATCAGTATCATTACCATACTGTCCAAAACACATCTTCTGACTCCTCTAAGCCATAAACAGTCTATGAATCGAATCAAATCCATCCGAGTCCAACCCATCTTCCTCTTCCTTATCCACAAATTCAGTCGGTACCTCCATTGACTCTGAATCTGAATGCTCTGATACCAGTGGGTAGTTGTACGTGGTGTTGTTACACCAGATCTATAACAAAACAAAGTCTGTCCTTACGGCCAATAGCCCGCAAGTTTTGGTTTCCAGTCGATATATACTTAAAAAATTTTCATGATACCACTAGAAAGTACGGCACACTTAGCCTTCAAAGAGGGTGAACGTTGTGAGAAAATAATTTCATTTTACAGAAATCGATTTTGGAGGATAAAATAGGACTTTTCTGATGCACAAGGGAAGTGCAGAGCATACTCAGTTTAGAAAATTATAGGTGAGCGTATCATTGTTAACCCAAATAATTTCTTTGATTCCTAGAAGAGAGAAGTTTTTAGAGAAACATGATGTGAAGAGAAACTAAATTTTATTTCTGATTAACTCCTTCCTTACAAAAAGATAGAGAGATCCTTATATAGAGATCTCGAGGGAGGAAAGATAAGTTGGGGCCCTTATCTTTTACAAAAGCAAAATGATTAAAACACACCATGCCAAAAGCAAAAAGGAAAAGCAGAAAACATGCTTTAGACAAAGACAAAGGCACAATGGATCAGTATCATTATCATACTGTCCAAAACACATCTTCTGACTCCTCTAAGCCATAAACAGTCTATTAATCGAATCCATTAGAGTCCATCTCACTTTTCTCTTCTTCATCCACAAACTCAGTCGGTACCTCCATTGACTCTGAATCTGAATGCTCTAATACCAGTGGGTAGTTGTACGTGGCGTTCTTACACCAAATCTATAACAAAATAAAGTCTATACTTAGGACCAATAACCCGCAAGTTCTGGTTTCCAGTCGATATACACTTAGTTTTTCACAGTACCACCCGAAAGTATGGCTCACTTAGCCTTCAAAGAGGGTGAAAGTTGTGAGAAAACAATTTTATTTTACAGAAATTAGTTTTGGAGGATAAAATAGGACCTTTCTGATGCACAGGATCCTTAGGCTTATTATTTTATAGAAATCTTATGCATACTCAGTTTAGAAAATTAGAGGTGAGCGTATCATTTTTTTATAGAAACATGATGTGAAGAGAAACTGAATTTTATTTCTGATTAACCCCTGCCTTACAAAAGGATAGAGAGATCCTTATAAAGAGATCTCGAGGGAGGAGAGATTAAAGCACACCGCACCAAAAGCAAAAAGGAAAAGTAGAAAACATGCTTTAGATAAAGACAAAGGCAGAATGGATCAGTGTCATTATCATACTATCCAAAACACATCTTCTAACACCTCTGAGCCAGAAACAATCTATGAATGAATTGAATCCATCCGAGTCCAACCCATCATCTTCTTCCTCATCCACAAATTCAGTCAGTACCTTCATTGACTCTGAATCTGAATGCTCTGATACCAGTGGGTAGTTGTACGTGGTGTTGTTACACCAAATCTATAACAGCACAAAGTCTGTCCTTAGGGCCAATAGCCCACAAGTTATGGTTTCCAGTCAATATAAACTTAACAGTTTTTCATGATAGTACTAGAAAGTACGGCACACTTAGCCTTCAAAGAGGGTGAACGTTGTGAGAAAATAATTTCATTTTATAGAAATCAGTTTTAGAGGATAAAATAGGACTTTTCTGATGCACAAGATCCTTAGGCTTAAGGCAAGTGTAGATCATACTCAGTTTAGAAAATTAGAGGTGAGCGTATCATTGTTAACCCAAATAATTTCTTTGATTCCTAGAAGAGAGAAAAGTTTTTAGAGAAATATGATGGGAAGAGAAACTGAATTTTATTTCTGATTAACTCCTACCTTGCAAAAGGATAGAGAGATCATTATATAGAGATCTCGAGGGAGGAGAGATATGGTGGGGGCTCGAATTTTCTCTAAGTTCGATTTAAAAGCCGATTTTTGGCAACTTGGTATTTCACCAAGCGACCGCTGGCATCTGTCTGGAGGATGCGCTGGCCATTTGTGGGAATTCGGAGCGGAGGAGGTGATTGAGCTATCACCTTGAGTTGCTTGACAGCTTTTGTCTGAGCTGGGCCCCATGGAGGGCATTGTTTCTTGAGCATGCGAGATAGCTGGCTTGTGTGAAGCGCAACTAGAAGGGCGAGGAATGGTGGAAACATGGTTGACTGTCTGAACTGTGGAGATGACTGAAATATCCTCAGAATCAGAGGATTCGGCAATGAGGAAAGCAGTGTGGTCATCTTGGGTTGACTGTTCAGGACCCTTGTCTAATTATGAAAGTAAACTTTGAAAAAGTAAAAGCGAAAGATTCCCGTGTGTGTCAGCAACTATAGAGTAGGTGGGTAGTGTGATGGAGACATATCACCAGTTTCTTTCTCATATTGGTATTTGGCACGACAGATCTGTCTTGATCAAGATAAGCTTCAGCTGGCAGATATGCCTCTTCATCAGCGTTAGTCATTTCTTTTGGAGCTGACAATGTAATGGGAATTTTTAGTCTGGAGGTGAGACTAAAAATCTTCCCATGGATCTTGAGCGTCTTGGAATAAGACGTTAGTGTAATTAGGACGTTGTGCGATGACAAGGATTCCTTGAGGACTTGAACTGGAACCTGGAGTACAAGTTTGTGTCTTTAGAACAATTTCTAAGGTATGTGATGGACCAACAGAGGTGTGGTGGATGTTTGTGGCAGGTGGCTGAACATTGTTGAGTTCCATTAGGTATGACATGAGAACAGAGGTGACAGATATATCATGGATGAGGGTATAAGGATGGTGATAAGTTTTCCATTCATAGGTCATATCTTGTGTCCAGAAGTCTCTTATTTATGGGTGTTGGAAGTAAGGTCTATGAACGATAAAGATTGTAGTGAAAATGTCTGCTTTTTGTTCTAGCATCTTGTCTAATTTGTGAAAAGTACACGGATTTCCAAGTTGCTTACACCACCATATGAGTGAAAAATACCATTCAAGAAGAGTCCACAGAAGGTCTAGGGAAAATTCAGGAGTGGTGAGATGGCAGAGGACTGGTTGGATATGGAAGGCCAGTTTTGTAACATACAAGGTAGTGAGGCACTACATGTACCATAACTCATATTCGCAGATGGTTAAGGAATAGAGGGTAAGACCTGTGAGAAACATGTTTTCCATACAGAGGGAAGGAAAATGATTAGGCTTTTTGCTTTGAACATTGAAGAAATATGGGTAAAGGAATTTCTTTGCAAAGTCTTGGATCTGGTAGGCTGAATGAAAAGGAATGTTCATAGGGAAAGTTTTCTGGTTGACAGCTTTGAACAGAAGTTGACGGTTCATGGCTATAATTGGGATGGTGTGAATGGAGGAAATAAATGAGGGCTTATTTATAGCCGGACGTGTAAGGAAGTCTGGGATGAGGTTCTATTTACCTTTTATGTGTTGGACAGTAAAATCAATTTTAGAGGTTTTCCCTGACTTTGTCCATGTCAACAAACAATTCGAAATGCCTCAACTTTTTTAGAACAGGTCCGGGTTGGGTCCGAATCTCCTACAAAAAAACCTCTAAAATCAATTTTAGAGGTTTTCCCTGACTTTGTTCGTGTCAACAAACAATTCGAAATGCCTCGACTTTTTTAGAATAGGTCCAAAACCAAAAATAGTGGTATTTGCTAGCAACAACATAATAAAGGAACCAAGACATGAGTGAGATATTGATATACACACGGATGTACACTTTAGTGAGAGCGGGACAAATTCGTTAAGTGTATATCGACTGGAAACCAGAACTTGTGAGCTACTGGCCCTAAGAACAGACTTCATTCTATTATAGATTTGGTGTAACAATGCCACGTACAACTACTAGCTAAGCAGTTGTTTATCAGGGAACAACTTATTTTTGATGTCAAAGATTCAAGGGAAAGAGGAGTTGTTCATGTTGATAAGGAATTTATGGTTGATTAGATGAAATTCAAACTTTTTGATTCCATACTTGACCGCCAAAATCTCTTTGTAGATCACATGGTAATTCTTTTCATAGTCTTTGAATTGTCCGCTTGCATGTGCACAGAAATGACGGACAGTATTTATATCTTCTAAAAGGATGGCACTCTAGTAATCATCACAGGCATCGGTCTGTAGAATGTTGTCCAGTTGTAAGAATTCGGAGAGGAGGAGGTGATTAGGCTACCACTTTTAGTTGTTGGACAGCTTTTGTTTGTATTGGTCCCCATAGAGGACACTGCTTTTTGAGCATGCTGGACAGCTGGCTTGTGTGGATTGCAACTTTAGGGATAAAATCACGGACATAATTAATAATCCCAAGGAACTGTTGGATCTACTTTTTGTTGAGATGTGTGTCTGAAAACTTTAATAATTCAGCTGCAATGTGTGGACCAGGTTGATAATGGCCCTCTTTAATCACCATGCCAAGAAAGTCAATTGATTCCTTTGCTATGCTACTTTTCTTTTGAGAAAGCTTGATTCTGTGTTCCTGCACAATATGAAAGAAATCCAAAAGGAGCTTCTGGTGGCTCTTATGGTTAGAGAAAAATAATAAGATATTATCAATATATACCAAAGTATGATGAATGATAGGACTGAAGATTTTTGTCATGGCTTTTTGAAATAATGAAGGAGCAACCTTAAGACCAAAAGGCATAACAATCCACTGATAATGGGTATTAGGGATGCAGAAGGTAGTTTTGTGACGGTCAATTGGTAAAATACCAAGTTGCCAAAAACCCGCTTTTAAATCGAACTTAGAGAAGGTACTAGCCCCTTGAAGATGGACTAATAGGGTTTGGATTTTTGGTAGGGGGAACTTATCATCCTTAAGGAAAGAATTAAGTGGCTGGTAATCGATATCTAACCTCTTTTTACCATGAACTAATTCAGATCTTTTTTCAACATAGAAGGCTTGACATGCCCAATCTGAATCAGTAGGTTCAAAAAGACCTTGCTCAAGCAACTGAGAACATTCTTGTTTAGCAAGTAGGAGGTCAGAAGGAGACATACCCAGGTGTAATGCTTTGGAGGGGTTTATGTCTTCGTTAAACTTGAAGGGAAGGTGAATGAAGAATTGTTCATTTTTCCAAAGAGGTGAAGGATAATGGAACTGTGAATGGTTTTCTGGACAAAACTCAAGGAACTTTTGTAAAATATGACTGTATGGAGATGGTGTTTCTGAAAGTGTTTATAGGTGTAATGTATCTGTATATGGCAAGAACATTTGCTTGTAGTGAAGAATGTCAAAACCTATAAGTAAATCTTTTTCTGGAAATTTGGATGCTACAATCTTTTTCCAAATTATGAAGAATTGAATGCCAATGGGTTTTTTAGTAATCAAAGTGGTTTCAAAAGTTTATCCATTAACTACTCGGAAAAGTTTCGAGTGTTTTTTCCCAACAATTAGAGGGAAGGATAGAAGGATCTACCATAAAAGAGTACGTGGCGTTGTTCTACCCCCGTGATGGGTTCCTTAGCTCTTTTGAAGCTAAGATATTTAAAACCCCTTTGGACCAGTAGCCCGCACACAGTGGTGTTCCAGCCGATATAACTCTTTGATCAAAACCTAAAACGAGTTCTTTTAAGGTTATAAAACCCAAAACTGACTTCTCTTTAGTCTTAAAACAGGGTACCAAACCATTTAAGAAATCGCCATAAGTTTTCTGATTCACAGGATCCTTCCTTGAAGGCAAGTGCAGAGCATACTTCCTTAAGTTTTTCAAAATGAACAAATTTAATTCTTTGATTCATTTCTTTTCCCTAGAACTTCATTTGCAGAGAGAGAGAGGAGAGTTTAGAACTTCATGATGAGAGAAAGGCACACGAGAGTTTATTACTTTTCAAACTTCTTAAAAACTTCTTATATCTTACAGGGGGGGTGAGCTCTTTATATAAGAGAGCTCAGGAAGATAGGACAGGACCCCTATCTTTTACAACAGTAAAAGTAAGATAAAGTTACAGTACAAGAGTAAAACTACAGTACAAGCAACACTATTACAACATGACAAGAAAGGAAATGTCATGAAATAAGACAAAAGGGGAAGGTGCAGGGAAGGTTCAAGGAAGGTGCATGAGTGAAGACAAGAGAGGAAATTTCATGGGAAAAGTTAAAAAGAGAAAATGCATGCGTCAAGACAAAAGAGTAAATTGCATGGAACAAGACAAAAGGAGAAATTTCCTGGAAAAAGACAAATGACTTTATGGAGAGGAGAGGTTTATGTAGTCATCTTCAGAGTCGCTTTCTGTCGCATCAGGGCCATCGTCAGAGAGTGGTGGAAAAAAGGTCTTGGAAAGCCTTGGATGCTTGCAGGCGGGACCACAGCATGGTGGATGTGGGCAGTAGAATTCATACATTGGTCTGATGATGTCGGAGAAGCTTTTGGTGATGGTGGTGGTTGGGAGGAGGAACCTGGTTCATGCATGGATGGTTGGGGAAACTGTTGGAGATGTTGACTGAGAGGAAGAAAGTCTTCCCATGGGTCATGGGAGTCTTGGTAGAGGAAGTCAGTGTAATCTGGTTTTTCCTCTTTGATGATGATGCAGGTGGGTTTTGGGTGTGATATAGTGGATGGAGTGGGGATCATGATAACGTCATGTTGTGGGCCTAAGGAGGTGTGGGAGATATCTCTGTGTGGTGGAGTCTGGTGGTTGAGTTGGTAGAGATAATTGTGCAGGGTGGTTTGGATTTCATTTTCAATGACAGCTGGGTGTGGTGCAGTAAACCATTCATACACCTGATCTTGGGTCCAGAAAAGCTTTGTATCTAGATGCTGAAAATATGGCCTGTGGATGATGAAGACTGAAGTGAACAGGTGTGCTTCTGAAGCAGGCATTCTTTCAAGATTATAAATTTCAGAGAGCTGCTGCAGTTTCTTTCTCCACCATGGAATAAGAGAAAACCATTCAAGAAGAGTCCAGGTGAGAGAGGTGGCTTTGTCCGGGTTGAGGAGATATTCCAAAGTGGGACTGATTGGCAGGATGAGCTTGGTGGCATAAAGAACAGTTAGGCACCATAGGTACCATAACTCGTCTTCAGTGATATCCCTAGAGGGGTCAAAGGTGAGATCTGTAAGGAACAAATTTTCTGGGTGGAAGGTAGAAAATGAAAATGAGTCTGTCATGAGGTAGGTTTTCATGAAAAAGTGAAAAATAGCTTTTCGGCAAAGTCCTGGATGTTAAAGACAGAGGAGAAAGTTTTGTTTGGTGAGAGCTTCTGGAGGAAGTGAAGTAAGTAGCCATGGAGATAACTGGAAGGTGGTAGTTTGTGAAAAACATGGTGAGAAGTTTATCTTGTTTGGAAAGTCTAGAAAGAATATCAGGGATGAGGTTCTGGGACCCCTTTATATGCTTTACTGAAAAGTCATACTTGGAAAACCAATCTTTTAACCTGAGTAACATTTTTTCAGGAACAGTTTTACCTTTGAAATTGAGGATATTGGAGAAGGCTGGACTATCCATTCGGATGAGAAAATAGTGTCCAATCAAATGATACTCAAATTTCTTGATGCCATTTTTTACCGCTAAGATTTCTTTGAACACACTGTGGTAATGCTTTTGAGTGTCAGAGAAATGTCCACTAGCGTAAGCGATAAAGCTTTCTTTTCCATTGAGTTCTTCAAGGAGAACTTTAAGGGAGGCGGATTTTGCGCCCCATGATTCATCACTGGCATCTGTCTGTAGTATGCGCTTGCCATCTGCAATCAACTTTAAGGGAGGCGGATTTTGCGCAATCTGCTTTAATATAGTGACAGCAACTGTGTGGTTCTCATTCCACTCTAGGGGCTGCTTTTTCAATAAAGCTGAAAGATGTCACGTTTGTTGCTCCACGTGTGGGATGAAATCACGGATGTAGTTGATGATACTGAGAAACTGTTGGACTTGCTTTTTGGAAAGGTGCTGATCTGGAAAGTGAAGCAACTCTTGGGCAATGTGCTTTCCATGCTAATAATGGCCGTCTTTTATGACCATTCCAAGAATTTTGATGGTATCTATGGCAATGGCGCTTTTCTTTGCTGATAACATAATTCCATGACTTTGGACAATATCATAGAACTGAGTTAACAGCTGGTGATGTTCCTCATGCGAACCTGAAAAAGAGCAAGATGTCATCAATATAAATCAATGCATGATGGAGGATGGGCTGAAAGATTTGGATCATGGATTTTTGGAATATGAATGGGGCAGTTTTGAGACCGAAGGGTAAGACTGTCCATTGGAAATGGGCATTTGGGATACAAAAGGCAGTTTTGTACCATTCTAAGGGTTCAATGCCTAATTGCCAAAAACCTGATTTTAAATCAAATTTTGAAAAGATCTGGGCATTTTTGAGAAAAGTAAACATGCTTTGTTGTCGAGGCAAAGAAAATTTGTCATCTTGTAAAAACATGTTTAAGGGCTGGTAGTCAATGACTAAGTGTTTCTTTCCTCGAACAAGCTCAGCATGCTTTTCAACATAAAAGGCTTGGCAAGCCCATGGAGTAGTTGTGGGCTCAATTAGACCTTGGGCTAACAATTGTGAACTAGGAGTAAATCAGAAGGACTCATTCCTGGATGGGTAGCTTTGGTTGGGTTAATGTTTTCATTGAGTTTAAAAGGTAACTTAATGAAGAAAGACTTATTTTTCCACAATGGATTTGGATGGGTGAACTGAGAATGGGACTCTAGACACAGACTCAAAAGTTTAGTGGATATATCCTGGTAGGACTGGGGGGTTTCAGACAGATTATAGAGTTTTAGAATGTCTGTAAAAGGTTTGAACACGGACTTGACTCGGATTCCAGTGGGAATGATTTGGAGATGTTTGATCTGGTGAAGGATGTCAAAACTTAACAAGATATCCTTATTAGGAAGAGTTGAACCAATGACTTTAGTCCATATAACATAATTGGGGAAAATTTGAATACCAATGGGTTTTTTGGTAATCAAAGAGGTGGTGAACAATTTGCCATTGACAGCGTTGAAATGTTCCTCATATTCTGTCCAATATTCTGGTGGAAGAATATGCGGATTTAACATGTTGTGTTGAGCTCCAGTGTCGATGAGACCAATTGCTGAAATGGGCCTTCGGAATTTGGAAGGCAAGATTTGGAGTTTGATGGAAGGTATGGGAACAGTAGTATCAAGGGACAACAACTGTTGGTGGAAAATTACTTGGGACTGATCACTGTCTGAGTCATCATAGGAGTTTTGTAGTGCGAACACTGTTTCATCATTGGGTTCATCATGTTCTGAAAAATAGAATTCCAGTTCATCCTTTTCGGGAGAGTAATCCGTGGTAGCTTGGAGATGCTCAAGTAGCCGAATAGATTTTTCCCGTTTGTTGGGACAATCCTTGGCATAATGACCTTTCTTCTTGCAGATAAAACATTTGCTGGACTTTCTCCTTTTAAAGTCTCTGGATGAAGAGGACTTCTTTATAAAGAATCTGTAGGATTTTTAGGACTGTAATCATAATCCTTCTTCTGTTTGCACTTAATATGCAAATAAGGCTTTTTGCAGGCACTCCGAAATGGTTCTCTGTCTGTCAACAGTTCTTTGAAAATTTGTTTTTGCTCACAGAGTTTGTCAAGGCAAGTTTTGGCAAGTTGGAAGATTTTGCCAAGAGAGATGTTGTCAAGGACAAGATTGGATGCACGAAGTTGCCGCTGTATATCTGGTTGGAGTTCATCAGGAAGGGAAGCCAAGAAAACATGCTTTAATGTCGGTTCATTGAATCCATTAAGCTTATAGATTAATCCTTTGCGCCCGATGACAGGAACAGGTTTATGAAATTTAGAAGGAAGGATTGACATTTTTAGAGAAGGTCTAGGAATGGCTGAAACATGACTGACAATCTAAACTGTAGAAATGACTGAAATATCATCAGAATCAGAATATTTTATGATAATAAAGGTAGTCTAATTATCTTGTTCTGACTATTCTAAAAAATTTGATTCGACATCTTCTTTCTTAGCTAACAATGAAGAATGTTGGAGATGCTGTATGAGACGAACAACTTTGGCAGACTTGTGAGGATAGTTTCAAGCAAAGTGGCCGCGTTTCTTACAAATAAAACAATGGTTGTGGTTTTCCTTTCTGTATTGGGAAGCATCATTTTTTCTGAAATATCAGTGAGGTTTTGGAGGATGATTTTCTATGGAAGTATTTCTGAAAATGTCTTTTCTTTTTGGTTGGACAAACACACTTCTTTTCATCTTTGCATTCTATCTTGAGATAGGGTTTTTTGCAAGCTTGAGAAAAGGATTTTTTGTCTTCCATGAAGTCCTTGAAGAATTCCTTTTGCTCATAGATCTTGTCGAGACATAGCATTGCCATTTGGAAAATCTTTCCCAGAGAGATATCAGCTATGCTGAGATTAATGGCTGTGAGTTTTCTTTGGAGATCAGGTTGTAACTCAGAAGGAAGTGAGGCTATGAAGACATATTTGAGAGATGGCTCATTGAACCCATTTAGCTTATTAAAAAGAATACTCATCCTTTGGTAATGAGATTCTAAAAGATGTCTTTTGAGCGAGCAGCACTTCATTTGATGATACTCTTTTCTGTCTACATTAGTGGAAGCAGTTTTTTCCCCGATGAATTGCTCATGAATGATATTGAGTGTTGTGCCAATTGGAGATTGCATGACTTGGAGCTAACGATATTCTCCGAAGCTAAGCAATCTCGTAAAGAACCCGTTGACTGGGCCATAAATTCACGAAGATAGCTTAAGGTTGAGTATTAGGTTTGGTTCCTTGAAGGTCAATCCATGCAGCAAATTCTTAAAGTCCAGCAAGCCATTTATGATGGGGAATGTCATCAAATGTGAACCAAGATGCTGAAGATGGTTTTGTTGAGTGATCAGGAACTGGTGAAGGCATTGATGGCTCTGGTTATGTTGGAGATGCATTATTTGTAGCATCAGAAGAGTTTTGGATCTTCAGTTTTGGTGGCCATTAATATGTTTGTAATGTCAGCTTATTCAAATTCAAAGTCAGTGAAGGTACCGACTAAGTTTGTGAATGAGGAAGAGGAAGATGGGTTGGACTCTGATGGATTCGATTCATAGAGTATTTCTAACTCAGAGGAGTCAGAAGATGTGTTTTGGACAGTATGATAATGATACTAATCCATTGTGCCTTTGTCTGTTTTTGGGAGGCTCGGGAGTGGCTTTTGGTGAATCTTCTGGTGGTACCGGAGGAACAAATAAAGATGAAGTGGCCTTTGACTTTGGTTCTGAGATCTTGACTTTGGATTTTAATTTTTTAAGTGAAGATGGCTTTGGTTGAGGAGTTGGTTAAAAGTGTGAGAAACCAAAGAACTGATTATAAACAAGTTGTTGAGGTCTTGATGGTGTGTAGAAAAGTGCATAAGTTTCAAAGATCGGAGGAGGTACTGGTGGGGTTTGTATTCGAGTAAAAAGGGAAGGTCGAGTCTTTTCAGCATCAATTCTTGTCAATTTAGCTTTGAGATTTCTGATCTCTGCTTCTTTTTTATTAAACTCTGGACCTAAGACGTTAGTATAATCAGGACGTTGTGCCATAACAAGGATTCTTTGAGGACTTGAGCCAGAACCTGGAGTACAAGTTTGTGCCTTTGGGACAATTTCCACAGTGTGTGATGGTCCAATAGAGGTGTGGTGGATGTTTGTGGCAGGTGGCTGAACATTGTTCAGTTCCATTAGGTATGACTTGAGAACAGAGGTGACAGATGTATCATGGATTAGGGTATAAGGATGGGGATAAGTTTTCCATTCATAGGTCATATCTTGTGTCCAGAAGTCTCTTGTTTCTGGTTGTTGGAAGTAAGGTCTATGAATGATGAAGACTGCAGTGAACCAAAGACGAGATGAAGAGAATTAAATAAATCACTTAAGAATTTGTAATTTAGTGTTTGGATGACTATATATTTTAGTCTAAGAATATGGTTTGGATTATATTTTGTAAACTAATAATAAACGAATCAAGATTATGTTCAATTAGTTTACTAATTCAATGAATTGAATTGAATATTCATTTAATAAACAAATCCGAATCAGTAGAATTTTAACCTAATTCGTTAACGACTTGATTCGAATTCGATTCGTTTATTCATTTTTCCACCCTTAAGGAGTATAAGAACATGATGTCACCCAAGTTACCAAAGCAATTGCCGCCACGATGAGAAGTGTACCACAAGATAGAGTTCAAACCGGGTGCAAAGCCGCTAGTAAGAGCACCCTACCGCATGTCCCAACCAAGTTAGAGGAGTTACGTAGGTAAATTAAAGAGTTGTTGGATATAGGATATATCTAGCCCTCAAAGGCACCATATGGGGCGCCAATTCTCTTCCAATAGAAGCATGATGGCTTGCTTCGATTATGAATCGAGTACTAGGCCCTCAATAAGGTGACCATGAAGAACAAGTATCTCACCCACTAATTGTGAATTTGTTTGACCAACTTGGATGGGCTAAGTGCTTCTCCAAGATCGACCTTAGATCAGGATATTACCAAGTGCAGATTGCGGAAGGAGATGTGCCATAGATTGCCTGTGTAACTAGATATGGGTCGTACTTTTTCAAGGTCATGCCTTTTGGCCTCACCAATGCTCCGGTCACATTTTACATGCTCATGAACTGCATCTTCCAGCCATATCTTGATCCATTTGTGGTGGTATCTCGATGACATTGTAGTCTATAGCAACACTTTAGAGGAGTATGCTGAGCACTTGTAGGTTGTATTGAAGGTGTTACAGGACAATGAACTTTTATGTTAAGTGAGAGAGTGCTCGTTGCAAAGCTAGAAGTCGATTTTCTCGGTCATAAGATTAGAGATGGGACATTGCTCATGGATAAGGCTAAGGTCAAGGCCATTGCCGAATGGGAGCCACACACAAAGGTCATGGAATTACGCTCTTTCTTAGGCCTCGAAAAATGCTATAGGAGGTTCATCAAGGGCTATTCCATCATTGTCGCACCACTCACTGACTTGGTCAAAAAAACCACCAAGTAGGAATGGACGGAGAGGAGCCAACAATCATTTGATGCCCTCAAGAAGGCTGTTATAGAGGAGTTGATCCCAGCCAAACCATGCATTGCCTTTCGAGGTACAAATAGATGCTTTTGATTTTGCTATTGGAGGTGTGTTGATGCACGAGTAGGAAATAACCGTAGTAGTGCATTGTTTATGCACATGGAGGCATTATTTGAATAAGTCCAAGTTCATGGTGAAAACGAAGAATACAGCGACTAGCTATTTTCAAAGCCAAATAAACTAAGTTTGAAACAAGCAAGATGGTGGGATTTTCTACTGAATTCTACTATAACTTCGAGTATAAGTCGGGAAGGGCAAATTTGGTAGTAGATGCCTTGAGTTAGAAGGCCAAGTTTGTAACCATGAGCAGGACACAAGAGGAGCTTCTCACGCTTATAAAGGAAGGAATGTAGCATGATCCCTTGGGCAAACAACTGGTTTCTCTTGTGCTACAAGGGAAATCCAAGAGATTTTGGTTGAGGATGGCCTTTTATATACTAAGGGATGACACGTCTATGTTCCGAAGTGACACCAAGTGGGCTGGACACATGAGACAAAGGCTGATACGAACATTACTAGAGTCGGCATACTATTGGCCTCAAAAGAGAGATGAGATGGAGTAATCTGCTAGGACATGTCTTGTGTGCCAGCAAGACAAAGCAAAGCAAAATGTCCTGCAGGATTTCATAATATGTCTTAGGAAGTTTAAAAGGTTTGCGACTGTTGTTGTGGTAGTAGATCAATTATCCAAATATGCCACCTTCATTCCCACCCCAAAGGAGTGTTCAGCGAAGGACACTACCAAGCTTTTCTTTAAGCATGTGGTGAAGTAATGGGGACTTGTGACAGCCGGTTTACTAGGAGGTTTTGCACTAAGTTGTTCAAGCTTATAGGATCGGCGCTGCACTTCTCTACAAGCTTTCACCCACAAACCGATGGGCAAATGAAAAGAGTGCATGCTTTATTGGAGTTGCACTTGCAGCATTTTGAGAGCACTAACTAGCATGATTGGGTGAAATTACTAAACATGGCCCAACTTTCTTACAATTTGCAGTGAAGTGAAGCTGCTTCTAAAAGCCCATTTGAGGTGGTCATGGGATAGCAGGCGCTAACTCCAGACACGGTCATTACGAGCTATACTAGGAGGTGTCTTGTGGCAGACATAGCATGGGCGCACCTCGACTACTAAGTGAATGAAAAAATAAGCAAATAGTAAGCGTAAACACGTGGAGTTCAATGTAAGGGACTTTGTGCTAGTCAAGATCCTACCATCACAACATAAATCTACCTCCTTACTGCACAATGGCTTTGTTTGGTGATACGAGGGGCCATTTCCTTTCATCAAGAGAGTCAGAAATATATAGTACAAGCTAGAGTTGCCCTCTTGGTTCAAACTTCACCCAGTCTTCCATGTTAGTTGCTTCAACATGTACCATGGGGACACAAAAGATTCAATACGAGGAAATTCCAAGTGCCCTCCACTCAGCAACACGAGGGTGTATGACAAAGAAGTGGAGAGAGTACTTCATCAAGTGGAAGGGACTACCCAAGAGCAAAGCAAGTTAAGAGCCCACAAACAGCTTGGAATGAAATCTCGAACATGATTAACAATCCTAAGGAACTGTTGTATTTGGTTCTTGGTAAGATTTGTGTCAGGGAACTTTAATAATTTTAGTTGCAATGTGCAGGCCAGGTTGGTAGTGGCCATTTGTGATCACCATGCCAAGAAAGTTAATAGATTCTTTCGCTATGCTGCTTTTCTTTTCAGAAAGCATGATTCCGTGAACCTGCACAATATGAAAGAAATCCAAAAGGAGTTTTTGATGACTATCATGATCGAATGAGAACAATAAAATACCATCGATGTAGACCAAAGCATGATGGAGGATAGGACTAAAAAATTTTTTCATGGCCTTTTGAAATAAAATATCATCGATGTAGACCAAGACAAGATCAATGACTTCCACAGTGAGTTGACGAGGATGTCTCCGGATTAGGTAGTGGAGAATATAACGCCCTATGAAAGTTCTAGATTCATGGATGCTTTATGCATGTTGTAGATAATTCTAAGCCACCATCTAGACACTTGTATTCTATAAATAGAAGGGGACTCATTTGGTGAAGACACAACAAGAAATACATAAATTCTAGCATATAAAGCATCGTAAGCTTTCTTTGAGCAATAAGAGTTCTTTCCTCCCATCTTGAGTGAGTTTGAGTGAATGATCCTTTCTATTTTTGAATCTACCAATGTTTTGAGTGTGCAAGGCTAACTTAGGCCAAGAGAGTGGGATTTGGTGCCTAAGGCCGCTCAATTTAGTAAGGGAACAAGCAGGTCATAAGGGACTGAATAGTCCTTAAACGGCCTCTGTTTTCGTGCTTGTGGTTATTGTTCCAAATCCATTTCAACTTTATGCTCAATTTTAACCTTTGATACAATGTATCAAGATCATGTGATTATGAACTTCGACCGTGCATTCAAAGAACACATAAAAATTAAAAACAAAACTAATAAAAATAAAGAGAAAAGAGAAGATCTGATACTGATCTAATTACATTGTTACACACTTACTATCAAATACATTCAAAAGCTACATAGAAAGTTATTTACAAAATATTTATAAAGAAAATTAACCCTACTAATTAGAATGACTTACCTCCACGACAGCAGTGCCAAAAATTTATTGTGCAAATTTTGTTGTACTCACAAGCACACGAATCTATTGTAGTATAGATTAATAGTGTCGAGTGTCAGTCCAATGAGGAGGTAGATTTAAACATGTGTAGAGTTAATTTTCCAAGTTTCTATTTGAATTGATTAATGTAATTTTTAAGTATAATTTAAATTAAAAAGCTAGCGAGAAAAATTAAAGATGGAACAATTCGAATAAAGCGCTTGAGTCTCAACATTTCATCATGGGTTTAAATTCTTTTTTAATTCCAATTAATTTCTTAGGCAGTATTTCCACTCCTTATAAGCCTAACTCTAATAAATATAATATCAAGTACTCATTGTGCCAGGGAAAAATATTCTACTAAATGTGCTATTAGGTGGTACTAAATGTTGTGCTAGATGATAACAATCCTACTATCGACAATGTGGCAAGACTGTCCACTAAGTTACGTAGAAACCTTCTCTATGAACACTTAGGGGAGAGCCTCCTATTTATAGATACACTGAGTAAATCATGGGCATCAAATGAAAACAATTTGAACGCTCAAGATTGGGCCACATAGCAAGCTTTGATTGGCTAGAACACATCATCAGTCAACACCACGTCAACATTTCGGTCCAATAATATGTTGCCACAGAAGTATTTTGGCAAATCATCAATCAACACCATATCATTAGTCACATCAGCAATCAATGCCACATCAGCTGGCCCTACCAAAATTCCAGAACAACACCACTGTTTATTTATACAAAATTAGTCACTTAGACGGTACTGTTAACGTACAAGAGTTTGCCCTTTATGTCCTTTCTTAAGGTCTTCAACTATTTTGAGCACAGAAATGCTATCTATTTTGCTATTCAACCACTCGTTAATCATGAAATGACCAAAATACCCCTTAAATATATAAAATACTTAAATTAAAGTTTAAAGAACTTAAACATATAAAAGTAGAAATGTTAGTGAGAGTTGAAGCATTTTCCAGCTCTCAATATGTAACACTCCACTATATTATTTACTTAAAAATGCTTGAAAACACAGTAAGAGTCATACAGAAACTCCTTAGTATAAAAACTTTATTTTACACAAAACTTAGATGTTATTTTTATTAAAACAAAGTTGAGCCCATTATAAAATCCCAAGGTCTATTATGCCCATATGCACTTCGTCTTGGTTAGGACTTGGTATAGTTCTGGTATAACAATGCCACATATCCACGTTTTCTCACTGATCTAATGGTATCAAGGCCTTCACTTCTCAAAATGGTATGATAAAAGTTTGCTTTTTGTTTTTCGTTCGAGTCTTCCACGACAGAGAGAATTTTAAACTTATGGCATCCACTTCCTCCAACAACGCTTCTATTTCTTCTGTCATTACTCTTATTTCCCTTTCTTCCACCCTCTCCAACCCAAATCTTGCTCCAAACACACTGCTAGTAAGATCAAAAAATTTAGTTGAGTATTACTACATCCCTGAATCTGCTCAAATCAATGAATATATCCAGTCATCTAGATTGGATCAGTGTTCCCTTCAGGCTACCATAGCTGAACAATATGTTACTCTGGAAATTCCCCCATAATTGATTTCTAATTGGCAAAGAGAAGGTTATCCTCAGTCAGACTAATCCTAATTTTACATGGAAGGAAAGGATTACAAGCCACAGCGAGAATTACTATACTGGATACTAGGTTCACACATTACCAAGATGTTGTTATTGGTACTATCTTAACCACTCTTTATGCTGGAAGTGTTCTACTCACTTTCTATCCCAATTTCAACCTTTCTCTTCAAGACACTAATCTCTCCACTGCCTTGAAAGTCCAAGTGCAAATTCAAGATGTAGAACAAATCTCTTCTGCAAAAATTGCAACTCTTCACCATAAATTGGTCTATCGGCTCCAGAACCATGCCTTAGATCTTCCTTCACCTGAGCACCACTCTGACGCCATCAATCAAATTCCAAGACAGATCCCTAGACATGAACTCATAAAACTCATGCCCTTGGAATTGATTTCAAATTATGATAAATTCCACACCAATACTTCTCCTATCCATACCACAAAAACTATGTTTGAAAGAAGATCTGATGGAACTATTCGAATGACATTTCAACCTCCACCAACAGCACCAGAGGAGCCTCCATGGCTCTCATTCACTTATTCAGCCATGATTACAGCTGTTCAGACCACTCAAGAAAAGCTGCTAGTTACAGGATTCAATTTAGAAGGATATCTTATCTACCCTGCCAAACTTAATGGCCACTTTCTTTGGGATTCACCAGGATTCAGAAATTGTGACCTAGATTGTCTCTGTTGGGATGATTGGGAAGAAGATGATGTTGAACCACAGCAGAGAAGAAAACCAAAAAAGAAAATACCTAAAACTCCGTGCTCACACAACCAACCTAAACCACCTCATAATCCTCCACCACCACCAGCTCTATTATCCATCTACCAAAAAGAACTTAGATGGATTGTAAAAAATTGCAAGACTAAAGTTCTTCCACATATTCAGACTTTCAAACCACCCATACAACCTATGGCTTGTATGATGTTTTCATCCACCTCCCAAGATTCCTCCAATTTCCTTGCTTTAGAAACCCAGACCGATCCATAACGAAACATTATAACCAAACCCTTTATTCCTTCAGCCATAACTCCCACAGGTCACTTAGAAGACCCTAAACCTTTTGAGGTTGCTCTCAACTGGCAAACCCAAAATGCCAGAGCTCAAAATGAAACCTTGGTTGATATCCATAAGAAGGTTAATCATATCAGTTTACGAACTGATCATATTGAGTCTAAAATGGACTCGATCAGCAAATTTACCAAAATCTTCAGTCCAGAATCTCTCAACTAGATTCAGAATTAAGAACCATGCTGAGTCATAGATACTATGGCCCAGAATTTGATCAGAAAGAAAAAGAAATCAGAACATTGAAAGTAGAACTTGAACAAATTGAGTCAGAAAGGCAAAGGCCAACATTATTTACCACTTCTCCACCATTACCTACCATCAGCCCAGCCTTCCATCCCTTTGCACCTACGCTTTCTCCCATAAAACCACAAGACCAGTCCAAATTATTTGGCATGACGCATACTTTGTTTAGAAATAATCCTCTGCCCAAACCATCTAGATCTAAACCTCATCCTCGACCAAGACTAGAAAAATAACCTTTTCAACCACCTTTGTCCGTCCCAGAATAGCAACCGCCTCTTTATACCCCACTTCCTCCTCCACCAAAACCAACTTAGGCCAAAGATAAATCCCTAATGCAACAATACAGTGCACAAATAATCCCAGATCCATCGATACAGACCAAACTTCTGATTCAAATCTAGCCGTTTCAGAAGATCCATCCGAACATGAAACAGAATCTTCCATTTCATCTAGTATTCCCTTTACCACGCCGACAAAGCATGTTTGCTTTTCTCAAAAATGCCCAGATCTTTTCAAAATGGTACAGAGAACTTCTCAATCATGGCTTCAACTTCCTCTTCCTCTACTTCCAATCCTGTTATTTTGTCTTCTACTCTTTCTCTCCCTAAATCTTGCACTTCTCATACAGCTAATCAAATTGAAAACCTTGTAGAATACTCCTACATCCATGAATCCGCCCAAATCAGTGAGTCCTGTTACCCTCTCATCAGTCCTTACCAATTGTACAAACGCCCCAGTTCCTTTACCCGCAGTATTCGTACCCTCATCTCTACTAGACGGCCTCATCCAAAAGAATATATCCAGTCCTCTCGTCTGGATCAGTGTGCTCTTCAAGCCACTTCTGCTGAGCAATATGTCACTCTGGAGATTCCTTCAGAGTTAATTTCCAACTGGAAACAAGAAGGTTATACTCATCTCCATCTTGGAGGAATTAGACTAATCTTCACCCTTCATGGGCGCAAAGGATTACCAGTCACAACTCGCCTTGCCCTCCTTGATACCCGCTTTAAACAATACCAAGATGCTGTTATTGGCACTGTTCTCACTACCCTCCATACAGGAAGTGTTCTCCTCACTTTCTACCCAAACTTTAACCTTTCTCTCCAAGACATAAACTTACCCACAACCTTAAAAGTCCAAGTCTAGATCCAAGGTGCAGAACAAATTTCCTCTGCCAAAATTGCTACTCTCCATCACCAACTGGTCTATAGGCTCCAAAATCATGCCTTAAATCTACCCACTCCAGACCATCACTCTGACACCCTCATGGTCTTAGCTGGATCTGACCAGATTCCAACCATCATCCAGATCCCCAAACAAATTCCTCGTCATGAGCTCATCAAGCTTATGCCTCTTGAATGGATCTCAAACTATGAACAGTTCCATACTACTACAGTTCCAATTCAGACATCAGAAAGCATGTTTGAAAGACATCCAGATGGAACAGTCAGAATGACTTTCAAACCACCTCCCAGTGCTCCACAAGAGCCTCCTCGGCTCTCCTTTACCTACTCTTCCATGATCACAGCTAAGGCAACCCTGTTTATCCAGCAAAGCTCAATGGTCATTTCCTATGGGATGCCCCTGGCTCAAGTATGTGTGACCCAAATTGTCCCTACTAGGATGATTGGGAAGAGGACGATGATGATTATTCTACCAGAAAAAAGAAACCCAAAAAGAAAAAACCTTCAGTTCCATGCTACCATACTGACCCTAAACCACCACACGACCATCCTCCTCTGCCAGCTCCTTTACCCATCTACAAAAAAGAACTCAATTGGATTGCAAAACATTGCAAATCCGAGATTCCCTCACCAATCCCAAATCCAACACCACCACTGAGTTGTATGATGTTTTCATCTACTTCTTCAGACTACTCTTCTTCCTTTCCTCCTTTAGACACCCACACAGATTCCCAACGCAATGTTGTGTCCAAACCCTTTATCTCTTCAGCCATAACCTCTACAGGACACCTTGAACCTCCTAAACCTTTTGAATCAGTCCTCAATTGGCAAACCCAAAATGCCAGAGCCCAAAATGATACTTTGGTGAACATTAATTCCAAAGTTGAAAAAATCAGTTTACGAACTGAAAAGCTTGAGACCAAAGTTGATTCCATCACTGCCCAAATGCTGCAGATCCATCAAAATCTACAGTCCATAATTGCTCAACTTGATTTTGAGTTACGAACCATGCTTGCTCAACACTATTATGGCCCAATATTTGACCAGAAGGAAAGAGAGATCAGACGCTTGAAAGCTGAACTTGACCAGATAGAATCAGAAAAACAAAGGTCTACCTTTTTTACCTCCTCACCTCCGATGCCTTCCATCGGTCCAACCTATCATCCATTTGCCTCTATGCTTTCCCCTATCAAACAGTATGAACCTTCCAAGTTATTTGGTATGACTCATACTCTTTTCCGAGATAATCCATTACCACTACAACAACCTAAATCTAAACCAAAGCCTAAACCTCAACCACGACTAGCTACTACTCCCCAATCTGCTGTTTCTCCTCCTGACCACCCTGGTTATATACCAGCATCACCATCAGCACCTCCCCCACATTTTCCTTCCCATCCTCCTACCCAATCCAAAGATAAACAACCCATGCACCTGTTTAGTGCCCACATAGTTGACCACACATCCACCACAGATGATCAAACTTCTGAGTCAAATCTAGCTGTTTTAGATAGCCATACTGAGACAAACACAGAATCCTCAGCTTCCACCAGTGACTCTGAAAAGTCCTATGCTGATATCACCAAAATCCTGATGGCTCAAACTGATCCACCTGATCAAGGCCAAACTTCTCACACCGAACCATATGTTGACATTCCTTCTGAAGTTTACGAAGAAATGCCTGAATTCTCTGCCTCAAACCAACCTCCTCCAACCCAATCCCAAACCGGTTCAACCGGTCCAAAATCCTCAAATGGTCCATGGTTCACATTTGATGATATTCCATCCTCTAAATGGCGTGATCAGCTTAATGAAATGTCTGCCTGGCTTGACTTACAAATGTTAAGGCCAGGAGCCACCACTCAATTAGTCCTTAGAGAATTTGCCACTCATTTTACGGGTGCTCTAAGAGATTGGTTTGAATCTCTAGGCCAATACAGACAATTGCAGTTTGTTCAATTGCCAGAAGTCTCCAGTGCCCTTGCTGTTATCCATGATCAATTCCTTGGCGACCCCTCTGCCATTTTTGAAGCTGCACGACGAGACTATCTCAATATGAAATGCTGTTCACTCAATGCTAAGGATCTTGAATTCCATTATAAAAGAATGTCCTTGTTGTTCTATAAGCTTAATGGATTCAATGAACCGACATTAAAGCATGTTTTCCTGGCTTCCCTTCCTGATGAACTCCAACCAGACATATAGCGGCAACTTCGTGCATCCAATCTTGTCCTTGACAACATCTCTCTTAGCAAAATCTTTCAACTTGCCAAAACTTGTCTTGACAAACTCTGTGAGCAGAAACAGTTTTTCAAAGAACTGTTGAAAGACAGTTCTTATTTGCCTGCAAAAAGCCTTATTTGCATATTAAGTGCAAACAGAAAAAGGATTGTGATTGCAGTCCTAAAAAGAAAAGGCATTTTCGGAAATTCAAATGACCAAAATACTCATCTAAGCCTCGCCGGTCCAAAAAGTCCTACAGATTCTTCAGAAAAAAGTCATCTTCATCCAGAGACTTTAAAAGGAGAAAATCAAGCAGATGTTTTATCTGTAAGAAGAAAGGTCATTATGCTAAGGATTGTCCCAACAAACGGGAAAAATCTATTCGGCTACTTGAACATCTCCAAGCTACCACGGATTTCTCTAAAGAAAAGGATGAACTGGAATTTTATTTTTCAGAACAAGATGAACCCAATGATGAAACAGTGTTCGCACTACAGAATTCCTCTGATGACTCCGACAGTGATTAATCCCAAGTAATTTTTCACCAACAGTTGTTGTCCCTTGATACTACTGTTCCCACACCTTCCATCAAACTCCAAATCTTGGCTTCCAAATTCCAAAGGCCCATTCCAGCAATTGGTCTCATCGACACTGGAGCCCAACGCAGCATGTTAAATCTGCATATTCTTCCACCAGAATATTGGACAGAATCTGAGGAACATTTGAAAGCTGTCAATGAAAAATTGTTCACCACCTCTTTGATTACCAAAAAACCCATTGGTATTCAAATTTTTCCTAATTGTGTTATATGGACCAAGGTCATTGGTTCAACTCTTCCTAATAAGGAAATCTTGTTAGGTTTTGACATCCTTCACCAGATCAAACACCTCCAAATCATTCCCACTGGAATCCGAGTCAAGTCCATGTTCAAACCTTTTACAGACATTCTAAAACTCTATAATCTGTCTGAAACCCCTCAGCCCTACCAAGATATATCCACTAAAATTTTGAGTTTGTGTCCAGAGTCCCATTCTCAGTTCACCCATCCAAACCCATTGTGGAAAAATAAATCTTTCTTCATTAAGTTACCCTTCAAACTCAATGAAGACATTAACCCAACCAAAGCTACCCATCCAGGAATGAGTCCTTCTGATTTACTCTTAGCCCAACAGGAATGTTCCCAATTGGTAGCCCAAGGTCTAATTGAGCGCACAACTTCTCCATGGGCTTGCCAAGCCTTTTATGTTGAAAAGCATGCTGAGCTTGTTCGAGGAAAGAAACGCTTAGTCATTGACTATCAGCCCTTAAACATGTTTTTACAAGATGACAAATTCTCTTTACCACGCCGACAAAGCATGTTTACTTTTCTCAAAAATGCCCAGATCTTTTCAAAATTTGATTTAAAATCAGGTTTTTGGCAATTAGGTATTGAACCCTCAAAATGGTACAAAACAGCCTTTTGTATCCCAAATGCCCATTTCCAATGGACAGTCTTACCCTTCGGACTCAAAATTGCCCCATCCATCTTCCAAAAGTCCATGATCCGAATCTTTCAGCCTATCCTCCATCATTCATTGATTTATATTGATGACATTTTTCTTTTTTCAGGTTCGCATGAGGAACATCACTAGCTGTTAACCCAGTTCTATGATATTGTCCAAAGTCATGGAATTATGTTATCAGCCAAGAAAAGCATCATTGCCACAGATACCATTGAATTTCTTGGAATGGTCATAAAAGACGGCCATTACCAGCCTGGAAAGCACATTGCCCAAGAGTTGCTTTACTTTCCAGATCAGCGCCTTTCAAAAAAGCAAGTCCAACAGTTTCTCGGTATCATCAACTACATCCGTGATTTCATCTCACACGCGGACCAACACACTCGACATCTTTCGGCTTTATTGAAAAAGAAGCCCCCAGAATGGAATGAGAACCACACCATTGCTGTCACTACATTAAAGCAGATTGTGCAAAATCCGCCTCCCTTAAAGTTGATTACAGATGACAAGCGCATACTACAGACAGTGCCAGTGATGAATCAATGGAAAAGAAAGCTTTATTGCTTACGCTAGTGGACATTTCTCTGACACACAAAAGCATTACCACAGTGTGTTCAAAGAAATCTTAGCGGTAAAGGATGGCATCAAAAATTTCGAGTACCATCTGATTGGACACCATTTTCTCATCAGAATGGACAGTTCAGCCTTCCCAAATATCCTTAATTTCAAAGGTAAAATTGTTCCTGAAAAAATGTTACTCAGGTTAAAAGATTGGTTTTCCAAGTATGACTTTTCAGTAAAGCATATAAAGGGGTTCCAGAACCTCATCCCTGATATGCTTTCTAGACTCTCCAAACCAGACAAACTTCTCACCGTGTTTTCCACAACCTACCACTTCCCAGTTATCTCCATGGCTACTTCACTTCCTCCAGAAGCTCTCACCAAGAAAAACTTTCCCCTTAACAAAACCTTCTCCTTTGTCTTTGCCATCCAGGACTTTGCCCGAAAAGCTATTTTTCGCTTTTTCATGAAAGCCTACCTCATGGCAGACTCATTTCCATTTTCTACTTTCCACCCAGAAAATTTGTTCCTTACAGGTCTCACCCTTGACCCATCCAGAGATGTCACTGAAAAAGAGTTATGGTACCTATGGTGCCTAACTGTTCTTTATGCCACCAAGCTCATAAGCCACCTCCCTCACCTAGACTCTCATTGAATGGTTTTCTCCTATTCCATGGTGGAGAAAGAAACTGCAGCAACTCTCTGAAATTTATAATCTTGAAAGAATGCCTGCTTCAGAAGCACACCTGTTCACTTCAGTCTTCATCATCCACAGGCCATATTTTCAGCATCCAGATACAAAGCTTTTCTGGACCCAAGATCAAGTGTATGAATGGTTTACTGCACCACACCCAGCTGTCATTGAAAACGAAATCCAAACCACCCTGCACAATTATCTTTGCCAACTCAACCACCAGACTCCACCACACAGAGATATCTCCTACACCTCCTTAGGCCCACAACATGACGTCATCGTGATCCCCACTCCATCCACTATATCACACCCAAAACCCACCGGCATCATCATCAAAGAGGAAAAACCAGATTACACTGACTTCCTCTACCAAGACTCCCAGGACCTATGGGAAGACTTTCTTCCTCTCAGCCAACATCTCTAACAATTTCCCCAACCATCCATGCATGAACCTAGATCCTCCTCCCAACCACCACCATCACATCCACCCAAACCTTTCAAAAAAGACAAGGCTACCCAGACATCCCCAAAAGCTTCTCCGACATCATCCAGACCAGTGTATGAATTCTACTGCCCACATCCACCATGCAGTGGTCCCGCCTGGAAGCATCCAAGGCTTTCCAAGACCTTTTTTCCACCACCTTCTGACGATGACCCTGATGCGACAGAAAGTGACTCTGAAGATGACTACATGAACCTCTCATTTCCATAGTTTGTCTTTTTCCAAGAAATTTCTCATTTTGTCTTGTTCCATGCAATTTCCTCTTTTGTCTTGATGCATGCATTTTCCCTTTTTAACTTTTTCCATGAACCTTCTCTGCACCTTCCCCTTTTGTCTTCTTTCATGATATTTCCTTTCTTGTCTTGTTGTCGGAAATTTCCCTCTTTGTCTCATTACAAGCACTTTCCTTTCTTGTCCTGATACATGAAACTTTCTTTTTGTCTTCTAGCATGCACTTTCCTCTTTTGTCCTGTTGTAATAATGTTGCTTGTACTGTAGTTTTATTCTTGTACTGTAGTTTTACCTTACTTTTACTGTTGTAAAAGATAGGGGTCCTGTCCTATCTTTATGAGCTCTCCTATATAAAGAGCTCACCCCCTTGTAAGATATAAGAAGTTTGAAAACAATAAACTCTCATGTGCCTTTCTATCTAGAATCCTTATGGCCCAACCTGAAGAGACCGAGCCTGCTCAATCCTCAAGAACTGACCCATTCTTTGAAATACCCTTAGATATTGAGGAAGATCCACCAGAAGCATCCTCAGTTCCAAACCGGCTTGCACAACCCCAAAGTGATCACAAACCTTCAAATAGTCTATAGTTCACTTTTGATGATATCCCTGTAGCTAAATAGAGAGATAAATTATCCGAAATTGCTGCTTGGACAAATCTCTAAATGTTAAGTGCAAATGCTACTACAGCATCAGTCCTTAGGGAACTTACTACCCGTTTTACGGGATCTTTAAGAGATTGATACCGACAATTACAGTTTGTGCAACAACCTAATGTCGCAAGTGCTCTTTCTGTTATTCACGAACAATTCATTGGAGAATCAGCCGCAGTCTTTGAAGCCGCAAGAAGAGACTACCTCAACATGAAATGCTGCTCCCTCAACCCTAAAGATCGTGATTTCCCTTATCTATCAATCCTATTTTATAAGTTCAATGGGTTCAATGATCCGACTCTCAAGCATGTATTTCTAGCATCATTACTTGAAGAATTACAACCAGACATACAAAGGTAGCTCACGAGTCTCAATCTCACCATTGACAACATTTCCTTGGGCAAAATCTTTTAGATCACTAAAGGAAGTTTGGAAAAATTATGTGAACAGAAACAGTTCTTCGAAGAACTATTAAAAGATAAAAAGCCTTTCCGAAGTGCTTGCCAAAAGACTTAATTACAAATCAAATGCAAGAAAAAGAAAGATCGTGTTGCAACACTAAAAAGAATAAGCATTTTTGAAAATTCAAAAATCCAAATTCGTCTCTTAAATCAAAATCCAAGCAAAAATCATACAGGTTTTTCAGGAAAAGATCTAGTTCTTTCAAAGAATAGAAAAGGAGAAAGTCAAGCCGATGCTTCATTTGCAAAAAGAAAAGCCATTATGCTAAAGATTGCCCCAACAAAAAAGATATAGCAATCAGACTAGAAAAAAGGTATCGCACAATCAGATCACTCAAAAAAGAAAATTTTTATTTCGGTTCAATTCGATTCTAATTCTAAAACTTCGATTCTAAAACTAAGTAGGAACTCCTATTATCTTTTCCTTTATAGATTTTCTATTTTGTCTTTCCATATTATCTCCTTGAGCACTTACAAGCCACCACTTATTATTCTCCTCACAAAGATGAAATCGAGTTCTACTTTTCAGAATAAGAGGAGCCTATTGATGAAACACTATTTTTCATCAACAACTTTTGTCTCTAGACACTACCATCCTTATCCCTTCCATAAAACTCCACATCTTACTACCAAATTCTAGGGACCAATTCTTGCCATTGGACTTCTTGATACATTATAAAGAAAATTTCAAAGCAGTCAATGGAAAATTCTTCACCACCAAGTTGATTACCAAAAATCCCATTGGTATTCAAATCTTTCCAAATTGTGTTATCTGGACAAAAGTCATTGGTTCCCATCTGCCTAATCAAGATATTTTGTTAGGATTTGATATCATTCACCAAATAAAACACCTCCACATCATTCCTACTGGAATCCGAGTCAAGTCCATGTTTAAGCTTTATGGTTTGTCTGAAACCTCCCAGCCTTTCCAAGACATTTCCACAAAGTTTTTGAAATATTGTCCTGAGACTCATGCTGACTTTCACCATCCAAATCCTCTATGGAAAAATCCACAGTTCTTTGTTCAATTGCCTTTCAAGTTGAATGAAGATGTCAATTCAACCAAAGCCACCCATCCAAGAATGAGTCCTTCCGACTTAGTCCTAGCCTAAAAGGAATGTTCTCAATTGCTGGCCCAAGGTCTTATTGAACCCACTAGTTCTCAATGGGCTTGTCAAGCTTTTTATGTTGAAAAACATTCTGAGATTAGTTATTGACTATCAACCTCTAAACATGTTCTTACAAGATGATAAATTCCCTTTGCCAAAAAGACAGAGCATGTTCACCTATCTCAAAGATGTTCAACTCTTTTTGGTAACTTGGAATTAAACCTTCAGAACATTACAAAACTGCCTTTTGCATTCCCAATGCCCACTATCAATGGACAGTTTTACCCTTTGGTCTTAAAACAACCCAATCTATTTTCCAAAAATCCATGGTCCAAATTTTCCAACCCATCTTGCATAGTGCATTGATTTACATTAACGATATTTTGTTGTTTTCAGGTACACAAGGTGAACATCGCCATTTGTTAAATCAATTCAATCTCATGGACTCATGTTATCAGCTAAGAAAAGCACAATTGCCACTAATTACATTGAATTCCTTGGAATGACTATTAAAGATGGCCACTATCAGCTAGGAAAGCACATTGCTCAAGAGCTCATTCACTTTCCATATCAGAATCTTTCCAAAAGGCAAATCCAATAGTTCCTTGGTATTATTAATTATATCAAGGATTTTATTCCTCACGCAACCACACACTTGCTGAAAAAGAATCCACCTTCGTGGAACAACAGCCACACACTTGCTGTCACAACTTTAAAGCAAATTGCGCAAAATCTGGCACCACTAAAGCTCATCACCAATGGTAGGCGAATATTACAGACTGATACAAGTGACGAATCATGGGGGGCCATCCTCCTTGAAGAAACACATGGCAAAGAAACACTTTATTGCCTATGCTAGTGGACACTTCTCTGACACACAAATCCATTACCACAATGTAAAGAAATTTTAGTTGTCAAGCATGGTATTCAAAAGTTTGAGTATCATCTTATCGGCTATCACTTTCTTGTCAGAATGGACAGCTCAGCTTTTCCCAACATCATGAATTTTAAAGGGAAAAATGTTCCAAAAAAGATGTTGCTTAGGCTAAAAAACTGGTTTTCAAAATATGATTTCTTTATGAAGCATATAAAAGGAGACTACAACCTTATTCTTGATATGCTCTCAAGACTTGCTAAACTAGAAAAATCCTTATTTTTCATATCCTCAGAACACCATTTTCTTGTCATCTTCATGGCCACTTCACTCCATTCACAAGCCCTTACCCAAAAAACCTTTCCCCTTGGGAAAACTTTCACCATAGTCTTTGCTATACAAGATTTTGCAAAGAAAGCTGTATTTAGGTTTTTCATGAAAGCCTGTCTCTTATCAGACTCATTTCCATTTTCCACTTTTCATCCAGAAAACTTGTTTCTTACAGGTTTAACCCTGGATCATTCCAAAGACATTTCAGAAGATGAATTATGGTACATCTGGTGCTTAACTATCCTCTATGCCGCCAAACTGATTGTTCCAGTAACAGCCACCTTAGAACATTTGTTCAATCCAGACAAATCAATCACTCACCTGGACGCTTCTTGAATGGTTTTCTCCAATTCCGTGGTGGAGAATGAAACTTTAACAATTGTCACAATTTCATAACTTGGAACGTATGCCAACATCAGAAGCCAAAATGCTCACATCTATTCATAGACCATACTTCCAACATCCAGATACACACTTTTTCTGGACTCAAGATCAAGTTTTTGAATGGTTCAGCGCACCTCACCAATCCATCCTTCAACAAGACGATAAAGTTCAAAATGACCTCTATGATTTCCTTTGTGAACTGAACCAATAATTTGCTCCACACAGAGACATTTCTCACACCTCCCTCAGTCCACAACATGATATCATCATGATCCCCACTCCTTCAGCAATTTCAAAACCTAAATCCACGGGCATATCATCAAGGAAGAAAAACTAGACTTCACTGATTTTCTATACCAAGATGCATAAGACCCATGGGAAGTATTCTTCCCATTAAGTCAACATCTCCAGAACCTCCAACAAACTCCACTAACACATGCCTCAAACGATCCAGCCAATAAAGCCAGTTCTAGCACTGGCTCCAAGGAACACCCATCCTCTTCTTGGCACAAAATATTTTACCCTTAGCCACCTTGTCACCCAGATCATCAATATCCACCAAAAACTCCATGTCCATCACTCAAATTCCTCTTTTCAAAAGAAGATGAGACCGACAGCTCATCTAATGAAGACTACATGAATCTCTCATCTTCGTGATTCATGCAATTGGCATCATTTACTTTTTAAAAGTTTGTAATAATTAAAGCATGAGTCATGCTTTAATTTGTCTTTATTGCTTTTACTTTTCTAAAGGTTTTTCGCTTGTAATTATCCCACTGACTTGTACGATGTTTTCATCTACTTCTTCAAACTACTCTTCTTCCTTTCTTTCTTTAGACACCCACATAGATTCCCAATGAAATGTTATGTCAAAACCCTTTATCCCTTTAGTTATAACCTCAACTGGTCATCTTGAAAAACTCTTTTAACTAAATGAATTTCGAATTTGGTATTTGGTGGATAAGTGTATATCGGCTGGAAACCAATTGATGCGGCCTAAATATTCAGCAGGTATAAGTCTAAAACAGGGCCAAAGGATGATATTGCATCGTCATTTCTAGGTAGAACAACGCCACGTACAACACAACCCACTGGTATCAGAGCCACACCCAACGCCGAGGTGGTATCATTAGTAATTTGAATAATCTTCTTTGATCTCCTAAAAGAGGATTCCCTCACCATGGAATCAAACACATCTTCAGCTTCTACATCATCTTCCTCTCCTATTTCATAGCCTCCAAAATTGAAAATCTTGTGGATTATTCTTATATTCCAGAATCTGCTCAAGTCGCTGAGTCCCAGTTTCCCCTCATGAGTCCTTACAATCTCTACAAACAGAAAACATCTTTCACTCAAAGTATTCGAACTCTCATCTCTACTAAAAGACCACTCCCAAAAGAATATGTTCAGTCTTCTAGATTAGATCAGTGTGCTTTACAAGCCTCCCAGAGTGAACAATATGTCACTATAGAAATACCTTCCGAACTCTTCGCCAACTGGAAACGAGAAGGATACACACACATCGATCTTGGTGGTGTACGGTTAATTCTTACTCTTCATGGTCGAAAACAAAGACAAAGTAACATGATTCGTTTTAATCTTTAGACTTCAGGAGCAGAGAGAACTTCTCAATCATGGCTTCAACTTCATCTTCATCTTCTTCCAATCATGTTACTTTGTCTTCTACTCTTTCTCTCCCTAAATCTTGCACTTCTCATACCACCAACAAAATTGAAAATCTTGTAGAATACTCCTATATCCCTGAATCCGCCCAAATCAGTGAGTCATCCAACCCTCTCATTAGTCCTTACCAATTGTACAAAAGACCCTGTTCCTTTACCCGCAGTATCCGCACCCTCATCTCTACTCGACGACCTCATCCAAAAGAATATATCCAGTCTTCTCGTCTGGATCAGTGTGCTCTTCAAGCCACTTCTGCTGAGCAATATGTCACTCTGGAGATTCCTTCAGAGTTGATTTCCAACTGGAAACGCGAAGGTTATACCCATCTCCATCTTGGAGGAATTCGATTAATCCTCACCCTTCATGGGCGCAAAGGATTACCAGTCACAGCTCGCCTTGCTCTCCTTGATACCCGTTTCAAACAGTACCAAAATGCAGTTATTGGCACTGTTCTCACTACCCTCCATGCAGGAAGTGTTCTCCTCACTTTCTACCCAAACTTCAACCTTTCTCTCCAAGATACAAACTTACCCACAACCTTAAAAGTCCAAGTCCAGATCCAAGGTGCAGAACAAATCTCCTCTGCCAAAATTGCCACTCTCCATCACCAATTGGTCTATAGGCTTCAAAATCATGCCTTAGATCTACCCACTCCAGACCATCACTCTGACACTCTCATGGTCTTAGCTAAATCTGACCAAATCCCAACCATCATCCAGATCCCCAGACAAATTCCTCGTCATGAGCTCATCAAGCTTATGCCTCTTGAATGGATCTCAAACTATGAACAGTTCCATACCAATACCGCTCCAATTCAGACATCAGAAAGCATGTTTGAACGACGGCCAGATGGAACAGTTAGAATGACCTTTAAACCACCTCCCAGTGCTCCACAAGAGCCTCCTCGGCTCTCTTTTACTTATTCTTCCATGATCACGGCTGTGCAGACAGCTCAAGAAGATTTACCTATTACAGGGTTTACTTCTAAAGGCTACCCTGTTTATCCAGCAAAGCTCAATGGTCATTTCCTATGGGATGCCCCTGGCTCCGGTATGTGTGACCCAAATTGTCCCTGCTGGGATGATTGGGAAGAGGACGATGATGATTATTCTACCAGAAAGAAAAAATCTAAAAAGAAAAAACCTTCAACCTCATGTCACCATCATAACCCCACACCACCACAAGATCCTCCATCTCCACCAGCTCCTTTGCCCATCTACAAAAAAGAACTCACATGGATTGCAAAACATTGCAAATCCGAGATTCCCTCACCGATCCCAAATCCAACACCACCACTGAGTTGTATGATGTTCTCATCTACTTCTTCAGATTACTCTTCTTCATTTCCTCCTCTAGACACCCACACAGATTCCCAACGCAACGTTGTGTCCAAACCCTTTATCCCTTCAGCCATCACCTCTACAGGACACCTTGAACCCCCTAAACCTTTTGAATCAGTCCTCAACTGGCAAACCCAAAATGCCAGAGCACAAAATGATACCTTGGTGAATATCAATTCCAAAGTTGAAAAAATCAGTTTACGAACTGAAAAGCTTGAGACCAAAGTTGATTCCATCACTGCCCAAATGCAGCAGATCCACCAAAATCTACAGTCCAGAATTGCTCAACTTGATTCTGAGTTAAGAACCATGCTTGCTCAACGCTATTATGGCCCAGAATTTGACCAGAAGGAAAGAGAGATCAGACGCTTGAAAGCTGAGCTTGACCAGATAGAATCAGAAAAACAAAGGCCTACCCTTTTTACCTCCTCACCTCCGATGCCTTCCATCGGTCCAACCTATCATCCATTTGCCTCTATGCTTTCCCCTATCAAACAGTATGAACCTTCCAAGTTATTTGGTATGACTCATACTCTTTTTCGAGATAATCCATTACCACCTCCACCAAAACCTAAACCCAAGCCTAAACCTCACCCACGACCAGCCACTATTCCCCAACCTGCTGTTTCCACTCCTGACCAACCAACCCATGGCTATCCATCAGTCTCACCATCAGCACCTCCACCCCCAGCTCCTCCTCAACCTCCTACCCAATCCAAAGATAAACAACCCATGCACTTGTTCAGTGCCCACACAGTTGACCACACATCCTCCACCGATGATCAAACTTCTGATTCCAATCTTGTAGTCTCAGATACTCATACTGAGACAGACACAGAATCATCAGCTTCCACCAGTGACTCTGAAAAGTCTTATGCTGATATCACCAAAATCCTGATGGCTCAAACCGATCCACCTGATCAAGGCCAAACCTCTCACACAGAACCATATGTTGACATTCCTTCTGAAGTTGACGAAGAAATGCCTGAATTCTCTGCCTCAAACCAACCTCCTCCAGCCCAAGCCCAATCCGGTTCAACTGGTACAAAATCGTCAAATGGTCCATGGTTCACATTTGATGATATTCCATCCTCTAAATGGCGTGATCGGCTTAATGAAATGTCTGCCTGGCTTGACTTACAAATGTTAAGGCCAGGAGCCACAACTCAATCAGTCCTTAGAGAATTTGCCACTCGTTTTACGGGTGCTTTAAGAGATTGGTTTGAATCTCTAGGCCAATACAGACAATTGCAGTTTGTTCAATTGCCAGAAGTCTCAAGTGCCCTTGCGGTTATCCATGATCAATTCCTTGGAGACCCCTCTGCAATTTTTGAAGCTGCACGACGGGACTATCTCAACATGAAATGCTGTTCACTCAATGCTAAGGATCTTGAGTTCCATTATAAAAGAATGTCCTTGCTGTTCTATAAGCTTAATGGATTCAACGAACCAACATTAAAGCATGTTTTCCTGGCTTCCCTTCCTGATGAACTCCAACCAGACATACAGCGGCAACTTCGTGCATCCAATCTTGTCCTTGACAACATCTCTCTTGGCAAAATCTTTCAACTTGCCAAAACTTGTCTTGACAAACTCTGTGAGCAGAAACAGTTTTTCAAAGACCTATTGAAAGACAGAGAACCCTTTCGGAGTGCCTGCAAAAAGCCCTATTTGCATATTAAGTGCAAACAGAAGAAGGATTGTGATTGCAGTCCTAAAAAGAAAAGGCATTTTCGGAAATTCAAACGACCAGAATATTCATCTAAGCCTCGCCGATCCAGAAAGTCCTACAGATTCTTCAGAAAGAAGTTATCTTCATCCAGAAACTTTAAAAGGAGAAAATCAAGCAGATGCTTTATCTGCAAGAAAAAAGGTCATTATGCCAAGGATTGTCCCAACAAACGGGAAAAATCTATTCGGCTACTTGAGCATCTCCAAGCTACCATAGATTTCTCTCCAGAAAAGGATGAGCTGGAATTCTATTTTTCAGAACAAGATGAACCCAATGATGAAACAGTGTTCGCACTATAGGATTCCTCTGATGACTCAGACAGTGATCAATCCCAAGTAATTTTTCACCAACAGTTGCTGTCCCTTGATACTACTGTTTCCATACCCTCAATCAAACTCCAAATCTTGCCTTCCAAATTCCAAAGGCCCATTCCAGCCATTGGTCTCATCGACACTGGAGCTCAACGCAGCATGTTAAATCCGCATATTCTTCCACCAGAATATTGGACAGAATATGAGGAACATTTCAAAGCTGTCAACGGCAAATTGTTCACCACTTCTTTGATTACCAAAAAACCCATTGGTATTCAACTCTTCCCAAACTGTGTCATTTGGACCAAGGTCATTGGTTCAACTCTTCCTAATAAGGATATCTTGTTAGGTTTTGACATCCTTCACCAGATCAAACACCTCCAAATCATCCCCACTGGAATCCGCGTCAAATCCATGTTCAAACCTTTCACAGACATTCTTAAACTTTACAACCTATCCGACACACCTCAGCCCTACCAAGATATATCCACCAAAATTTTAAGTCTATGTCCAGAGTCCCATTCTCAGTTCACCCATCCAAATCCATTGTGGAAAAATAAGTCTTTCTTCATTAAGTTACCCTTCAAACTCAATGAAGACATTAACCCAACCAAAGCTACCCATCCAGGAATGAGTCCTTCTGACTTACTCCTAGCCCAACAAGAATGTTCGCAATTATTAGCCCAAGGTCTAATTGAGCCCACAACTTCTCCATGGGCTTGCCAAGCCTTTTATGTTGAAAAGCATGCTGAGCTTGTTCGAGGAAAGAAACGTTTAGTCATTGACTATCAACCCTTAAACATGTTTTTACAAGATGACAAATTCCCTTTGCCACGTCGCCAAAGCATGTTTACTTTTCTCAAAAATGCCCAGATCTTTTCAAAATTTGATTTAAAATCAGGATTTTGGCAATTAGGCATTGAACCCTCAGAACGGTACAAAACTGCCTTTTGCATTCCAAATGCCCATTTCCAATGGACAGTCTTACCCTTCGGACTCAAAACTGCCCCATCTATATTCCAAAAATCCATGATCCAAATCTTTCAGCCCATCCTCCATCATGCATTGATTTATATTGATGACATCTTACTTTTTTCAGGTTCGCATGAGGAACATCACCAGCTGTTAACTCAGTTCTATGATATTGTCCAGAGTCATGGAATTATGTTATCAGCCAAGAAAAGCACCATTGCCACAGATACCATTGAATTTCTTGGAATGGTCATAAAAGACGGCCATTATCAGCCTGGAAAGCACATTGCCCAGACGATCCACGGCTTTCTTATACTGCAATGATCACAGCAGTGCAAACTGGTCAAGAAGAACACCTTCCTATTCATGGCTTTTCATCCGAAGGCTATCCAGTATATCCTGCCAAGCTTAATGGTCACTTTTTATGGGATGTTCCAGAAGCCCATATGTGCAATCCGGATTGTCCTTGCTCCAACAGTTTCTCGGTATCATCAACTACATCCGTGATTTCATCCTACACGTGGACCAACACACTCGACATCTTTCGGCTTTATTGAAAAAGAAGCCCCCAGAGTGGAATGACAACCACACTCTTGCTATCACCACATTAAAGCAGATTGCACAAAATCCGCCTCCATTAAAGTTGATTGCAGATGGCAAGCGCATACTACAGACAGATGCCAGTGATGAATCATGGGGTGCCATCCTCCTCGAAGAAATCAATGGAAAAGAGAGCTTTATTGCCTACGCTAGTGGACATTTCTCTGACACACAGAAGCATTACCACAGTGTGTTCAAAGAAATCTTAGCGGTCAAGAATAGCATTAAGAAATTTGAGTATCATTTGATTGGACACCATTTTCTCATCCGAATGGACAGTTCAGCCTTCCCAAATATCCTTAATTTCAAAGGTAAAATTGTTCCCGAAAAAATGTTACTCAGGTTAAAAGATTGGTTTTCCAAATATGACTTTTCAGTTAAGCATATAAAGGGATCCCAGAACCTTATCCCTGATATGCTATCTAGACTCTCCAAACCAGACAAACTTCTCACCGTGCTTTCCACAACCTACCACTTCCCAGTTATCTCCATGGCCACTTCACTTCCCCCACAAGCTCTCACCAAGAAGAACTTTCCCCTTAACAAAACTTTCTCTTCTGTCTTTGCCATCCAGGACTTTGCCCGCAAAGCTGTTTTTCGCTTTTTTATGAAAGCCTACCTCATGGCAGACTCCTTTCCATTTTCTACCTTCCACCCAGAAAACTTGTTCCTTACAGGTCTCACCCTTGACCCTTCCAGGGAGATCACTGAAGATGAGTTATGGTACCTATGGTGCCTAACTGTTCTATATGCCACCAAGCTTATCCTGCCAATCAGTCCAACTTTGGAACATCTCCTCAACCCGGACAAAGCCACCTCCCTCACCTGGACTCTCCTTGAATGGTTTTCTCCCATTCCATGGTGGAGAAAGAAACTGCAGCAACTCTCTGAAATCTACAACCTGGAAAGAATGCCTGCTTCAGAAGCACGCCTGTTCACTTCAGTCTTCATCATCCACAGGCCATATTTTCAGCATCCAGATACAAAGCTTTTCTGGACCCAAGATCAAGTGTATGAATGGTTCACTGCACCACACCCAGCTGTCATTGAAAATGAAATCCAAACCACCCTGCACAATTATCTCTGCCAACTCAACCACCAGACTCCACCACACAGAGATATCTCCCACACCTCTTTAGGCCCACAACATGACATCATCATGATCCCCACTCCATCCACTATATCACACCCAAAACCCACCGGCATTATCATCAAAGAGGAAAAACCAGATTATACTGACTTTCTCTACCAAGACTCACAGGACCCATGGGAAGATTTTCTTCCTCTCAGTCAACATCTCCAACAGTTTCCCCAACCATCCATGCATGAACCAGGCTCCTCCTCCCAACCATCACCATCACAACCACCCAAACCTTCCAAAAGAGATAAGGCTACCCAGACCTCACCAAAAGCTTCTCCGACATCATCCCGACCAGTGTATGAATTCTCCTGTCCACATCCACCATGCCGTGGTCCCTCCTGCAAGCATCCAAGGCTTTCCACGACCTTTTTTCCACAGCCTTCTGACGATGACCCTGATGCGACAGAAAGTGACTCTGAAGATGAATACATGAACCTTCACTCCCCATAAAGTCTTTTGTCTCCATGCATGAAATTTCCTCTCTTGTCTTGTTGCAGGAAATTTCCCACTTTGTCTCCTTGCATGCCCTTTCCCTTTTGTCTTCTTTCAGGAAATTTCTCCCCTTGTCTCCTTCCATGAACTTTCCCATCTTGTCTTGACTCATGCACTTTCCTTGAACCTTCCCTGCATTTTGTCTTGTTGCCATACATTTTCCTTTCTTGTCTTGTTGTAAGCAATTTCCCTTTTTGTCTCGATGTACGCATTTTCCTTTTTAGTCCTCATGTTATGGATTTTGTCCTGATGTAATAATGTTGCTTGTACTGTAGCTTTACTCTTGTACTGTAGTTTTACTTTGCTTTTACTATTGTAAAAGATAGGGGTCCTGTCCTATCTTAATGAGCTCTCCTATATAAAGAGCTCCCCTCCCTTGTAAAATATAACTTGAAAGAAGCTTAAGTGCAATAAAACTTTCGTGTGTTTGCTCTACACCATGAATTGCTAAATTCTCCTCTCTCTCTCTGCAAATGAAGTTCTAAGTGAAAGAAATGAATCAAAGAATTAAATTTGTTCATTTTGAAAACTTAAGGAAGTATGCTCTGCACTTGCCTTCAAGGAAGGATCCTGTGCATCAGAAAACTTATGGCAATTTCTTAAACGGTTTGGTACCCTGTTTTAAAGACTAAAAAGAAGTCTGTTTTGGGTTTTATAACCTGCAAAGAACTTGTTTTAAGTTTTGATCCAAGAGGTATATAGGCAGGAAACTCTCGACGTAAATTCCAGAGGCGAACCCGAATGGGCGTTAGTCTGGTCTGCACTGAGAGATCACAAGCCACGTACTCTCTTTTTTATATGGTATCAGAATGGGCGTTAGTCTGGTCTACCAACATGTTGTTATAGGAACTGTTCTGACAAGCCTTCATAATAGCAGTGTCCTCTTAACCTTTTACCCCAATTTCAACCTCTCTCTTGAGGATCCCAACCTTCCAACAACCCTTAAAGTCCAGATCCAGCTCCAAGGAATAGAACAAACACCCACATCCAAGATCGCAACTCTCCATCACCAAATAGTGTATCGATTACAAAATCATGCACTAGATCTTCCTACACCATACACAACTTCCAATGCTTTGATGATATTGGCAGATACAGACAAGATCCCAACCATAATCCAAATCCCCAAACAAATTTTGAAACAAGATTTGCTCAAACTCATGCCTCTTGAATGGCTAACCAACTATGAGCATTTTCACCAAAATTCTGAACCAGTCCAAACCACAGAAGCTACATTTGCTAGACGTCCAAATGGTCAAATCCAACTAACTTTTCAAACTCCTGCCACTAAGCCCATTTTAGACAGTCCACAGCTCTCTTATACCGCTATGATTACAGCAGTTCAAACTAATCAAGAAAAGAACCTTCCTATTCACGGATTTTCATCCAAAGGGTATCCAGTATATCCTGGTAAAATTAATGGTCATTTTCTATAGGATGTTCCTGAAGCCCATATGTGCAATTTGGATTGTCCTTCTTTGGATGATACAGATGTTGATGAAGAATTGGAAGTCATGCAGAGAAAGAAAAAGAAGAAGAAAAAATCTTCCTCTCCTCCATCATCTTGCAAATCCTTCCTTCCACAACCTCCACTGGATCCAAAACCTCTTGTTCACCCAATCAGGTCCTACCTTATGTTTTCAAGTCACTCCTATGAAGAATCCTTTCCTCCCCTTGAAAAACAAACAGATCCACAAACCTGTGTTACCTCAAAACCTTTTGTTCAATCTCCAATTACAGTCTCTGGGCAACCTGAAGAACCAAAACAATATGAAGCTGTCTTGAATTGGCAAACCAAAAATGCCAATGCTCAAAATCATTCTCTTCTACAACTCGGTAAGAAAATTGACCGTGTTGCCACTCAATTCTCCCATGGACAGCCATGCCTTTTGGTCTCAAAGTCGCTCCCTCCTTATTTCAAAAAGCCATGACAAAAATCTTCAGTCCTGTTCTGCAAGACTTTGCAAAGAAGTTTCTCTACTGGTATTTCTTTAATGTTCAGTCCAAAAAGCCTGATCGATTTCCTAATCTTTGTATGGAACACTTGTTTCTCACAGGCCTCACTCTATCCTCTCTTGCAATCTCCGAAGATGAGCTTTGGTACATGTGGTGTCTCACCACCTTGTATGCTACAAAGCTAGTTTTTCCCATCAAACCAGTCTTGACTCACCTTACTACTCTAGAGTTCTCCCCAGATCTCATATGGACTCTTTTTTAATGGTATTCTCCCCTCACTTGGTGGCACCAACAACTCCAACATTTGTCTACCTTTCACAGCTTAGACAAAATGCCCGAACAAGAAGCTCACATGTGGACTACAGCTTTCATTGTCCACAAGCCTTATTTTCAACATCCAGAAACACAAGACTATTAGACACAGGACATGGCATATGAATGGAAAACCTACCTATACCTTCATCATCCCTATACCTTCATCCATGATACAACAGTCACTTCCGCCCTCAAAGCCTATCTTATGGAACTTAACAATGTTCCTCCACTTGCCATAAATATTCACCACACCTCCATTGGACCATCACACACCCTTGAAATAATCCCAAAAACACAAGGTTCTACTCTAGGTTCAAGTTCAATTCCTCAAGGAATCCTTGTTATGGAACAATGTCCTGACTACACAAATGTCTTATTCCAAGATGACCAGGACCCATGAGAAGACTTTTAGTCCCTTCTCCCTACTGCTACTCCACCTTCTTCACAGCACATGTCTGCAGCTGATGAAGAAAAGTACCAACAAGTTGAGGAGTATCTCGACAAGAGAGAAAGGCATTGGTACAAGTGACAATATGAGAAAGACATAGGAGACGTGTCCCAATCGCGTTATCCATCCACGCCATACTGACACTTTGTCGCTCTCACCACTTTTAATGCAACCCATGTGACTCCCATTTGTCTTTTGTTAAAGTGCTTGTACATGTGTCCAAGTCTATGTAAGTGTGCTTTACTTTAAGTCCTTGTCGGTGTTAAAGTCCTTGTCGGAATGCTTTACTTTTGTTAAAGTCTATGTAAGTGTGGTTTACTTTAAGTCCTTGTCAGTGTTAAAGTCCTTGTCGGAATGCTTTACTTTTGTTAAAGTCTATGTGAGTGTGTTTTACTTTTATGCTTGCCTTTTGTAAAAGTCATACTTGGCTTGCTTTACTTTTCCCAAAGGTGTGCTACGTGTCATGATCATTTGAGAGGTCATGTTCTCAATGATCCTTTATATAAAGCACCCTTCGTCTCAGTTGTAAGGGAGCCAATTCAAAAAATAAAAAGCTTAAGTTTCACAATTATTTTTCCTTAAATCTCTCTCTCTTCTAGGACTCAAAGAAACTATTTGACTTACAAATGATACGCTCACCTCTAAATTTCTAAACAAAGTATGCTCTGCGCTTGCCTCACGTTTGAGGATCCTGTGCATCAGAAAGGTCCTGTTTTATCCTCTAAAACCGATTTGTATCCAACAGAATTGTTTTCTCACAACGTTCACCATTTTAAAGGCTAGGAGTGTCATGTTTTCGGGTGGTATCGTGAAAAACTCTTTTAACTAAATGAATTTCAAATTTGGTATTTGGTGGATAAGTGTATATCGGTTGGAAACCAATGGATGCGGCCTAAATATTCAACAGTTATAAGTCTGAAACGGGGCCAAAGGACAATCTTGCATCGTCATTCCTAGGTAGAACAACGCCACGTACAACGTAACCCACTGATCTTCCTACACCATACACAACTTCTGATGCTTTGATGATATTGGCAAATACAGACACGATCCCAACCATCATTCAAATCCCCAAACAAATTCCAAAACAAGATCTGCGATACTTTGTTGAATATCAATTGAAAACTTTGCTTGAAATATCCGGGTAGGACTGGGGGTTTCAAACAAATTGTAGAGTTTCATAATGTCTGTGAAAGGTTTGAACAGAGACTTGACTCGAATTCCAGTAGGAGGTGTTTGATCTGGTGAAGAATGTCAAAGCCTAACAAGATATCCTTCTTAGGAAGGGTTGAACCGATAACCTTGGTCCAAATGACACAATTTGGGAAAATTTGAATATCAATAGGTCTTCTGGTAATCAAAGAGTGGTGAACAATTTGCCATTGACGGTTTTGAAATGTTCTTCATACTCTATCCAGTATTCTGGTGGAAGAATATGTGGGTTTAACATGCTGCGTTGGGCGCAAGTGTCTATGAGACCAATTGCTGGAATGGGCCTTTGAAATTTTGAGGGTAAGATCTACAGTTTGATGGAAAAGGGAAGCAAGAAAGACATGCTTTAATGTCGGCTCATTGAATCCATTAAGCTTATAGAATAGCAGGGACATTCGTTTATAATGAAAGTCAAGATCCTTAGCATTGAGTGAGCAGCATTTCATGTTGAGATAGTCTCGTCGTCCAGCTTCAAAAACTACAAAGGGGTCTCCAAGGAATTGATCATGGATAACCGCAAGGGCACTTGAGACTTATGGTCATTGAACAAACTGTAATTGTTTGTATTGGCCTAATGAATCAAACCAATCTCTTAGGGCACCCATAAAATGAGTAGCAAATTCTCTAAGTACTAATTGAGTTGTGGCTCCTGGCCTTAGCATTTGTAGGTCAATCTAGGTAGACATTTCATTCAGTCGGTCACGCTATTTAGAAGATGGAAGATCATCAAATGTGAACCACGGACCATTTGATGATTTTTTATTGGTTGGACTGGTTTGGGCTTAGGCTGGAGGGGGTTGGTTTATGGCAGAAGATTCAGGCATTTCTTCTTCAACTTCTGAGGGAATATCAACATATGGTTTTGTGTGAGAAGTTTGGCCTTGATCAATTTGATCAGGCTAAGCCATCAAGATTCTGGTGATATCAGCATATGATGTTTGAAACTCACTAGTGGATGTTGAAGATTCTGGGTCGGTCTCGGTATGGCTATTTGAAACAACTATATTTGAATCAGAAGTTTGATCATCTATAGTAGATAAGTGGTCGACTGTGTGGGCACTAAACTGGTGCATGGGTTGTTTATCCTTGGATTAAGTAGGAGGTTAGGATAAAGTTGGTGGTGGAGGTGCTGGCAGTGATGCCGGTGTATGACCAGGGCCACTGGTATCAGAGCCACGCCCAACGCCGAGGTGGTATCATTAGTAATTTGAATAATCATTTGATCTCCTAGAAGAGAACTCTCTCACCATGGAAACAAACACATCTTCAGCTTCTACATCGTCTTCATCTCCTATTTCTCTTTCTTCTACACTCTCTCTTCCTCAATCATGCTCTAAACACATAGCCTCTAAAATAGAAAACCTTGTGGAATATTCTTATATTCCCGAATCTGCTCAAGTCACTGAGTCCCAGTTTCCCCTCATGAGTCCTTACAACCTCTACAAACAACAAAAGTCCTTCACCCGAAGTATTCGCACTCTCATCTCCACTAAAAGACCACTTCCAAAAGAATATGTCCAGTCTTCAAGACTAGACCAGTGTGCTTTACAAGCTTCTCAGAGTGAACAATATGTCACTATGGAGATACCTGCCGATCTCATAGCCAACTGAAAACGAGAAGGATACACACACCTCCATCTTGGTGGTGTCCGGTTGATTCTCACCCTTCATGGTCGCAAAGGCTTACCTGTCACAGCTAGGATTGCTCTCCTAGACACCAGGTTCAAGGAGTACCAACATGTAGTCATTGGAACCGTTCTGACAACCCTCCATGCTGGTAGTGTCCTCTTAACCTTTTACCCAAACTTCAACCTCTCTCTTGAGGATCCCAACCTTCCAACAACACTTAAAGTCCAAATCCAGCTCCAAGGAGCAGAACAAACACCTACCTCCAAGATTGCAACCCTCCATCACCAAATAGTGTATCGATTACAAAATCATGCACTTGACCTTCCTACACCACACACAAGTTCTGATGCTTTAATGATACTGGCGGATACAGACAAAATTCCTACCATCATCCAAATCCCCAAACAAATTCCAAAACAAGAACTGCTCAACCTCATGCCTCTTGAATGGCTAACCAACTATGAGCACTTTCACCAGAATTCTGAACCAGTCCAAGCCACAGAAGCCACTTTTACCAGACGTCCAAATGGCCAAGTCCAACTTACTTTTCAAACTCCTGATGCTCAGCCTACTTCAGACGATCCACGACTTTCTTATACTGCAATGATCACAGCAGTGCAAACTGGTCAAGAAGAACACCTTCCTATTCATGGCTTTTCATCCGAAGGCTATCCAGTATATCCTGCCAAGCTTAATGGTCACTTTTTATGGGATGTTCCAGAAGCCCATATGTGCAATCCGGATTGTCCTTGCTTGGATGATACGGATACTGATGACATTGATGAAGAATTAGAAGTTATGCGGAGAAAGAAAAAGAAAAAGAAAAAAGCTTCTTATCCTCCATCATCTTGCACATCCTTTCCTCCACAACCTCCACCGGATCCAAAACCTCCTGTTCAACCAATCAGGTCTTGCCTTATGTTTTCAAGTCACTCTTATGAAAACTCCTTTCCACCCCTTGAAAAACAAACAGATCCACAAACCCGTGTTACCTCTAAACCTTTTGTCCAATCTCCAGTTACAGCCTCTGGACAACCTGAAGAACCAAAACAATACGAAGCTGTCTTGAATTAGCAAACCAAAAATGCCAATGCTCAAAACCATTCTCTCCAACAACTCGGTAAGAAAATTGACCGTGTTGCAACTCAAGTCTCCCAGACTGAAACCAAAGTTGATTCCATCACCAGTCGCTTGGATCAAATGTACATCCGTCTCCATGACCGGATTTCTGAGCTAGACACCGATCTCAGATATATGATTAAGAATCATATCTGGGGTCCAAAGTTCAATTCCAAAGAAGCCGAGATCAGAAAACTCAAAGCTGAGGTATCCAGAATTGATGCTGACAAGGTTCGACCATCTCTTTTCACCCGATCTCAACCTACACCAGTATCTCCTCCACTCTTTGATGCATTTGTACCTTTCTATCCACCATCTAGATCTCAACAACCTGTTTATCAGCAACCTTTTGGTTTCTCTCATCTTCCAGTACCTCCTCCACCATCTTTATCCAAAAAACCACGATCCCAAGTCAACACCTCTCAACCACGTCCCAAGGCTACAGCCTCCTCATCTACACCTATTATCCCTCCAAGAGAACCACCACAAATCTATCCTGAACCTCCTCAAAAGGATAAAAACCCAATGGACCAGTATCACTATCATACTGTCCAGCCTCACCTTTCAGACTCCTCTGATCCTTCTGAGCCTGAAACACCCAATTCCTCCTCATCTTCCTCTTATGACTCATCAAACACCTCCACTGATTCTGAGTCCGAATATGCTGACATCACAGGCATATTAATGGCCACTGAGACTGCAGATCCAAGTGCCTCTACTTCCACTCCTATTGTGGAAGATGACCCTCCTGACCAAGCGTCTCAAACAGACCCAGTGCCACCATCAGTCCATGACCACTCCACTAAACCATCCTCAGCATCTTGGTTTACATTTGATGACATTCCCCGTCACAAATGGGCAGCTCGCTTTCAAGAATTTGCTGCTTGGATTGATCTTCAAAGTACCAAGCCTTCTGCTCAATCTCAAACTGTCCTTCGTGAATTCATGGCCCGTTCCACGGGTTCTTTACGAGACTGGCTAGAGAGCTTAGGAGAATTCAGACAACTCCAATTCATTGAAGCTCCGGTTGGTACAGCCCTCAATATCATTCATGAGCAGTTTCTCGGTGAAAAAACTGCCTCCACTGAAGCAGACAGAAAAGAATACCATCAGATGAAATGCTGCTCTCTCAAACACCATCTGTTGGATGCTCACTACAAAAGAATGAGCATTCTCTTCTACAAGCTCAATGGGTTCAACGAGCCATCTTTGAAACATGTCTTCATTGCTTCTCTTCCTGTTGAGTTACAGCCTGATCTTCAACGCAAGCTCACAGCCACCAATATGAGCATAGCTGATATCTCTTTGGGAAAGATTTTCCAAATGGCCATCTCATCTCTTGACAAGCTCTGTGAACAGAAAGCATTCTTCAAAGATCTCATGGAAGACAAAAAACCCTTCTCTGATGCCTGTCGAAAACCTCACCTCAAGATAGAATGCAAAGATGACAAGAAGTGTACTTGTTCACCCAAAAAGAAAAAACACTTTCAGAAACACTTCCACAAAAAATCCTCCTCCAAAAAACCTTTTCGGTATTTCAGAAAGAAAAATCCTTCTCAATACCGAAAGAAAAAGTCCAACCGTTGTTTCATTTGCAAGAAACGCGGTCACTTTGCCCGAAATTGTCCCAACAAATCGGCCAAAGCTGTTCGCCTTATCCATCATCTTGAAGATTCTTCCCTGTTATCTGGGAATGAGGATGTTGAATCCAATTTTTCAGAACAGTCAACCCAAGATGACCAAACAGCTTTCCTCATTGCCGAATCCTCTGATTCTGAGGATATTTCAGTCATCTCCACTGTCCATACTATTAACCATGTCTCCACCATTCCTCGTCCCTCTCTCAAAATGTCCATCCTTCCATCTAAATTCCATAAACCTATCCCTGTTATTGGATTCCTTGACACTGGTGCAGACACCAGTATGATTGATCCCTCTGTCCTTCCATCAAACTATTGGGAACCTCACTCCAAGCTCTTTCGAGCCGTTAATGGTGAAACCTTCGAAACCACTTTGATTACCAAAAAACCCATTGGTATTCAATTCTTTCCGAATTGCATAATTTGGAAAAAGATTATAGCCTCCAAACTCCCTGATAAGGATTTGCTCATAGGTTTTGATATACTTCATCTAGTCAAAAACCTATTCCTTACTAGTTCTGGAGTTCGCTACAAGCAAATGTTCATGCCTTATACAGATACTCTACGTCTGTATACACTTTCTGAAACACCATCTCCATATAGCCATATCTCACAGAAGTTCTTAGCCTACTGTCCAGACAACCATTCCCAATTCCATCATCCTTCACCCCTTTGGAAAAATGAAAATTTCTTCATTCACCTTCCTTTCAAACTCAACGAAGACATTAATCCCACAAAAGCCTCACATCCGGGTATGTCTCCTTCAGACCTCTTGCTTGCTAAGCAAGAATGTTCTCAGTTACTCCAACAAGGTCTTATTGAGTCTACTGATTCAGATTGGGCTTGTCAAGCCTTTTATGTCGAAAAAAGATCTGAATTAGTTCGTGGCAAGAAAAGATTAGTCATTGATTATCAACCACTCAACACCTTTCTTAAAGATGATAAGTTTCCCCTTCCAAAAATCCAAACCCTGTTTGTCCATCTCCAAGGGGCTAGAATTTTCTCTAAGTTCGATTTAAAAGCCGGTTTTTGGCAACTTGGTATTTCACCAAGCGACCGTCACAAAACCGCCTTCTGCATCCCTGATGCCCATTATCAATGGACAGTCATGCCTTTTGGTCTCAAAGTCGCACCCTCCTTATTTCAAAAAGCCATGACCAAAATCTTCAATCTTATTCTCCATCATGCATTGGTTTACATTGACGATATTTTATTATTTTCCTCTGACCATGAGAGCCACCAGAAGCTCCTTTTGGATTTCTTTAATGTTGTGCAGGCACATGGCATTATGCTTTCCGAAAAGAAAAGCAGCATAGGCAAAGAATCTATTGACTTTCTTGGCATGGTGATCAAAGACGGCCAGTACCAGCCTGGTCCCCACATTGCAGTTGAATTATTAAAGTTCCCGGACACAAATCTCAACCGCAAGCAGATACAACAATTTCTCGGAATTGTTAACTATGTCCGTGACTTTATTCCACGAGTTGCACTTCACACCAGCCAGCTGTCTCGCATGCTCAAGAAACAATGCCCTCCATGGGGCCCAGCTCAGACAGAAGCTGTCAAGCAACTCAAGGTGATAGCTCAATCACCTCCTCCACTCCGAATTCCCACAAATGGCCAGCGCATCCTCCAGACAGATGCCAGTGATGATTATTGGAGTGCTGTTCTTCTTGAAGACATCAATGGCGTACGTCACTTCTGTGCACATGCCAGCGGTCAATTCAAAGACTCTGAAAAGAATTACCATGTGATTTACAAGGAGATTCTCGCAGTCAAGTATGGGATTAAAAAATTCGAATTCCATCTCATCAGCCACAAGTTCCTCATTAACATGGATAATTCCTCTTTTCCCCGCATCTTTGACTTCAAGAACAAATTGCTACCTGACAAGCAATTACTTAGCCTCAAAACCTGGTTTGCTAAATACGACTTCACTGTTCAACATATAAAAGGCAACCAGAACCTCATTCCCGACTTCCTGACCCGTCCAACTATAAATAAGCCTACCCCCATCTCCTCGATTCACACCATTCCAGTTATAGCCATGAATCGCCAACTTCCCTTCAAAGCTCTTAACCAGAGAAATTTTCCCATGAACATCTCTTTCCAGTCAGCCTACCAGTTACAAGATTTTGCAAAGAAGTTTGTCTACAGGTATTTCTTTAATGTTTACTCCAAGACACCTGACCGATTTCCTAATCTTTGCATGGAGCATTTGTTTCTCACAGGCCTTACTCTGTCTTCTCTCACCATCTCCAAGACACCTCACCACTTTGTATGCTACAAAGTTAGTTTTCCCCATCAAACCAGTCCTAACTCACCTCACCACTCCAGAGTTCTCTCCAGACCTCCTATGGACTCTCTTTGAATGGTATTCACCTCTCACATGCTGGCGCCAACAACTCCAGCATTTGTCTACCTTTCACAACTTAGACAACATGCCAGAACAAGAAGCCAACATGTGGCATTCAGCCTTCATTGTCCACAGGCCTTACTTCCAACATCCAGAAACCAGAGACTATTGGACCCAGGACATGGCATATGAATGGCAAACCTATTCTCATCCTTATCAGTTCATCCATAATACCACAATCACTTCTGCCCTTAAAGCCTATCTTATGGAACTCAACAATGTTCCTCCACCTGCCGCAAATATTCACCACACCTCCATTGGACCATCACACACCCTTGAACTCATTCCAAAAGCACAAGGTCATACTCCAAGCCCCAGTTCAACAGGTTCAAGTTCCCGTCCTGACGGAATCCTTGTTACGGAACAACGTCCTGACTACACCAATGTCTTATTCCAAGACGCACAGGACCCATGGGAAGACTTTCAGTCCATCCTACCTACTGATACTCCTCATTCTTCATCACAACACATGTCTGCCGCTGATGAAGACAAGCGACAACGACGTCGACACAAGCGCCGATATGAAAAAGAAACAGGCGACGTGTCCCCAAGGCGTTATCCATCCACGCCATGATTGTCGCTCTCACATCACTTTCCACGCAACACATGTGACTCCCGTTTGTCTTTTGTATATGTGTCAAGTCTATGTCGGTGTGCTTTATTTCATTTCAAGTCTTTCTAGGCATGCTTTACTTTAATGTCAGAGTCTCTGTCGGTGTGCTTTACTTTTTGCAAGAGTCCATGTCAGTATGTTTTACTTTAATGCTTGTCTTTTGTACAAGTCATGGTTGGCTTACTTTATTTTAAGCAAAGGTGTGCTACGTGTCATAATCACTTGAGAGACCATGTTCTCAAGGATTGTCTATATAAGGCACCCTTAGTTTCATTGTAACGAAGGAGGCGAAGGAGCCAAGAGCCAATTTCGTAATAAAAACTTAAGTTTCTCTCAAACATGTTTCCTTAAACCTCTCTCTCTCTTCTAGGATTCAAAGAAGTTATTTAAGTTACAAATGATATGCTCACCTCTATTTTAAATCTGAGTATGCTCTGCACTTGCCTCGCTTGAGGATCCTGTGCAACAGAAAGGTCCTGTTTTATCCACACTAAATCGATTTTTATCCAACAAAAAGTTTTCTCACAACGTTCACCCTTTTTAAAGGCCATGAGTGCCGTGTTTTCGGGTGGTATCATGAAAAACCCTTTTTAAGTAAATGAATTTCGGATTTGGTATTTAGTGGATAAGGGTATATCGGCGGGAAACTCTCGACGTAAATTCCAGAGGCGAACCCGAATGGGCGTCAGTCTGGTCTGCACTGAGAGATCACAAGCCACGTACCACACAACCCACTGGTATCAGAGCATGGAAATGGAGGATTGATGAATTGTGACAGGTTTTGGTTGAGGTTTAGGCTTTAGTTTAGGATTAGGTGGTGGTTGCAGTGGATTATCTCTAAAAAGAGTATGAGTCATACCAAAATTAGTTTACGAACTGAACAACTTGAGACGAAAGTAGACTCCATCACTACACAGATGCAGCAGATCCACCAGAATTACCCAACTCGATTCTGAGTTACGAACCATGCTTGCCCAGTGCTATTATGGCCTAGAATTTGATCAAAAGGAAAGGGAAATCAAACACTTAAAAGATGAGCTTGACTAGATTGAATCTGAAAAACAAAGACCTACCCTTTTTACCACCTCACCTCCTATCCTTTCCACTGGTCCCACTTATCATCCATTTGCCTCTATGCTTTCCCCTATCCGACAGTATGATCCTTGGAACTCTACAATCTATCTGAAACCCCCAGTCCTACCATGATATTTCAACTAAATTTTTGAGTTTCTGTTTGAAGTCCCATTCTGAGTTCACCCATTCAAACCCATTGTGGGAAAATAATTCTTTCTTCATTAAGTTACCTTTCAAACTAAATGAAGACATTAACCCAACCAAAGCTACTCATCTATCTAGGAATGAGTCCTTTTGACTTACTCCTAGCCCAACAAGAATGTTCACAATTGTTAGCCTAAGGTCTAATCGAGCCCACGAATTCTCAATGGGCTTGCCAAGCCTTTTTTGTTGAAAAGCATTATGAAATTATCCGAGGAAAGAATGCTTAGTCATTGACTATCAGCCACTCAATATATTTTTGTAAGATGACAAGTTTCCTTTGCCCCGATGACAAAGCATGTTTACTTTTCTAAAAATGCCCAGATCTTTTCAAAATTTGATTTTAAATCTAGCTTTTGGCAATTAGGCATTGAACCCTCTAAACGTTATAAAACTGCCTTTTGTATCCTAAATGCCCATTTCCAATGGACAATCCTACCTTCGGCCTCAAAACTGCCCTATCCATTTTTCAAAAATCCATGGTTAAAATCCTTCAGCCTATCCTGCGAAACACTTCCACAAAAAATCATCCTCTAAAAAACCTTTTCGGTATTTCAGAAAGAAAGATGCTTCTCAGTACCGAAAGAAAAAATCCAACCGTTGTTTCATTTGTAAGAAACACGGTCACTTTGCCCGACAATGTCCTCAGAAATCAGTCATATTGATCTGTTCTAAGCCAGATTTGGTCCTTAAGGCTAATTCAGTTATGCATCGCTTTGGTAGAACAACGCCACGTACAACATATCCACTGGTATCAGAGCCACACCCAACGCCGAAGTGGTATCATTAGTAATTTGAATAATCTTATTTGATCTCCTAGAAGAGGATTCACTCACCCAACAGTTTCTCGGTATCATTCAACTACATCCGTGATTTCATCCCACACGTGGACCAACACACTCGACACCTTTTAGCTTTATTGAAAAATAAGCCCCCATAATGGAATGATAACCACACCATTGTTGTCACTACATTAAAGCATATTGTGCGAAATTTGCCTCCTTTAAAGTTGATTGCAGATGGCAAGCGCATACTACAGACAGATGCAAGTAATGAATCTTAGGGTGCCATCCTCCTCGAAGAAATCAATGGAAAAGAAAGCTTTATCGCTTACGCTAGTGGACATTTTTCTGACACACAAAAGCATTACCACAGCGTGTTCAAAGAAATCTTAGCGGTAAAGAATGGCATTAAGAAATTTGAGTATCATCTTATTGGACACCATTTTCTTATCCGGATGGACAGTTCAGCTGTTCCCAATATTCTCAATTTCAAAGGTAAAACTATTCCTGAAAAAATGTTACTCAGGTTAAAAGATTGGTTTTCCAAGTATGACTTTTCAGTTAAGCATATAAAGGGGTCTCAGAACCTCATCCCCGATATGCTTTCCAGACTCTCCAAACCAAACAAACTTCTCACTGTGTTTTCCACAACCTACCACTTTCCAATTGTCTCCACGGCTACTTCACTTCCCCCCTGAAGCTCTCACCAAGAAAAACCTTCCCCTTAACAAAACTTTCTCCTCTGTCTTTGACATCCAAGAGTTTGCCCGAAAAGCTGTTTTCCACTTTTTCATGAAAGCCTACCTTATGGCCGGCTTAGTTCCATTTTCTACCTTCCATCCAGAAAACTTGTTCCTTAAGGGTCTCACCCTTGACCAATCCAGGGATATCACTAAAGATGAGTTATGGTACCTCTGGTGCTCAACTGTTCTTTACGCCACCAAGCTCATCTTACCAATTAGTCCCACTTTGGAACATCTCCTCAACCCTGACAAAGCCACCTGCCTCACCTGGACTCTACTTGAATAGTTTTCCCCCATTCCATGGTGGAGAAAGAAACTACAGCAACTCTCTGAGATTTATAATCTTAAAAGAATACCTACTTTTAAACATAAGATGAAAACTTACATCTGTTCATTTTGAAACTTAAGGAAGTATGCTCTGCACTTGCCTCTTGCAAGGATCCTGTGCATTAGAAAACTTTTGATCATTTCTTATCTGGTTTGGTACCTGTTTTAGAGTAAAGGAAAGTCTCTTTTGGGTTTGGAGCAAAAGAAGATTCAACTCCAAGATGAATCCAAGTCCAAATCCAATCCAAGGTGCAGATTAATCCAAGATTCAACTCCAAGATGAATCCAAGTCCAAATCCAGCCCCAAAAGAAAAAACCTCCAGTCCCATGCAATCATACTGACCCTGAACCACCACACGACCCTCCTCCTCTGCCAGCTCCTTTACCCTTTTACAAAAAAGAGCTCAACTGGATTGCAAAACATTGCAAATATGAGATTCCATCACCACTCTCAACTTCCATACCACCACTGAGTTGTATGATGTTTTCATCTACTTCTTCTGATTATTCTTCTTCCTTTCCTTCTTTAGACACCCACACAGATCCCCAATGGACTGTTGTGTCTAAACCCTTTATCCCTTCAGCCATCACCTCTACCGAACACCTTGAACCACCTAAACCTTTTGAATCAGTCCTCAACTGGCAAACCCAAAATGCCCGAGCCCAGAATGATACTTTGGTAAATATCAACTCCAAAGTTGAGAAAATCAGTTTATGAACTGACAAGCTTGAAACCAAAGTTGATTCCATCACTGCCCAAATGCAGCAGATCCACCAAAATCTACAATCCAGAATTACTCAACTCGATTCTGAGTTACGAACCATGCTTGCTCAATGCTATTATGGCCCTGAATTTGACCAGAAGGAAAGAGAGCTTAGGCACTTAAAAGCTGAGCTTGATCAGATAGAATCAGAAAAAAATAGACCTACCCTTTGTAATTCATCACCGCCGATCCCTTCTATAGGCCCAACTTATCATCCTTTTGCCTCTATGCTTTCCCCTATCAGACAGTATGAATCTTCCATGTTATTTAGTATGACTCATACTCTTTTCCGAGATAATCCATTACCACCTCCACCAAACCTAAACCCAAATCTAAACCTCAACCACGACCAATCACCATTCACCAACCTGCCGTTTCTACTCCTGACCACCTTGGTTATACACCTACATCACCATCAGCACCTCCACCACCAGCTCCTTCTCCACCTCCTATCCAATTCAAGGATAAACAACCCATGCACCAGTTCAGTGCCCACACAGTTGACCACACATCCACCACAAATGATCAAATTTCTGATTCACATCTAGCTATTTCAGATAGCCATACTGAGATATGCATAGAATCCTCAGCTTCCACTAGTGACTCTGAAAAGTCCTATGCTGATATCACCAAAATCCTGATGGCTCAACCTGATCAAGGCTAAATCTCTCACACAGAACCATATGTTGACATTCCGTCTGAAGTTGACGAAGAAATGCCTGAATTCTCTACCTCAAATCAACCTCCTCCAGCCCAGGCCCAAACTGGTCCAACTGGTCCAAAATCGTCAAATGGTCCATGGTTCACATTTAATGATCTTCCATCCTCTAAATAGCGTGATCGGCTTAATGAAATGTCTGCCTGGCTTGACTTACAAATGTTAAGGCCAGGAGCCACAGCTCAATCGGTCCTTAGAGAATTTGCCACTCGTTTTACGGGTGTCCTCAAAGATTGGTTTTAATTTCTAGGCCAATACTGACAATTGCAGTTTGTTCAATTGCCAGAAGTCTCAAGTGCCTTTGCGGTTATCCATGATCAATTCCTTGGAGACCCCTCTACAGTTTTTGAAGCTGCACGACGAGACTATCTCAACATGAAATGCTGTTCATTCAATGCTAAGGATCTTGAGTTCCATTATAAAAGAATATCCCTGCTGTTCTATAAGCTTAATGGATTCAATGAGCAGACATTAAAGCATGTTTTTCTGGCTACCCTTCCTGATGAACTCCAACCAGACATACAGCGGCAACTTCGTGCATCTAATCTTGTGCTTGACAACATTTCTCTTGGCAAAATCTTTCAACTTGCCAAAACTTGTCTTGACAAACTCTGTGAACAAAAATAGTTTTTTAAACAACTGCTGAATGACAGAGAACCATTTCAGAGTGCCTGCAAGAAGCCTTATTTGCAGATCAAATGCAAACAAAAGAAGGATTATGATTGCAGTCCTAAAAAGAAAAAGCATTTTCAGAAATTCAAACGTCCGAAATATTCATCTAAGCCTCGCCGGTCTCGAAGGCCCTACCGATTCTTCAGAAAGAAGTCATCCTCATCCAGAGACTTTAAACGGTGAAAGTCCAACAGATGTTTTATCTGCAAGAAGAAAGGTCATTATGCCAAGGATTGTCCCAACAAAAGGGTAAAATCTATTCGGCTACTTGAACATCTCCAAGCTACCACATATTACTCTCCAGACAAGGATGAACTGGAATTCTATTTTTCAGAACAAGATGAACCCAATGATGAAACAGTGTTCGCACCACAAAATTCCTCTGATGACTCAGTTAGTGATCAGTCCCAAGTGATTTTTCACCAACAATTGTTGTCCCTTGATACTACTGTTCCCATACCTTCCATCAAACTCCAAATCTTGCCTTCCAAATTCCAAAGGCCCATTCCAGCAATTGGTCTCATCGACACTGGAGCTCAACGCAGCATGTTAAATCTGCATATTCTTCCACTAGAATATTGGACAGAATTTGAGGAACATTTCAAAGCTGCCAATGGCAAATTGTTCACAACCTCTTTGATTACCAAAAAACCCATTGGTATTCAAATTTTCCCAAATTGTGTTATCTGGACCAAGGTCATTGGTTCAACTCTTCCTAATAAGGATATCTTGTTAGGTTTTGACATCCTTCACCAAATCAAACACCTCCAAATCATTCCCACTGGAATCCGAGTCAAGTCAATGTTCAAACCTTTTACAGACATTCTAAAACTCTATAATCTGTCTAAAACCCCTCAGTCTTACCAGGATATATCCACTAAACTTTTTCTGGCTACCCTTCCTGATGAACTCCAACCAGACATACAGCGGCAACTTCGTGCATCTAATCTTGTGCTTGACAACATTTCTCTTGGCAAAATCTTTCAACTTGCCAAAACTTGTCTTGACAAACTCTGTGAACAAAAATAGTTTTTTAAACAACTGCTGAATGACAGAGAACCATTTCAGAGTGCCTGCAAGAAGCCTTATTTGCAGATCAAATGCAAACAAAAGAAGGATTATGATTGCAGTCCTAAAAAGAAAAAGCATTTTCAGAAATTCAAACGTCCGAAATATTCATCTAAGCCTCGCCGGTCTCGAAGGCCCTACCGATTCTTCAGAAAGAAGTCATCCTCATCCAGAGACTTTAAACGGTGAAAGTCCAACAGATGTTTTATCTGCAAGAAGAAAGGTCATTATGCCAAGGATTGTCCCAACAAAAGGGTAAAATCTATTCGGCTACTTGAACATCTCCAAGCTACCATATATTACTCTCCAGACAAGGATGAACTGGAATTCTATTTTTCAGAACAAGATGAACCCAATGATGAAACAGTGTTCGCACCACAAAATTCCTCTGATGACTCAGTTAGTGATCAGTCCCAAGTGATTTTTCACCAACAATTGTTGTCCCTTGATACTACTGTTCCCATACCTTCCATCAAACTCCAAATCTTGCCTTCCAAATTCCAAAGGCCCATTCCAGCAATTGGTCTCATCGACACTGGAGCTCAACGCAGCATGTTAAATCTGCATATTCTTCCACTAGAATATTGGACAGAATTTGAGGAACATTTCAAAGCTGCCAATGGCAAATTGTTCACAACCTCTTTGATTACCAAAAAACCCATTGGTATTCAAATTTTCCCAAATTGTGTTATCTGGACCAAGGTCATTGGTTCAACTCTTCCTAATAAGGATATCTTGTTAGGTTTTGACATCCTTCACCAAATCAAACACCTCCAAATCATTCCCACTGGAATCCGAGTCAAGTCAATGTTCAAACCTTTTACAGACATTCTAAAACTCTATAATCTGTCTAAAACCCCTCAGTCTTACCAGGATATATCCACTAAACTTTTGAGTCTGTGTCCGGAGTCCCGTTCTCAGTTCACCCATCCAAACCCATTGTGGAAAAATAAGTCTTTCTTCATTAAGTTACCTTTTAAACTCAATGAAGATGTTAACCCAACCAAAGCTACTCATCTAGGAATGAGTCCTTCTGACTTACTCCTAGCCCAACAAGAATGTTCACAACTGTTAGCCCAAGGTTTAATTGAGCCCACAACTTCTCAATGGGCTTGGCAAGCCTTTTATGTTGAAAAGCATGCTGAGCTTGTTCGAGGAAATAAACGCTTAGTCATTGACTATCAGCCCTTAAACATGTTTTTACAAGATGACAAATTCCCTTTAGCACGCCGACAAAGCATGTTTACTTTTCTCAAAATTGCCCAGATCTTTTCAAATTTTGATTTAAAATCTGGCTTTTGGCATTTAGGCATTGAACCCTCAGAACGATATAAAACTGCCTTTTGTATCCCTAATGCCCACTTCCAATGGACAATCTTACCCTTTGGCCTTAAAACTCCCCATCCATTTTCCAAAAATCCATGATCCAAATCTTCCAACCCATCCTTCATCATGCATTAATTTATATTGATGACATTTTGCTTTTTTCAGGTTCGTATAAGGAACATTACTAGCTGTTAACTCAGTTCTATGATATTGTCCAAAGTCATGGAATTATGTTATCAGCTAAGAAAAGCACCATTGCTACCGATACTATAGAATTTCTTGGAATGGTCATAAAAGACGGCCATTACCAGCCAGGAAAGCATATTGCCCAAGAATTGCTTCACTTTCGAGATCAGCACCTTTCAAAAAAGTAAGTTCAATAGTTTCTCGGTATCATCAACTACATCCGTGATTTCATCCCACACGTGGACCAACACACTCGACCTCTTTCAACTTTATTGAAAAAGAAGCCCCCATAGTGGAATGAGAACTGATTGCGCACAATCCGCCTCCTTTAAAGTTAATTGCAGGTGGCAAGCGCATACTATAGACAAATGTAAGTGATGAATCATGGGGTGCCATCCTCCTCGAAGAACTCAATGGAAAAGAAAGCTTTATTGCTTATGCTAGTGGACATTTCTCTGACACACAAAAGCATTACCACAATGTGTTCAAAGATATCTTAGCGGTAAAGAATGGCATCAAGAAATTTGAGTATCATTTGATTGGACACCATTTTCTCATCAGAATGGACGGTTCAACCTTCCCCAATATCCTCAACTTCAAAGGTAAAACTGTTCCCGAAAGAATGTTCAAAGGATGGGCTGGAAGATTTGGATCATGGATTTTTGGAAAATGGATGGGGCACCTACATAGATTCACAACGAAATCTTGTGTCCAAACCCTTTATCCCTTCAGCTATATCAAATAGCTTCAAATCATTCCCAGTGGAATTTGAGTCAAGTCTCTGTTCAAACCTTTCACAGACATTCTAAAACTCTACAATCTTTCTGAAACCCCCCAGTCCTACCAAGATATTTCAACCAAACTTTTGAGTTTTGGTCCAGAGTCCCATTCTGAGTTCACCTATTCAAACCCATTGTGTAAAAATAAGTCTTTCTTCATTAAGTTATCTTTCAAACTAAATGAAGACATTAACCCGACCAAAGCTACTTATCCAGGAATGAGTCCTTCTGACTTACTCCTAGCCTAACAGGAATGTTCACAATTGTTAGCCTAAGGTCTAATCAAGCCCACGAATTCTCAATGGGCTTGCCTAGCCTCTTATGTTGAAAAGCATTCTAAAATTGTTCGAGGAAAGAAACTCTTAGTCATTGACTATCGCCCACTCAATATGTTTTTACAAGATGACAAATTTCCTTTGCCTCGATGACAAAGCATGTTTCCTTTTTAAAAAATGCCCAGATCTTTTCAAAATTTGATTTAAAATCTGGGTTTTGGCAATTAGGCATTAAACCCACTGAACGTTACAAAACTGCCTTTTGTATCCCAAATGCCCATTTCCAATGGACAGTCCTCCCCTTCGGCCTCAAAACTAGCCCATCCTTTTTTCAAAAATCCATGGTTAAAATCTTTCAGCCTACCCTGCATCATGCATTGATTTACATTGATGATATCTTGCTTTTTTCAGGATCACATGATGAACATCGCCAGCTGTTAACTCAATTCTATGATATTGTCCAAAGTCATGGAATCATGTTATCGGTCAAGAAAAGCACAATTGATACAGATAATATTGAATGGCCATTATCAGCTAGGAAAGCACATTGCCCAAGAGTTGCTTCACTTTCCAGATCAGTAATTTTCCAAAAAGCAAGTTCGACAGTTTCTCAACATTATCAATTACATCAGGGACTTCATCCCACATGTGGACCGCTATACTCACCACCTCTCGGCTTATTGAAAAAGAAGCCCCCCGAGTGGAATACTGACCACACAACTGCTGTCACTACCCTCAAGCAAATTGAGCAAAATCCGCCTACCTTAAAGTTGATTATTGATGGAAAGCGCATACTGTAGATAGACGCAAGTGATGAATCATGGGGTGCCATTCTCCTCGAAGAAATCAATGGAAAATAAAACTTTATCGCTTATGCTAGTGGATATTTTTTTGACACATAGAAGCATTACCATAGCGTGTTCAAAGAAATCTTAGCAGTAAAGAATGGCATCAAAAAGTTTGAGTATCATCTGATTGGCCACCATTTTCTTATTTTAATGGATAGTTTAGCCTTCCCCAATGTCCATAATTTCAAAGGTAAAACTGTTCCCAAAAAGATGTTACTCAGATTAAATATGATTTTTCGATTAAGCATATAAAGGGGTCCCAGAACCTCATCCCTGATATGCTCTCTAGACTCTCAAAATCAAAAAAAACCTCTCACCTTGTTTTCCACAACATACCACTTTCCAATCATCTCCATGGCCACATCACTACCCCCAGAAGCTCTGACTAAGAAAACTTTTCCCCTTGACAAAAACTTCTCCTCTATCTTTGCCATCTAAGAGTTTGCAAGAAAAATTATTTTTCACTTTTTCATGAAAGCCTAGCTTCTAGCAGACTCCTTTCCATTTTCCACTTTCCACCCAGAAAATTTATTCCTCACAGGTTTAACCCTTGACCCATCTAAAGAAATCACCGAAGATGAGTTATGGTACATTTGGTGCCTTATCAATTACTCCCACTTTAGAACTTCTCCTTAATCCCGACAAAGCCACCTCTCTTACCTAGACATTATTTGAATAGTTTTTCCCCATACCATGGTGGAGAAAGAAGCTACAACAACTATCAGAGATTTACAATCTTAAACGTATACCTGCCTCTGAAGCACAACTGTTTACCTCAGTATTCATCATTCATAGGCTATACTTCCAGTATCCCGATACAAACCTTTTCTAGTCTCAAGACCAAGTATATGAATGGTTTACTACACCTGCACTTGCCTTCAAGGAAGGATCCTGTGCATCAGAAAACTTATGGCGATTTCTTAAATGGTTTGGTACCCTGTTTTAAGACTAAAGAGAAGTCTGTTTTGGGTTTTATAACCTTCAAAGAATGACAATGAAATCCAATCCACCTTGCATAACTACCATTGTCAATTAAACCACCAAACTCCACCACACAGAGATATCTTCCACATCTCCTTAGGTCCACAACATGACCTCATCATGATCCCTACTCCATCCACTATATCCAAACAAAAGTCCATAGGAATCATCATCAAAGAAGAAAAATCATCCTATATATAGAATTCTCCCCTCACTTGTAAGATACGAAAATTTTTTGAAGAAATAAATTCTTATGTGTTTCCATAAAACCATGAATTTCTAAACTCTCTTCTCTCTCTGCAAATGAAGATCTAGAGAAAGGAAAGGAATAAATTTGTTCATTTTGAAAACTTTAAGAAAGTATGCTCTGCATTTGCCTTCTAGTAAGGATCTTGTGCATCAGAAAACTTATGATGATTTCTTAAACGGATTGGTACCCTGTTTTAAAGACTAAGGAAAGTCTGTTTTGTGTTGATTAGGTTTTACAAGAGAGTTAAGTGACATCAAATTGAGTGAAACACGTGAGGGAGTGTTGTGAGGTCTTTTTGCTAACATTCTTTACATATCACAAATATGTCAAAAGATCAAGAAGCTATAGACCAATCAATCATGCTCAAAGCCATGCAACAACAATTTGAGCACATGAATTTGATGTTTGGAGAGATAAGTAACAAATTGGAGAGGCAAGACACTGCCATAGTCAATCTACAAAGGGGGCAACAACCAATAGCTCCTAATGTAAGAAGTAATCAAGGGCGTGCTGTCATGGGAGAAGAAGATGGCAATGACATAGATAATTTTGATAACCAGGCCACCGTTGACATGCATGGACAAGATAATAGAAGGGCAAGACATTTCAAGGTAAAAATGATCCGGAAGCTTATTTGGAATGGGAAGAAAAAGGTGAAGCTAGTATTTGATTGCCACAACTACTCTGAGGAGAAAAAGGTAAGACTAGTTGCTGTTGAATTTACTGATTATGCTATTATTTGGTGGGATCAACTTTGTTTAAGTAGGAGATGAAATCGTGAAAGGCCTATAAACACTTGGGAGGAGATGAAGGCCATCATGAGGAGGAGATTTGTTCCTAGTCATTATTATAGGGAGCTACACCAAAGGCTTCAAAGTCTTACACACGGTTCTAGAAGTGTGGAAGATTACCACAAGGAGATGGAAATAATCATTATTTGAGCAACATTGAAGAAGAATGAGAGGCCACTATGGCAAGATTTTTACAATCAGGATATTGCTAAGGGTGAGTTGGAAGACATGGTTCACATGGCCATGAAAGTGGAACGACAATTGAAAAAGAAAGGTTCATCTTCCTCATGGAAGTCAAAATGGAGCAAAGATGAAAAGGTTGTTTCAAAGCCTAAGATTGAGCCAATCAAGGATCATAAAGAGGGAAGCAACCAAAGCAAAGGTAAATTTGATTCCCAACACTCTGATATAGAGATATTAAGTGTTTTAAATGTTTGGGGACAGGTCATATTGCATCTCAATGCCCAAATAAGAGAGTAATGATTTTGAGGGGTGATGGTGATGTTGAAACCGAGAGTGAATTAGCCACCTTTGGAGGATGCTAATGATGGTGGAGAATATCCTGCTGATGGTAAATTGATGGTTACTAGGCGTGCTCTCAACATGTAAGTAAAAGAGGATGTGGAGGTACAATGTGATAACATCTTTCATACTAGAAGACACATCAAAGATAAGGTATGTAGTATGATAATTGATGGTGAAAGTTGAACTAATATGGCTAGCACTAGCTTAGTTGAAAACTTTGAAACATCCAAGGCCATATATGCTCAATGGCTGAATGATTGTGGGGAAGTTAAAGTAAATAAACAAGTGCTGGGAGATAAAAGGATGAGGTTCTATGTGATGTAGAACCCATTCATGCTGGACACATTCTTTTGGGTTGACCTTGGCAATATAATAGGCGTGTGACACATGATGGTTACTTAAATATATATTCTTTTGTAATGAATAAAAGGAAAATCACTCTTGTAAGTGTATGAGGATCAAATGTCAATACAAAAAGAGAGTGATACAAAAAAAGAAAATGAGAGTACAAAAGAAAGAGAGATTCAGAGAAAAGCAAGTGAAAAGATAGAAAAAAGTATTGTTCAAAGAAAAGAGAGGCAGCTAGTGAACTTGTTTGCAAAAGAGAGAGAGGTTAAGAGGTCTTTCTTTTCAAAACAGCCTATTGTTGTACTTTTATGCAAAGACGCTTGTTTACACACTAATGAGCTTAATGTTTCTTTGCCTAGTGCTATTGTGACTCTTTTGCAGGACTTTGATGATGTGTTTCCAAAAGAAGTCCCTAACGGTTTGCCACCTATTAGGAGAATTGAGCATCAAATAAACTTCATCCTTGGAGCTACCATTCCTAATAGACCTGCATAGAGACGTAACCCCGACGAGACAAAGGAGCTTCAAAGGCAAGTTGAAAAACTCTTACCAAAAAGGATATGTGAGGCAGAGCATGCAGTACTAGTTTTACTAGTGCCCAAAAAGGATGGAACATGGAGGATGTTGTGCAATTAATAAAATCACTGTAAAGTATTGACATTATATTCCTAGACTTGATGACATGCATCTGATGATTCTTGCTGACACCGATACAATTCCAACCATCATCCAGATTCCTAAACAGATCCAGAAACAAGAATTGCTCATAGGTGGTTGAACATTGTTGAGTTCCATGAGATAAGCTCAAAGAACAGATGTAACTGATGTATCATGGATGAGAGGATAAGGATGGGGATAAGTTTTCCATTCACCTCTTATTTGCAAAGCAAGAATGTTCTCAATTGAACCAACTGATTCAGATTGGGCTTTATCAACATGGACAATTCCTCTTTTCTTAGAATCTTTGATTTTAGGAACAAGTTGCTTCCTGACAAGCAATTGCTCAACCTCAAAACTTGGTTCTCCGAATATGACTTTACTATCCAGCACATCAAAGGATATCATCAAATTAGGATTAGAGAGGGATATGAGTGGAAAACTGCATTTAAAACAAAATATGGTTTATATGAGTGAACCATGTTTTGCATGCTTTTATTGGGTTATCTAATGCACCTAGCAAGGTCTGATTGAACCAACTGATTCAGATTGGGCTTTATCAACATGGACAATTCCTCTTTTCCTAGAATCTTTGATTTTAGGTACAAGTTGCTTCCTGACAAGCAATTGCTCAACTTCAAAACTTGGTTCTCCAAATATGACTTTACTGTCCAACACATCAAAGGATATCATCAAATTAGGATTAGAGAGGGAGATGAGTGGAAAACTGCCTTTAAAACAAAATATGGTTTAAATGAGTGGTTAGTGATGCCATTTGGGTTATCTAATGCACCTAGCACTTTTATGAGGTTACTGAACCATGTTTTGGGTGCTTTCATTGGTAAATTAAATACATTGAACATTTTCAAAGTATATTGACTATTTTTCTTGGTTATGTTGTAAGTGCTAAAGGAATTGAGGTTGATAAAGAGAAGGTAAAGGCTATTAAAGAGTGGCCTACACCTAAAAGTGTAAGTGAGGTAAGAAGTTTTCATGGTTTGGCTAGTTTTTTTAGAAGATTTGTGAAAGATTTTAGCACCCTTGCTGCACCATTAACTGAAATTGTGAAGAAACATGTGGGATTTAAGTGGGGTAGTGAACAAGAAAGGGCATTTAATCTAATTAAGGAGAAATTGGTTTCTGCACCATTACTTGCTTTACCTAATTTTGCTAAAACTTTTGAAATTGGCCCAATTGCTTATTTTAGTGAGAAATTGAGTGGAGCAGCCCTAAACTATCCGACCTATGATAAGGAAATCTGTGCATTGGTGAGGGCATTGGAAACTTGGCAACATTATATTCTACCTAAAGTGTTTATTATACACACTGATCATGAGTCCTTCAAGCATTTAAAAGGACAAGGTAAGTGACATAAGGACATGCCAAATGGGTTGAATTTATTGTGCCATTTCCTTATGTGATCAAATATAAATAAGGTAAGGAGAATGTGGTGACTGATGCATTATCTAGAAGGTATGCACTTATCTCTACATTAAATGCAAAGTTGTTAAGATATGAGTACATTAAAGAATTATATGTTAATGATCCTGATTTTGCTAATGTATTTAATGCTTGTGAGAAAGTTGCATTTGGTAATTTCTATAGGCATGATGGGTTTTTATTTAGAGAAAATAAATTGTGTGTGCCTCATAGTTCTTTGCGTGAATTGCTTGTGCGTGAAGCTCATGGGGGTGGTTTAATGGAACATTTTGGCATTGCAAAGACATATGAAACGTGATGTTGAAAGAACATGTGAGAAGTGTATCACTTGTAAACATGTTAAGTCTAGAGTTTTACCCCATGGATTGTATAACCCTATGTCCATACCTACTGAACCTTGGGTTGATATTTCTATGGACTTTGTTTTGGGTTTACCAAGGTCAAAAAGGGAAAATGATTATGTTTTTATTGTTGTTGATAGGTTTTCAAAGATAGCATATTTCATTCCATGTCACAAAACTGATGATGCAACAAACATAGCTAATTTGTTTTTCAAGGAAATAGTCAGGTTGCATGGAGTATCAATGAGCATAGTTTCCGATCGAGATGCTAAGTTCTTGAGCCACTTTTGGAAAACTTTTTGGGGTAAGTTGGGCAATAAAATTTTGTTTTCTACTACTTGTCATCCATAAACTGATAGAACTCTATAACTTTGTTTGCCACATGTTGAATTTGCTTATAATAGAACTGTCCATTCAGCTATTAAATTTTCACAATTTGAGATTGTATATGGTTTTAATCCATTAACTCCTTTGGATTTATTACCTTTTACCTAGAAAGCTGAATCTGTCAAGCAATTGCATGAGAGAACACGACAACACATAGAAAAGAGAACCGAACAGTATGCTACTCAAGCCAACAAAGGATGTAAACAAGTGGTTTGTCAGCCTGGAGACTGGGTTTGGGTGCATATGAGAAAGGAGAGGTTCCCAACATAAAGGCATTCCAAGTTGCTCCCAAGGGGAGATGGTCCATTTCAAATGGTAGCACGGATCAATGACAATGCCTACAAATTGGATCTCCTTTCAATGTAGGTGAAGATGTCCTTTTAGGAATATCATTAAAACTTCATGTGATCCTTTGCACATTCATGGAGGCCTAATTACAAGAGTTTTAAAGGGATTAATTGAGAAAATATGGATTGAAAATGCAATCCAAGATGCAAGACATCATGAATTGGGCTTAAAAAGAAGACAAGGCATTGTGGGCATTATTCAAGTTATTGGGCAACCAAATACATAATTTACATCAAATGCAGAAAGGTCAAATTCAGAATAAAAACTGTATTGATTGAGTCAGAAGTAATGTACAAGCTATATACCATTGGAAAGATAATTAAGTTAGCTTTCATTCAGAGCAGAATTTGGAGTTCTCTAGAAGGAGTTGTGACCAATTCATTACAGCTTGTTCAGACTTGGGATTTTCAACTTCTTTGGTTTTCAACTTCATTTGTTTGTTTTGTTTCAAGTTTGTCAATGTGTAAGGTAAGTCTACCATCAATGATGGTAGGCTAACATTAAGTTTGTCAGTGATAGCTCAATGATAGCATTAATTATGGTGGGTTGGTGAAGACTTTTGAAGCATCCTTTGACAAACCTACTTGAACGTCTTTTGAGAACTAGTGCACTTATCAGGAGTTTGCATTCTTGTGGCTCAACTTCTCATCTATTTCTTGAGTGTGGCATCAATATCATTCTCTATACCTTTGGTTCATGTTTTCTTAAGCATTGGGTCAAGGTTTTGTTTATTATAAATCTGTTTAGAACTTTCTTGGGAAGTTGAACTACAAATTAAGTGTGGGTTTGAAAGTTTCATTACTAGAATGTTTAGTTTGTTATTACTTTTTCTTATATCTTGCATGTTTATTTCAATTGAGTAGCTCTAATCAGTTGAATTAATATGTTTAGTTCAATCTCTCGCTTTTGAAGAATCATAAAAGTTTACGCTGTAACAACTGCCTTCATTTGGTAATTATTGTTGTGTTATGAATTTTACTTGTACCGAGATGCTTTAAATATTGACATGCATGGTCTTACTTTCATTTTTGTTGCATAGACTCTTCTGGAATTAAATTTTTTGTTCTAATATATACTTTTGTTTGTTCTAATTTGAAAATAAAATTTTGAAAAATGTGGATGTGGCTTGTTTTGTTGGCTTCTTGAATGTGTACATGTAAGTTAGATTTGCTAGCTTGCTGAATGTGTACATGTATGCTCTGTTGGGTTGCTGAATGCTTAAATATATGCTTTGTTGGGTTGCTGAATGCATACATATATTTAAGTGACTCTAAACAAATAGAACTTAGATTTATTTTACAATTTTTATTTTTAATTTAAACCTAAAAGTTTGGCATTATTTGTAAAATTTAAGCAAACTTATTAAACTAACAATACATATTATGGACAAAACTTGGATATTCTATGATAGATTGTCTAATGAGTATAGTCATGGGGTTGATGATTTCTTGGAGTTTGCCATTCTTAATTCTGAAAATAGGATGTCAATTACTCCTCAACAAGTGAGGCTACATCTATTTAAAAACTGTTTTCTAGAAAAATATTTAGTTTTTTCTAGAAAACTAAAATCAACGTTTTAAATGCCAAGACCACCCATAAAATCAACGTTTTTAAATGTCTGAATGATAGTTATTTAGATGACATGGTTCATGATGCTTTTGAACATTGTGATAAAGATCCTAGTTCTTTTAAGAATGTGCTTGAAGATGCTGAAAAGCCCCTATATCTGGATTCAAAGCATTCAAAGTTATCGGGTCTAATGAAATTGTACAATATAAAAGGACTTTATGGCTGGTGTGATAGTGGGTTTTCAATTTTATTAGAAGTGCTGAATGAGATATTGCCAAATGATAATAGTTTGCCTAAGTCCATGTATGAGGCCAAAAAAATTATGAAGCTATTTGGCTTAGATTATGAGAAAATACAAGCATGTCGAAATGATTGCATTATTTTTAGGAATGAGTTCGACAATCTTAATGAATGCCCAAGGTGTGGAGCATCTAGGTGGCAAATAAGAAAAGATGGATAAAACGAAATTGGAAAAGGGGTCCCTAAAAAGGTGTTATGGTATTTTCCTATAATTCCTAGGTTGAAAAAAATGTTTCAATCACCACAACTTGTTGAGAACTTAACATGGCATGAAAATAAAATAAAATTAGAGATGGCAAGCTTCACCACTCGGCATATTCACCAGCTTGGCAGTTAATTGACAAGAAATTGCCTAATTTTGCCCAAGAGCTGAGAAATTAGCTCTTAGCACTACTTATTGTTGGCATGTTACATTGATAACATATAACCTTCCTCCGGGGCTGTGTATGAAGAAGAAGTTTATAATGTTGTCTCTACTGATATCTAGCCCTAAACAGCCTGAAAATGACAAAGATGTATACCCATCACCATTGATTGAGAACATGAAAACCCTTTGGGATGTAGGCATTGATGTGTTTGATGCTTATAGGAAACAAAATTTTAATTTATGAGCTGTGTTAATGTGAACAATTAGTGACTTTCCAGCTATGGGAACCTATCTGGGTGTACTGTTAAGGGGCACTGTCCAAAAAAAGCGAAAATAGGGTGGTTAAATAGGATTCCGCAATTGTTTACGCCACCAAGTGAGTGGTGAGAACCATTCAAGGGGTGTCCAGAGAAGTGAGGACGCATGATCTAGTGTGGAGATATGCCTAAAGGTTGGGTAAAGGTGAGGGTAAATGTAACACTCTACTATATTATTTACTTAAAAATGCTTAAAAACATAGTTACTTTTAATATAAACTCCTTAATATAAAAATTTTATTTTACACAAACTAAGATGTTTATTTTTATTGAAACAAAGCTGAGCCCATTATAGAATCTCAAGGTCTATTATGCCCATATGCACTTCATCTTGGTTAGGATTTGGCGCCAGCTTACTTTACTCATCATTACCTACAATGTAAGGACTTAGTGAGCTAATACCCAGTACGATAACACTTTAATGCATGCATATGGATGACCATATTAAACTTTAAAAATAAACTTAGATAATACAAAACAACTTTATGTGGGCCCTAGTTAATCTTTTGGGCATTACGTATCACCGTCCCCAAAAGATTTCTTTATGAAGTGGCCTTTGACTATGGTTATGAGATCTTGACTTTGGATTTTGATTTTTTGGGTGAAGATGGCTTTGGCTGAGGAGTTGGTTGAAGGAGTGAGAATCCAAAAAATTGATTGATAAGGAATGATAAGAGGGAAAGAGGATTCATTAATCTGGGCTGACTCTGGGATGTAGGAATTTCCTGATCACTCAACAAAACCAACTTCAACATCTTGGTTCACATTCGATGACATTCCCCATCACAAATGGCCTGCTCAACTTCAAGAATTTACCACATGGATTGACCTCCAAGGAACCAAACCTAATGCTCACGCTCAAGTTGTTCTCCGTGAATTTATGGCTCGATCAACGAGTTCTTTACGCGATTGGTTAGAAAGCTTAGGAGAATACTGTCAGCTCCAATTCATGTGATCTCCAATTGGCACAGCACTCAATATCATTCATGAACAATTCATTGGTAAAAAAACTGCTTCCACTAATGCAGACAGAAAAGAGTATCATCTGATGAAGTGCTGAATGGGTTCAATGAGCCATCTCTCAAACATGTCTTCATAGCCTTACTTCCTTCTGAGTTACAACATGATCTCCAAAGAAAACTCACAACCACTAATCTCAACATAATTGATATCTCTCTGGGAAAGATTTTCCAAATGGCAATGCTCTGCCTCGACAAGATTTGTGAGCAAAAGGGATTCTTCAAAGTCCTCATGGAAGACAAAAAATCCTTTTCTCAGGCTTACAAAAAACCCTATCTCAAGATAGAATGCAAAGATGAAAAGAAGTGTGTTTGTCAAACCAAAAAGAAAAGACATTTTCATAAACACTTCCATAGAAAATCATCCTCCAAAAAACCTCTTCGATATTTCAGAAAAAAGGATGTTTCCTAGTACATAAATGGCGTGATTGGCTTAATGAAACGTCTGCCTGGCTTGACTTACAAATGTTAAGGCCAGGAGCCACCACTCAATCAATCCTTAGAGAACTTGCCACTTGTTTTATGGGTGCTCTAAGAGATTGGTTTGAATCTCTAGGCCAATACAGACAATTGCAGTTTGTTCAATTGCCAGAAGTCTCAAGTGCCTTTGCGGTTATCCATGATCAATTCCTTGAAGACCCCTCTGCAATTTTTGAAGCTGCACGACGAGACTATCTCAACATGAAATGCTGTTCACTCAATGCTAAGGATCTTGAATTCCATTATAAAAGAATGTCCTTGCTGTTCTACAAGCTTAATGGATTCAATGAACCGACATTAAAGCATGTTTTCCTGGCTTCCCTTCCTGATGAACTCCAATTAGACATACAGCGGCAACTTCGTGCATCCAATCTTGTCCTTGACAACATCTCTCTTGGCAAAATCTTTCAACTTGCCAAAACTTGTCTTGACAAACTCTGTGAGCAGAAACAATTTTTCAAAGAACTGTTGAAAGACAGAGAATCATTTCGGAGTGCCTGCAAAAAGCCTTATTTGCATATTAAGTGCAAACAGAAGAAGGATTGTGATTGCAGTCCTAAAAAGAAAAGGCATTTTCGAAAATTCAAACATCCAGAATACTCATCTAAGCCTCGTCGGTCCAAAAAGTCCTACAGATTCTTCAGAAAGAAGTCATCTTCATCCAGAGACTTTAAAAGGAGAAAGTCCAGCAGATGCTTTATCTGCAAGAAGAAAGGTCATTATGCCAAGGATTGTCCCAACAAACGGGAAAAATCTATTCGGCTACTTGAACATCTCCAAGCTACCACGGATTTCTCTCCAGAAAAAGATGAACTGGAATTCTATTTTTCAGAACAAGATGAACCCAATGATGAAACAGTGTTCGCACTACAGAATTCCTCTGATGACTCCGACAGTGATCAATCCCGAGTAATTTTTCACCAACAGTTGTTGTCCCTTGATACTACTATTCCTATACCTTCCATCAAACTCCAAATCTTGCCTTCCAAATTCCAAAGGCCCATTTCAGCCATTGGTCTCATTGACACTGGAGCCCAACGCAGCATGTTAAATCCGCATATTCTTCCACCAGAATATTGGACAGAATCTGAGGAACATTTCAAAGCTGTTAACGGCAAAGACTCTGAAAAGAATTACCATGTGATCTATAAAGAGATTTTAGCGGTGAAGTATGGAATAAAAAAATTTAAATTTCATCTAATCAGCAGTAACTTCCTCATCAACATGGACAACTCCTTTTTTCATCGAATCTAAAATAAGTTGCTCCCTGACAAACAACTGCTTAGCCTCAAAAACTAGTTTGCTAAATATGATTTTACTGTCCAACATATAAAAGGCAAACAGAACCTCATCTCAGACTTCCTTACACATCCGGCTATAAATAAACTCTCACTTATTTCCACCATTCACACCATCTTAGTTATAGTCATGAACCGTCAACTTCCTTTCAAAGCTCTCAACCAGAGAACTTACCCCATGAACATTCCTTTTCATTCAGCCTACCAGATTCAAGACTTTGCAAAGAAATTCCTTTACTGATATTTCTTCAATGTTCAAAGCAAAAACCTGATCGTTTTTCTTCTTTTTGTATGGAAAACCTGTTTCTCATGGGTCTTACCCTCTCTCCCTTAACCATCTGCGAGTACATGTGGTGCGTCACTACCCTGTATGCTATCAAACTGGTCTTCCCTGTCCAACCAGTCCTTCGCCATCTCACCACTCCTGAATTCTCCCCAGACCTTCTGTGGACTCTCCTTGAATGGTATTCTGCACTCACATGGTGGCACTCACATAGTGGCATAAGCAACTTAAAAATCTGTGTACTTTTCACAAATTAGAAAAGATGCCAAATCAAGAAGCAGACATGTTCACTGTAGTCTTCATCGTTCATAGACCTTACTTCCAGCACCCAGAAACAAGAGACTTCTGGACACAAGATACGGCCTATGAATGGAAAACTTGTCCTCATCCTTATACCCTCATCCATGATCCATCTATCACCTCTGTTCTCAAGTCATACCTAATGGAACTCAACAATGTTCAGCCACCTACCATAAACATCCACTACACCTCTGTTGGACCATCACACACCTTGGAAATTGTCCCAAGGACAGACTTCAAGGAATCCTTGTCATGGAACAACGTACTGATTACACTAACATCTTATTCCAAGATGCTTAGGATCCATGGGAAGATTTTCAATCTCTTCTCCATACTAAAAATTCTCATTACACTGTCATAGATCCAAACCCTCCTACTATATCAGCCCCAAAAGAAATGACTAACGCTGATGAAGATGCCTATCTGCAAGCTAAAGCTTATCTTGGTCATAGACAGATTCATCATGCTAAACGACAATATGAGAAAGAAACTAGTGATGTGTTTCCATCACACTACCCATCCACTCCATGATTGCCGAAACGCATGGGAATCTTTAGCTTTTCTTTTTTTTAAAGTTTGCTTTAATAATTAGATAAGGGCCCTGTCTTTTCTAAAGTACGTTTTCTACTTTTCCTTTTTGGTTTTGGCGTGGTGTGCTTTAATCATTCTGCTTTTGTAAAAGATAAGGGCCCTACCTTATCTCTCCTTCCACGAGATCTCTTTATAAGGATCTCTTTATCCTTTTGTAAGGCAGAAGTTAATCAGAAATAAATTCAGTTTCTCTTCACATCATGTTTCCCTACAAAATTTTCTCTCTTCTAGGAATCAAAGAAATTATTTGAGTTAATAATGATACACTCACCTCTAATTCTCTAAATTAAGTATGCTCTGTACTTGCCTTAAGCCTAAGGATCCTGTGCATCAGAAAGGTCCTGTTTTATCCTCCAAAATCTACTTTTAAAATGAAATTATTTTCTCACAACGTTCACCCTTTTTAAAGGCCAAGAGTGCCGTGTTTTCGGGTGGTATCGTGAAAAACTGTTTTGGTATTTGACGGATAAATGTATATCGGCTGGAAACTAGAACTTGTGGGTTATTGGCCCTAAGGACAGACTTGGTTCTGTTATAGATCTAGTGTAACAATGTCACGTACAACTACTGACTAGTATCAAAGCCAACAACCTGTTTACAATCAAAACCCTCATTTCTATAAAAACACATACCCCAAGGAATACATCCAATCATCTCGATTGGATCAATGCAGTCTCCAAGCTACCACAATTGAACAGTATGTCACTCTTCAAATCCCCCAAGAGTTGATAACAAACTGGCAAAGAGATAGATATACTCATCTCCATCTTGGAAGAGTAAGATTAATCCTAACCCTACAAGGTAGGAAGGGATTACCTGTTACAGCTAGAGTTGCTATATTAGATTCAAGGTTCAAACAATATCAAGATGTTGTCATTGGTACTGTATTAAGCATTGTACATGCAAGAAGTGTACTTCTCACTTTTTATCCAAATTTCAACCTTTCTCTTCAAGACACTAATTTTGCCAACTGCTCTAAAAGTACAAGTTTAGATACAAGGAGTAGAACAGATCTCATCTTCAAAGATTGCAACACTTCATCATCAGTTGGTTGATAGGCTTCAAATCATGCCTTAGATCTACCTACACCTGAACACAACTCTGACGCCCTCATGGTGTTAGCAGAATTAGATCAAATTCCAAGGCAGATCCCTCGAGACGAGTTAATTAAACTCATGCCCTTAGAATGAATATCAAATTATGAGCAATTTCATAATAACACTGCTCCAATTCAGACATAAGAAGAAATGTTTGAAAGAAGACATGACAGAACAGTAAGAATGACTTTTTGGCCTCCACCAAGTGCTCCTCAAAAGCCTCCAAGGCTATCTTTCACACAAACTTTTATGATCACTGTTGTCCATACAGCCCAGGAAGATTTACCTATCACTGGGTTCAATAAAGAAAGATATCCAGTCTACCTAGCCAAAATGAATGGCCATTTCCCATGGAATGCACCTGGATCAGGAAATTGTGACCCAGATTGTCCTTGTTGGGATTGGGAGGAAGATGATTTAGTTTCCAGAAGGAAAACAAAGCCAAAAAAGAAACTCCATCATCCATGTAAACATTTCCATCCAAAGCCACATGATGATCCACCTCCACCTTTACCAAATCCATTACCCATTTACAAAAAAGAACTCAAATGGATTGCAAAACACTGCAAGTCTGAAGTTCTTTCACCAGTTCAAAACCATACACCAATCATACAACCCACGACTTGTATGATGTTTGCCTCTACCTTTAAAGACTATTCCACTAATTTTTCAACTATAGATACCCAATCAGACTCCCACAAAAAAGTTGTTTCAAAACCCTACATTCCCTCGACCATAACCTCCGCCGGCCATCTTGAAGAACCCAGACCTTTTGAGGTAGTCCTAAACTGGCAGACACAAAATGCCAGAGCACAAAATGATACCTTGGTGGACATTCATAAACAGGTTGACATGATTAGTTTGTGAACTGATCAGATTGAATCCAAGGTTGATAAAATAACTTCACAACTGCAATAAATCTACCAAGATTTATAATCCAAAATAATCTAGCTGGATTCAGAATTACATGCCATGCTCATTCAAAGATACTATAGTCCTGAGTTTGACCAAAAGGAAAGGGAAATCAGGCGCTTGAAAGCAGAGCTTGATCGGATTGATTCAGAAAGACAAAGAGCTACACTTTTCACCAAGTCACCACCAATACCTACCATAAGCCCGACTTATCATCCCTTCACTCCTATGACAATTCATTCACTCTTTGCATGACACAATTCATTCACTCTTTGCCTGACACACACTCTTTTCAAAAATCAACCTTTACAACCCCAGCCAAGGCAAAAACCAAAAGTTACTCCCAGGCCAATCAATTACTTCAACCACTGAACAACAATTCCCGGGATATACACTTGCTCCACCATAGACCCAATCTCAACCAACCCAAACCAAGGCAAAGAACCCATGCACCAATATAGTTATTAAAAAATTGAGACTATTTCACCCTCTGAATCTGAGTGTACTACCTTTGTTGCTGATGGCGATACTTTGGTTACTCAGTCTGAGACAAAATCTTCAGTCTCAGAGCATGGAATGATGTTCCCAATAGTCAGAGGGGAGAACAGAAGGATCAATCATACTGGTATCTGCACCAGTGTCAATAAACCCAATAACAGGAATAGGTTTATGGAATTTGGAAGGAAGGATGGACATCTTGAGAGAAGGTTGAGGAATAGTGGAAACATGATTAACAGTCTGAACCGTAAAGATGACTGAAATATCTTCAGAATCAAAAGATTCTACGATAAGAAAGGCAGTTTGATCATCTTGTGCTCATTGTTCGGAAAAATTTGATTCGACATCCTCATTCTCAGATAACAAAGAAGAATGTTGAAGATGTTGGATAAGACGAACAACTTTGGCTGATTTGTGAGGACAATTTCGGACAAAGTGACTGCGTTTCTTACAAATGAAACAACGGTTGGATTTTTTCTTTCCGTACTAAGAAACATCTTTCTTTCTGAAATACCGAAAAGGTTTTTTGAAGGATGATTTTTTATGGAAGTGTTTCTAAAAATGTTTTTTCTTTTTAGGCGAACAAATACACTTCTTTTCATCTTTACACTCCATCTTGAGATGAGGTTTTTTACAAGCTTCAGAGAAGGGTTTTTTTGTCTTCCATGAGATCTTTGAAGAATTCTATCTGTTCACAGATCTTATCAAGAGACAGCATGGCCATACCATGTCATCGGTCAATGCCACGTCATCAGTTTGTTTATGTGATCAGTGTCGTGAATAGTAACGTAAACACTACCGTACATGTAAACAGTGCCATTTTTCCTTTTATGCTCCTCCTAAGGTTTTCGACCGTCCTAAGTTCAAAAGTGATGTCCGTTTTGCCGTCTGATCTCTCGTTTATTGTGAAATGACCATGATGCTCCTAAAATGAAACACACATAATTAAATTACAAGAAGTTTAAATACATAAAAGTAAGGGTTGTTAGTAAGACGTAAAATGTAAAATAATGATTTTCTCCTTTATAAATATACATTTTCTAATACTCAACAAACCCCCCAACCAGTTTATTGCTAGTCATCCAAAATGATTTTTTTTGCACTCGTGTTTATTTAATCAGACTAATGATAACAATCAAATAAAAGTATAAGCATTATCTTCAGTCTAAAGAAACATCACACCCGCATCAACTATCAACATGAATCAGCCCGGTAGACTTTGTCATAGCTACTTTCAAGAATGACATGTCAAACCCCAAAATCTCACTAGAGGTAGTGACACTCTCATAAAGACATTCAACCCAATAAAAATAATCACTCCAATGAATGGTAATTGAGAGAGAAAATAATAAAGAAGTAATATCACATGCTCTCTAGTCAACCCAATTTATTTATCCTTTTTTTTCTTTCTTCTTCTTCTTCTCTTCTTTTTTTTATTATGCACTACAACATCTTTTTAGCCCATATAACTAGCTTCTACTTCAGACTATAGTTCTCTAAAATCAAGAAGGACTTTTATTAGGACGTAACGTAGGTTAGGGACATGGCTAACAAAGAAGGAAAATAAGGAAAACGAAGTATAAGTTTGAGAAAAATACAGAGCAAATTTTTATTTTTATTTTTTTGGAAGTTGCAAGGTGGATTTACCTATTAGTGTTATTTTTTTCTTTTTTTTGAAACATTTTTTTTTTGCAAGGTGGATTTCACCTATTAGTGTTATTTATTTACATTTTTTCTCAAACATAAATAGGTGATGGAACTTATAAGACATTGGGTAATACTTCAAATTGGAGTGGGTCAAGATGATAAGTTTGACAAAGAAATTTTTTTAATTTTTTTTAAAGGCTCAAAAGAGTTAACTATGGATATTTGATAAAGGCTCAAACGGATCAAAGATGGCCTTTCCATTGTCTTTTAAGGCTCTAAATAACCTTCCATATCTACTAGTTAGATGGGCCTGGTTGATAAGCTTGTAACAGCTCAAGTAGCTCATTAGTAGTGTGAGCACAAATAAAAAGTTTTTTGATATTGGAAGGAACGAAATAGTTTTTTATTGCATGGTTTAGAAATGCGATAAAGCCATCATAAAAGTTATTGACATTTAACAAACCAATGGGTTTCTGGTGAATGTGCAGATCGGACCAAGATGCTAGTGTGATAAGTGTCTCTAGTGTTGCAAGATCTCTTGGAAGGAAAATAAAAGCATCAGCACGATTAAGCATTTTAGTTATTCTTTCTTGCATACCTGAGACGACTAACTCTTCTCCATTCGATGAGTCAAACAAATTGCCCAAAGGGTGTGATGGTGATGGTTGGGAGGAGGAGCCTGGTTCATGCATGGATGGTTGGGGAAACTGTTGGAGATGTTGGTTGAGTGAAAGAAAGTCTTCCCATGGGTCCTGGGAGTCTTGGTAGAGGAAGTCAGTGTAATCTGGTTTTTCTTCTTTGATGATGATGCCGGTGGGTTTTGGGTGTGATATAGTGGATGGAGTGGGGATCATGATGATATCATGTTGTAGGCCTAAGGAGGTGTGGGAGATATCTCTGTGTGGTGGAGTCTGGTGGTTGAGTTGGCAGAGATAATTGTGCAGGGTGGTTTGGATTTCGTTTTCAATAACAGCTGGGTGTGGTGCAGTAAACCATTTATACACCTTATCTTGTGTCCAGAAAAGCTTTGTATCTGGATGCTGAAAGTATGGCCTGTGGATGATGAAGACTGAAGTGAACAGGTGTGCTTCTGAAGCAGGCATTCTTTCAAGATTATAAATTTCAGAGAGTTACTGTAGTTTCTTTCTCCACCATGGAATAGGAGAAAACCATTCAAGGAGAGTCCAGGTGAGGGAGGTGGCTTTGTCCGGGTTGAGGAGATGTTCCAAAGTTGGACTGATTGGCAGGATGAGCTTGGTGGCATAAAGAACAGTTAGGCACCATAGGTACCATAACTCATCTTCAGTGATCTCCCTGGAGGGGTCAAGGGTGAGACCTGTAAGGAACAAGTTTTTGGGGTGGAAGGTAGAAAATGGAAATGAGTCTGCCATAAGGTAAGCTTTCATGAAAAAGGAAAAAACAGCTTTGCGGGCAAAGTCCTGGATGGCAAAGACAGAAGAGAAAGTTTTGTTAAGGGGAAAGGTTTTCTTGGTGAGAACTTCTGGAGGAAGGGAAGTGGCCATGGAAATAACTGGGAAGTGGTAGGTTGTGGAAAACACGGTGAGAAGTTTGTCTGGTTTAGAGAGTCGGGAAAGCATATCAGGGATGAGGTTCTGGGACCCCTTTATATGCTTAACTGAAAAGTCATACTTGGAAAACCAATCTTTTAACCTGAGTAACATTTTTTTTGGAACAGTTTTACCTTTGAAATTAAGGATATTGGGGAAGGCTGAACTGTCCATTCTGATGACAAAATGGTGTCCAATCAAATAATACTCAAATTTCTTGATGCCATTCTTGACCGCTAAGATTTCTTTGAACACACTGTGGTAATGCTTCTGTGTGTCAGAGAAATGTCCACTAGCGTAAGCGATAAAGCTTTCATTTCCATTGAGTTCTTCGAGGAGGATGGCACTCCATGATTCATCACTGGCATCTGTCTGTAGTATGCGCTTGCAATCTGCAATCAGCTTTAAGGGAGGCGGATTTTGCGCAATCTGCTTTAATGTAGTGACAGCAAGGGTGTGGTTGTCATTCCACTCTGGGGGCTTCTTTTTCAATAAAGCCGAAAGATGTCGAGTGTGTTGGTCCACGTGTGGGATGAAATCATGGATGTAGTTGATGATATCGAGAAACTGTTGGACTTGCTTTTTGGAAAGGTGCTGATCTGGAAAGTGAAGCAACTCTTGGGCAATGTGCTTTCTAGGCTGATAATGGCCGTCTTTTATGACCATTCCAAGAAATTCAATGGTATCTGTGGCAATGGTGCTTTTCTTGGCTGATAACATAATTCCATGACTTTGGACAATATCATAGAACTGGGTTAACAGCTGGTGATGTTCCTTATGCGAACTTGAAAAAAGCAAAATGTCATCAATATAAATCAATGCATGATGGAGGATGGGCTGAAAGATTTGGATCATGGACTTTTGGAAGATGGATGGGGCAGTTTTGAGTTCGAAGGGTAAGACTGTCCATTGGAAATGGGCATTTGGAATACAAAAGGCAGTTTTGTATCGTTCTGAGGGTTCAATGCCTAATTGCCAAAAACCTGATTTTAAATCAAATTTTGAAAAGATCTGGGCATTTTTGAGAAAAGTAAACATGCTTTGTCGGCGTGGTAAAGGGAATTTGTCATCTTGTAAAAACATGTTTAAGGGTTGATAGTCAATGACTAAGCGTTTCTTTCCTCGAACAAGCTCAGCATGCTTTTCAACATAAAAGACTTGGCAAGCCCATTGAGAAGTTGTGGGCTCAATTAGACCTTGGGCTAACAATTGGGAACATTTCTGTTGGGCTAGGAATAAATCAGAGGGACTCATTCCTGGATGGGTAGCTTTGGTTGGGTTAATGTTTTCATTGAGTTTGAAAGGTAACTTAATGAAGAAAGACTGATTTTTCCACAATGGGTTTGGATGGGTGAACTGAGAATGGGACTCCAGACACAAACTCAAAAGCTTGGTTGAAATGTCCTGGTAGGGCTGAGGTGTGTCAAACAGGTTGTAAAGTTTAAGAATGTCTGTGAAAGGTTTGAGCATGGATTTGACTCGAATTCCAGTAGGAATGATTTGGAGGTGTTTGATCTGATGAAGGATGTCAAAACCTAACAAGATATCCTTATTAGGAAGAGTTGAACCAATGACCTTGGTCCATATGACACAGTTTGGGAAGATTTGAATACCAATGGGTTTTTTGGTAATCAAAGAGGTGGTGAACAATTTTCCATTGACAACTTTGAAATGTTCCTCAAATTCTATCCAATATTCTGGTGGAAGAATATGAGGATTTAACATGCTGCGTTGGGCTCCAGTGTCAATGAGACCAATTGCTGGAATGGGCCTTTGGAATTTAGAAGGCAAGATTTGGAGTTTGATGGAAGGTATGAGAACAGTAGTATCAAGGGACAGCAACTGTTGGTGGAAAATGACTTGTGACTGATCACTGTCTGAGTCATCAGAGGAATTCTGTAGTGCGAACACTGTTTCATCATTGGGTTCATCTTGTTCTGAAAAATAGAATTCCAGTTCATCCTTTTCTGGAGAGAAATCATTGGTAGCTTGGAGATGCTCGACAAGCCTGATAGATTTTTCCCTTTTGTTGGGACAATCCTTAGCATAATGACCTTTCTTCTTACAGATAAAGCATCTGCTGGACTTTCTCCTTTTAAAGTCTCTGGATGAAGATGACTTCTTTCTGAAGAATCTGTAGGACTTTTTGGACCGGCGAGGCTTAGATGAGTATTTTGGTCGTTGGAATTTCCGAAAATGCCTTTTCTTTTTAGGACTGCAATCACAATCCTTTTTCTGTTTGCATTTAATATGCAAATAAGGCTTTTTGCAGGCACTCCGAAATGGTTCTCTGTCTATCAACAGTTCTTTGAAAAACTGTTTCTGCTCACAGAGTTTGTCAAGACAAGTTTTGGCAAGTTGAAAGATTTTGCCAAGAGAGATGTTGTCAAGGACAAGATTGGATGCACGAAGTTGCCGCTGTATGTCTGGTTGGAGTTCATCAGGAAGGGAAGCCAGGAAAACATGCTTTAATGTCGGTTCATTGAATCCATTAAGCTTATAGAACAGCAAGGACATTCTTTTATAATGGAATTCAAGATCCTTAGCATTGAGTGAACAACATTTCATGTTGAGATAGTCTCGTCGTGCAGCTTCAAAAATGGCAGAGGGGTCGCCAAGGAATTGATCATGGATAACTGCAAGGGCACTTGAGACTTCTGGCAATTGAACAAACTGCAATTGTCTGTATTGGCCTAGAGATTCAAACCAATCTCTTAGAGCACCCGTAAAACGAGTGGCAAATTCTCTAAGGACTGATTAAGTGGTGGCCCCTGGCCTTAATATTTGTAAGTCAAGCCAGGCAGACATTTCATTAAGCCGATCACGCCATTTAGAGGATGGAATATCATCAAATGTGAACCATGGACCATTTGACGATTTTGGGCCGGTTTAACCAGTTTGGGCTTGGGCTGGAGGAGGTTGGTTTGAGGCAGAGAATTCAGGCATTTCTTCGTCAACTTCAGAAGGAATGTCAACATATGGTTCAGTGTGAGAGGTTTGGCCGTGATCAGGTGGATCAGTTTGAGCCATTAGGATTTTGGTGATATCAGCATAGGACTTTTCAGAGTCACTGGTGGAAGCTGATGATTCTGTGTCTGTCTCAGTATGAGTATCTGAGACTGCAAGATTAGAATCAGAAGTTTGATCATCTGTGGAGGATGTGGGGTCAACTGTGTGGGCACTGAACAGGTGCATGGGTTGTTTATCTTTGGATTGGGTAGGAGGTTGAGAAGGAGCTGGTGGTGGAGGTGCTGATGGTGAGGCTGATGGATAGCCATGGGTTGATTGGTCAGGAGTGGAAACAGCATGTTGGGGAATAATGTCTGGTCGTGGTTGAGGTTTAGGCTTTAGTTTAGGTTTAGGTTGTGGTGGTGGTAATGGATTTTCTCGAAAAAGAGTATGAGTCATACCAAATAACTTAGAAGGTTCATACTGTTTGATAGGGGAAAGCATAGAGCAAATGGATGATAGGTTGGACCAATGGAAGGCATCGGAGGTGAGGAGGTAAAAAGGGTAGGCCTTTGTTTTTCTGATTCTATCTGGTCAAGCTCAGCTTTCAAGCGTCTGATCTCTCTTTCCTTCTGGTCAAATTCAGGGTCATAATAGCGTTGAGCAAGCATGGTTCTTAACTCAGAATCAAGTTGAGCAATTCTGGACTGTAGATTTTGGTGGATCTGCTGCATTTGTGCAGTTATGGAATCAACTTTGGTCTCAAGCTTTTCAGTTCGTAAACTGATCTTTTCAACTTTGGAATTAATGTTTACCAAAGTATCATTTTGTGCTCGGGCATTTTGGGTTTGCCAATTGAGGACTGATTCAAAAGGTTTAGGGGGTTCAAGGTGTCCTGTAGAGGTTATGGCTGAAGGAATAAAGGGTTTAGACACAACATTGCATTGGAAATCTGTGTGGGTGTCTAAAGGAGGAAAGGAAGAAGAGTAGTCTGAAGAAGTAGATGAAAACATCATACAACTCAGTGGTGGTGTTGGATTTGGGATTGGTGAGGGAATCTTGGATTTGCAATGTTTTGCAATCCAATTGAGTTCTTTTTTGTAGATGGGTAAAGGAGCTGGTGGAGATGGAGGATCTTGTGGTGGTTTAGGGTCAGTATAGTGGCATGGAATTGAAGGTTTTTTCTTTTTGGGTTTCTTTTTTCTGGAAGAATGATCATCGTCGTCCTCTTCCCAATCATCCCAACAGGGACAATTTGGGTCACACATGCCTGAGCCAGGGGCATCCCATAGGAAATGACCATTTAGCTTTGCTGGATAAACAGGGTAGCCTTTAGAAGTGAACCCTGTAATGGGCAAATCTTCTTGAGTTGTCTGCACAGCTGTGATCATGGAAGAGTAAGTAAAAGAGAGCCGAGGAGGCTCTTGTGAAGCACTGGGAGGTGGTTTGAAAGTCATTCTGACTGTTCCATCTAGCCGTCGTTCAAACATACTTTCTGATGTCTGAATTAGAGCTGTATTGGTATGGAACTGTTCATAGTTTGAGATCAATTCAAGAGGCATAAGCTTGATGAGCTCATGGCGAGGAATTTGTCTGGGGATTTGGATGATGGTTGGAATCTGGTCAGATTCAGCTAAGATCATGAGGGTGTCAGAATGATGGTCTGGAGTGGGTAGATCTAAGGCATGATTTTAAAGCCTATAGACCAGTTGGTGATTGAGAGTGGCAATTTTGGCAGAAGAGATTTGTTCTACACCTTGGATCTGGACTTGGACTTTTAAGGTTGTGGGTAAATTTGTGTCTTGGAGAGAAAGGTTGAAGTTTGGGTAGAAAGTGAGTAAAACACTTCCTACATGGAGGATAGTGAGAACAGTGCCAATAACAGCATCTTGGTACTGTTTAAAACGAGTATCAAGGAGGGTAAGGCGAGCTGTGACTGGTAATCCTTTGCGCCCATGAAGGGTAAGGATTAGTCTAATTCCTCCAAGATGGAGATAGGTATAACCTTCCCGTTTCTAGTTGGAAATCAACTCGGAGGGAATCTCCAGAGTGACATATTGCTCAGCAGAGGTTGCTTGAAGAGCACACTGATCCAGACGAGAGGATTGGATATATTCTTTTGGATGAGGCCGTCTAGTAGAGATGAGGGTACGAATACTACGGGTAAAGGAACTGGGTCTTTTGTATAGGTGGTAGGGACTGATGAGAGGGTAAGATGACTCACTGATTTGGGCGGATTCAGGGATGTAGGAGTATTCAAGGAGTTCCTTGATTTGAGGTTCATATTTTTGGATAAGGTAGGTTGATATCTTTTCACCCTCCCCAAAAATAGATTGTTTCTGGACCTAAGGAACTTGAAACGTACGGGCTGTACCATCATGAGGGTTCCGGATTGTGTAGGAAAATCCTTATGGAAAAAAGGCAAACGGGGCAACAAGACTGAGGAAGTCTATGCTAAGAAGGAGATCTTCACCGGAATGATCAAAGGCAAAGAAACCATGCCTTTGCATGAAGGGTTGTATTTCAATGGGTCTGGTGATCTTTTTGCTGTAGAAGTCCCTGCCACTGGCTGATCCAAAAGAAACCTTAGTAGGAACGTAGAAGCGTTTAGGGACGCAGGCTTCTCGGATAAATGAGCTCATTGCTCCTATATCAATAAGAACAGTGAGTGCCACCTGAGTATCAGGCGTAGGACTTAAGATAACTTTGACAAGGGGTCAAAAAGGGCAAGAGGGCTGCATTGACAGTTCATCTCAAACAGCCATGACCATGTCATCAGTTTCTGAGTCACTGTCAGGATCAGAAGAGGAGTCAGTATCCTCAGTATCAGTCATAGGATACTCATCTAGTGTGAGGACCAAACCCATTGGGGTAGTAGACCAGGTGAACTCTTCATCATCAAAATCATCCTGGTCAATGAGTTGGAGGAGCTTCACATGAAGCTTTCGTTTAGACTTGCACTGCTTGGCATAGTGGCCTTTCTTGCCACAGATGAAGCATCTGCCAGATTCCTTTTTTTGTTTTTGTCTTTTGATAAAACGATATTTCTTTCGTTTGTACGGCTTCCAGGGCTTCTTGGGTTTTTTCTGTTTACCGCTGCAACTGCACATTTTGTCTGTATGTGAGCAACCAAATTTGTTGGGTTCCTCATTACAGAACTTTTGCAGAGAGGACTTCTCAATCTGCTTCATGTGCCTTTTAAGATCCTGTGATCTGCAATGGCTTTGGATTAGTTCCATTCAAATCTGATAAAGCTGTGCAAGGCTGTACTGTGTCAAGTCTGTAACTGCATCTGCTTTGAACTTGGCCTCCATCATTTCAGCTGCTGGTGCTGGCATGTTAAGCACAAATGTCCGATGGATGGTATCTGACTGCTTGTTGAAAATATAGTACAACCTTTCTTGTTCAAGGTAGTACTCTTCCATTTTTCTGACATCGCAGCATTTATTCTGAAGGAATTGCTTTTCAGCAACTTCTTCTTCTTTTGTGTACTGGCCAAGAAAATCCAAAGATAGATTTTCCAGGAGACTGCCACAGGGATTATCCCTGCTAAGGATGTACTCCTGTTATGCTCTGGTGAGTTTTCGTGCCCACCATCTTCTGAGCGATCCGATAAATCCAGCAATCAGTCGGAGCGCTGCTGCTCGTTTTGTTAGCTGAGGAGCTCTTTGGCATTCTCCTTTATACGAAGCCGCCATTTTTTTGAAATAAGCCAATCTTTCTTTTGGCTTCATTCCATCTATGTTCCAGAACGGCTTTCCTGTTGTAGAGTGCCCGAAAGTTACCCTGCTTTCCCATTCATCTTCTCCTTGGGCAACTTCATCTATGTTTGGGGCACGCTCTCGCTCAGGAGGTTGATCTCCTGCATGGGAGGATTGGGCATTTGAAGGAGGTGGTTGAGTGGAAAATTCAGGGGCTGTGAATTGTGTTGCTCCTGAGGGATGTTGTGTTTGCTCCTGCCAAGTAGGATCAGAGGTTTGGCCTGGTGCTGGCGTTGAAGCTGCAAATCTTGCTCTCGTATCCACAAAAAATGGATTGGCAGCAGGATTTGGTCTCTGCATGAGAACAGGAATGGGGGATGTGTTCATAGTATCTATGGAGGAGATACTTGAATCTTCACAGTCAGTATCGTCTTCCGATCCCGTGGGCTGCTGTGGCCATGGATATGTAAGTGGAGGAGCATAGCTGCTCCAGAATGCCTTCTGACGGTTGCCAGATGCATTTTCTTCCCAAATATGCCATGGTTTTGTAGGCTTGCTCTTCCAGTGTCTGGACACCCTTTTCTTTTTTATGAAGCATTGCAGGGTTCTTTCTCGTTCTTCATCATCTGCAACTCCAGTCATCACGATCATATTAACAGATCGAGATGCTTCATGTTGTTGAGATATCTGCCTGCTGGATGTTTTATGCTGCTTATGATTTTTCTTTAGCTTTTTTCTGATTACAGCTAATTCAGCAAGTACTTGCTGCTGAGTGACCATGATGTCTCCCAGTGCTTGGTTTTGTTCAACAGCATTGAGATTCGTCCAATTGACCGCCTTTTCAATTGGGCCAAAATCAGCTGGGCTTGTTTTTTAGATTATCCACTTGGCAGCATATACAATCCTCCTGCTCTATCCCTGATGAATCCGTTATCAAGGTCAGGGGTAGTGATCATGTTTACTGGACCCATGATTCTGCAGGATGTGGTTCTTCTTGGCATATGTGAGCACAAAGAGGGATGTCTTCCTTCAAGTTGGCATTTCTCACATGGATAAAGGGCTTTAGCATTGAGATTCGTCCAGCTGACCGCCTTTTCAACTGTTCAGTGCCCACGCAGTTGACCCCACATCCTCTACCAATGATCAAACTTCTGATTCCAATTTTGCAGTCCAGTGACTCTGAAAAGTCCTATGCTGATATCACCAAAATCCTGATGGCTCAAATTGATCCACCTGATCAAGGCCAAACCTCTCACACTGAACCATATGTTGACATTCCTTCTGAAGTTGACGAAGAAATGCCTGAATTCTCTACCTCAAACCAACCTCCTCCAGCCCAAGCCCAAACCGGTTCAACCGGCCCAAAATCGTCAAATGGTCCATGGTTCACATTTGATGATATTCCATCCTCTAAATGGCATGATCAGCTTAATGAAATGTCTGCCTGGCTTGACTTACAAATGTTAAGGCCAGGAGCCACAACTCAATCGGTCTTTAGAGAATTTGCCACTCGTTTTACGGGTGCTCTAAGATATTGGTTTGAATCTCTAGGCCAATAAAGACAATTGTAGTTTGTTCAATTGCCAGAAGTCTCAAGTGCCCTTGCGGTTATCCATGATCAATTCCTTGGAGACCCCTCTGCAATTTTTGAAGCTGCACGACGAGACTATCTCAACATGAAATGTTGTTCCCTCAATGCTAAGGATCTTGAGTTCCATTATAAAAGAATGTCCCTGCTGTTCTATAAGCTTAATGGATTCAATAAACCGACATTAAAGCATGTTTTCCTGGCTTCCCTTCCTGATGAACTCCAACCAGACATACAGCGGCAACTTCGTGCATCCAATCTTGTCCTCGACAACATCTCTCTTGGCAAAATCTTTCAACTTGCCAAAACTTGTCTTGACAAACTCTGTGAGCAGAAATAATTTTTCAAAGAACTGTTGAAAGACAGAGAACCATTTCGGAGTGCGTGCAAAAAGCCTTATTTGCATATTAAGTGCAAACAGAAAAAGGATTGTGATTGCAGTCCTAAAAAGAAAAGGCATTTTCGGAAATTCCAACGACCAGAATACTCATCTAAGCCTCGCCGGTCCAAAAATTCCTACAGATTCTTCAGAAAGAAGTCATCTTCATCCAGAGACTTTAAAAGGAGAAAGTCCAGCAGATGCTTTATCTGCAAGAAGAAAGGTCATTATGCTAAAGATTGTCCCAACAAACGGGAAAAATCTATTCGCCTCCTTGAGCATCTCCAAGCTACCATAGATTTCTCTCCAGAAAAGGATGAACTGGAATTTTATTTTTCAGAACAAGATGAACCCAATGATGAAACAATGTTCGCACTATAGAATTTCTCTGATGACTCCGACAGTGATCAGTCACAAGTCATTTTCCACCAACAGTTACTGTCCCTTGATACTATTGTTCCCATACCTTCCATCAAACTCCAAATCTTGCCTTCCAAATTCCAAAGGCCCATTCCAGCAATTGGTCTCATTGACACTGGAGCCCAACGCAGTATGTTAAATCCGCATATTCTTCCACCAGAATATTGGACAGAATCTGAGGAACATTTCAAAACTGTCAATGGAAAATTGTTCACCACCTCTTTGATTACCAAAAAACCCATTGGTATTCAAATCTTCCCAAACTGTGTCATATGGACCAAGGTCATTGGTTCAACTTTGCCTAATAAGGATATCTTGTTAGGTTTTGACATCCTCCACCAGATCAAACACCTCCAAATCATTCCCACTGGAATTCGAGTCAAGTCCATGCTCAAACCTTTTACAGACATTCTAAAACTCTATAATCTGTCTGAAACCCCTCAGCCCTACCAAGATATATCTACTAAAATTTTGAGTCTGTGTCCAGAGTCCCATTCTCAGTTCACCCATCCAAATCCATTGTGGAAAAATAAGTCTTTTTTCATTAAGTTACCCTTCAAACTCAATGAAGACATTAACCCAACCAAAGCTACCCATCCAGGAATAAGTCATTCTGATTTACTCCTAGCCCAACAGGAATGTTCCCAATTGTTAGCCCAAGGTCTAATTGAGCCCACAACTTCTCCATGGGCTTGCCAAGCCTTTTATGTTGAAAAGCATGCTGAGCTTGTTCGAGGAAAGAAACGCTTAGTCATTGACTATTAACCCTTAAACATGTTTTGACAAGATGACAAATTCCCTTTACCACGCCGACAAAGCATGTTTACTTTTCTCAAAATGCCCAGATCTTTTCAAAATTTGATTTAAAATCAGGTTTTTGGCAATTAGGCATTGAACCCTCAGAACGGTACAAAACTGCCTTTTGTATTCCAAATGCCCATTTCCAATGGACAGTCTTACCTTCGGACTCAAAACTACCCCATCCATATTCCAAAAGTCCATGATCTAAATCTTTCAGCCCATCCTCCATCATGCATTGATTTATATTGATGACATTTTGCTTTTTTCAGGTTCGCATGAGGAACATCACCAGCTGTTAACCCAGTTCTATGATATTGTCCAAAGTCATAGAATTATGTTATCAGCCAAGAAAAGCACCATTGCCACCGATACCATTGAATTTCTTGGAATGGTCATAAAAGACGGCCATTACCAGCCTGGAAAGCACAGTGCCCAAGAGTTGTTCCACTTTCCAGATCAGCACCTTTCCAAAAAGCAAGTCCAACAGTTTCTTGATATCATCAACTACATCCGTGATTTCATTCCACACGTGGACCAACACACTCGACATCTTTCGGCTTTATTGAAAAAGAAGCCCCAGAGTGGAATGAGAATCACACCGTTACTGTCACTACATTAAAGCAGATTGCGCAAAATCCGCCTCCTTTAAAGTTGATTGCAGATGGCAAGCGCATACTACAGACAGATGCCAGTGATGAATCATGGGGTGCCATTCTCCTCGAAGAACTCAATGGAAAAGAAAGCTTTATCGCTTATGCTAGTGGACATTTCTCTGACACACAAAAGCATTACCACAGTGTGTTCAAAGAAATCTTAGCGGTAAAAAATGGCATCAAGAAATTTGAGTATCATCTGATTGGACACCATTTTCTCATCTGAATGGACAGTTCAGCCTTCCCAAATATCCTTAACTTCAAAGGTAAAACTGTTCCTGAAAAAATGTTACTAAGGTTAAAAGATTGGTTTTCCAAGTATGACTTTTCAGTTAAGCATATAAAGGGGTCCCAGAACCTCATCCCTGATATACTTTCTAGACTCTCCAAACCAGACAAACTTCTCACCGTGTTTTCTACCACCTACCACTTCCCAGTTATCTCCATGGCTACTTCCCTTCCTCCAGAAGCTCTCACCAAGAAAACCTCATCCCTGATATGCTTTCTAGACTCTCCAAACCAGACAAACTTCTCACCGTGTTTTCTACCACCTACCACTTCCCAGTTATCTCCATGGCTACTTCCCTTCCTCCAGAAGCTCTCACCAAGAAAACCTCATCCCTGATATGCTTTCTAGACTCTCCAAACCAGACAAACTTCTCACCGTGTTTTCTACCACCTACCACTTCCCAGTTATCTCCATGGCTACTTCCCTTCCTCCAGAAGCTCTCACCAAGAAAACCTCATCCCTGATATGCTTTCTAGACTCTCCAAACCAGACAAACTTCTCACCGTGTTTTCTACCACCTACCACTTCCCAGTTATCTCCATGGCTACTTCCCTTCCTTCAGAAGCTCTCACCAAGAAAACCTTTCCCCTTAACAAAACTTTCGCTTCTGTCTTTGCCATCCAGGACTTTGCCCGCGAAGCTGTTTTTCACTTTTTCATGAAAGCCTACCTTATGGCAGACTCCTTTCCATTTTCTACCTTCCACCCAGAAAATTTATTCCTTACAGGTCTCACCCTTGACCCCTCCAAGGATATCACTGAAGATGAGTTATGGTACCTATGGTGCCTAACTGTTCTATATGCCACCAAGCTCATCCTACCAATCAGTCCAACTTTGGAACATCTCCTCAACCCGGACAAAGCCACCTCCCTCACCTAGACTCTCCTTGAATGGTTTTCTCCTATTCCATGGTGGAGAAAGAAACTGCAGTAACTATCAGATATTTACAACCTGGAAAGAATGCCTTCCTCTGAAGCAAAACTCTTCACCTCAGTCTTCATCATTCACAGGCCATACTTTCAGCATCCAGATACGAAGCTTTTCTAGTCCCAAGATCAGGTGTATGAATGGTTTACTGCACCACACTCAGCTGTCATTGAAAATGAAATCCAAACCACCCTGCACAATTATCTCTGCCAACTCAACCACCAAACTCCACCACACAGAGATATCTCCCACACCTCCTTAGGCCCACAACATGACATCATCATGATCCCCACTCCATCCACTATATCACACCCAAAACCCACAGGCATCATCATCATAGAAGAAAAACCAGATTACACTGACTTCCTCTACCAAGACTCCCAGGACCCATGGGAAGACTTTCTTCCTCTCAGCCAACATCTCCAACAGTTTCCCCAACCATCCATGCATGAACCAGGCTCCTTCTCCCAACCATCACCATCACAACCACCCAAACCTTCGAAAAAAGATAAGGCTACCCAGACATCACCAAAAGCTTCTCCGACATCCTCCAGACCAGTGTATGAATTCTACTGCCCACATCCACCATGCAGTGGTCCCGCCTGCAAGCATCCAAGGCTTTCCAAGACTTTTTTCCCTCCACCATCTAACGATGACCCTAATGCGATAGAAAGTGACTCTGAAGACGAATACATGAACCTTCACTCCCCATAAAGAATTTTGTCTTTATGCATGACATTTCCTCTTTTGTCTCCATGCATGAAATTTCCTCTTTTGTCTTATTGCAGGAAATTTCCCACCTTGTCTCCTTGCATGCACTCTCCCTTGTCTCATTCCATGAACTTTCCCATCTTGTCTTGACTCATGCACTTTCCTTGAACCTTCCCTGCATTTTGTCTTGTTACCATGCATTTTCCTTTCTTGTCTTGTTGTAAGAAATTTTCCCTTTTGTCCCGATGTAGGCACTTTCCTCTTTTGTCCTCTTGTAATGGACTTTGTCCTGTTGTAATAATGTTGCTTGTACTGTAGCTTTACTCTTGTACTGTAGTTTTATCTTACTTTTACTATTGTAAAAGATAGGGGTCCTGTCCTATCTTCAAGAGCTCTCCTATATAAAGAGTTCACTTCCCCCTTGTAAAATAAGAAGTTTTATGAGAAGAAGTTTTAAGAAGTTTGAAAGCAATAAACTCTCGTGTGCCTTTCTCTCATCATGAAGTTCTAAACTCTCCTCTCTCTCTCTGCAAATGAAGTTCTAAGTGAAAGAAACGAATCAAAGAATTAAATTTGTTCATTTTGAAAACTTAAGGAAGTATGCTCTGCACTTGCCTTCAAGGAAGGATCCTGTGCATCAGAAAACTTATGACGATTTCTTAAATGGTTTGGTACCCTATTTTAAGACTAAAGAAAAGTCTGTTTTTGGGTTTTATAACCTGCAAAGAACTCGTTTTAGGTTTTGATCTAAGAGGTATATAGGCAGGAAACTCTCGACGTAAATTCCAGAGGCAAACCCAAATGGGCGTTAGTCTGGTCTGCACTGAGAGATCACAAGCCACGTACTCTCTTTTTATGGTATTAGAGCTCTCACTAAGAAAAACTTTCCCTTTAACAAAACTTTCTCTTCTATCTTCACCATCCAAGAATTTGCCCGAAAGCTATTTTTCGTTATTTTATTAAAGCCTACCTTATGGCCGACTCATTTCCATTTTCTACTTTCCATCCAGAAAACTTGTTCCTTACAGGTCTCACCCTTAACCCATCCAGAGATATCACTGAAGATGAGTTATGGTACCTATGGTGCCTAACTGTTCTTTATGCCACCAAGCTCATCCTGCCAATCAGTCCCACTATGGAACTTTTCCTCAACCCGGACAAAGCCACCTCCCTCACCTGGACTTGAATGGTTTTCTCCCATTCCATGGTGGACAACGAAATTGTAGCAGCTCTCTGAGATTTATAATGTGATGGAATCAACTTTGGTCTCAAGCTTTTCAGTTCGTAAACTGAATTTTTCAACTTTGGAATTGATGTTCACCAAAGTATCATTTTGGGCTCTGGCATTTTGGGTTTGCCAATTCAAGGTGTCCTGTAGAGGTTATGGCTAAAGAGATAAAGGGTTTGGACACAACATTGCGTTGGGAATCTGTGTGGGTGTTTAAAGGAGGAAAGGAAGAAGAGTAGTTTGAAGAAGTAGATGAAAACATCATACAACTCAGTGGTGGTGTTGGATTTGGGATTGGTGAGGGAATCTCGGATTTGCAATGTTTTGCAATCCAATTAAGTTCTTTTTTGTAGATGGGTAAAGGAGCTAGCAGAGGAGGATGGTCGTGTGGTGGTTTAGGGTCAGTATGGTGGCATGGAACTAAAGGTTTTTTCTTTTTGGGTTTCTATTTTCTGGTAGAATAATCATCATCGTCCTCTTCCCAATCATCCCAGCAGGGACAATTTGGGTCACACATACCTGAGCCAGGGACATCCCATAGGAAATGATCATTGAGTTTTGCTGGATAAACATGGTAGCCTTTAGAAGTAAACCCTGTAATGGGTAGATCTTCTTGAGCTGTCTGTACAGCTGTGATCATGGAAGAGTAGGTAAAGGAGAGCCGAGGAGGCTCTTGTGGAGCACTGGAAGGTGGTTTGAAAGTCATTCTGACTGTTCCATCTGGCCGTCTTTCAAACATGCTTTCTGATGTCTGAATTAGAGCTGTATTAGTATGGAATTGTTCATAGTTTGAGATCCATTCAAGAGGCATAAGCTTGATGAGCTCATGACGAGGAATTTATCTGGGGATTTGGATGATGGTTGGAATCTGGTCAGATTCAGCTAAGACCATGAGGGTGTCAGAGTGATGGTCTGGAGTGGGTAGATCTAAGGCATGATTTTGGAGCCTATAGACCAGTTGGTGATGGATGGTGGCAATTTTGGCAGAGGAAATTTGTTCTGCACATGTGTAACCACACCCAATCGTTGGGTTCAAATACTAGTTTATGTCGCCCTTTGTAAGCTTGTTTAGAGTATTGCTCAGTTCTCCACTCAATATTTAACTTCGCCCTCTCGTGTATTTATTTAACAATTTCAGCCTTTTTCTTGCCATCTAAGTTAACACGCTCAAAAATAGGTAATGGAGTAAATCCAAGAGGGTAGCAGAATAAACAGAATGATTATAAACAAACTCAACAAGTGGTAAATAATTTTCCCAAGTTTTGATGTTCTTTTTAATGATAGCTTTCAATAGAGTAGATAAAGTTCTATTCACAACTTCTGTTTGACCCTCATGAGGGTGAGAAGTAGTTGAAAACAACAACTTAATTCCTAACTTAGCCCATAAGGTTTTCCAAAAGTAACTTAAAAACTTAACATCCCTATAAAAAAACAATTGTCTTGGGCATGCCTTGCAACCTCACAATCTCCCTAAAGAATCGGTCAGCAACATTAGAAGCATCATTTGCAACCACAAAAATTGAGCTTTCCCTTGTCTAGACCTCGGTAAACCTAGCACAAATCCATCGAAATATCAGTCCAAGATGCACTAGGTATTGGCAAAGGGGTGTATGAGTGACACATTTACCATAAAGTCTTTCAACATCTCATTTCATATGTGGCCAATAGAAGTGTTCCTGTAAAACTGCTAGTCTTTACAACTCCAAAACGCCCCATTAACCCTCCTCCATATGATTCTCTCACTAACAAATCTCTCAAAGAATAGTTAGACACACAGTTTATTCTCCCAAAATAAATAGCCATCATACCTAAAGTATTTATCAACTATGTTCTTTTCTCAGCACTAAAATCATGGTCGCCGTCATACAAGTAGTTTACCATTAAGTGTTGAGATTAAGACATACATGTGGGAAAGCGCATCTGGAACAATGTTTTTCATACCTTGCTTGTAACAAATGACATGGAAATGTCTCAATGAACTCTACCTATCGAACATGTCCTTGTTTAGCTTGTGTTGGCCATTAAGGTGTTTCAAGGACTCATGATTGGTGTGAATCACGAACTCCTTAGGCTATAGGTAGTGCTGCCACGTTTGTAATGCTCGAACCAACGTCTACAACTCATTATCGTAAGTAGGGTAGTTTAAGGTTGCCCCACTCAATTTTTCACAAAAATAAGCAATTGGTTGTGCTTCTTGCATTAGGACTGGGCCAATACCAATACCTGAGGCATCGCATTCAATTTCAAATGTTTTATTAAAATTAGGCAAAGACAATAAAGGAGCATTGGTCAGCTTTTGCTTGATTATTTGAAATGCCTTCTCTTGCACTTCTCCCCACTTGAATCCAACATCTTTTTTTATTACTTTAGTAAGTAGTGCGGCTAATATGCTAAAGTCTTTCACAAATTGTAAATAAAAACTAGCAAGCCCATGAAAGCTTCTCACATTACTTACACTTGTGGGACTTGGCCACTCTTGGATTGCACGTACCTTTTCCTCATCAACATGTATACCCCGTGCACTCACAACACGTCCTAGAAACACAAGTTTCTAGGAGCAAAAAGTACATTTCTTCAGGTTAGCAAACAACTTTTCTTTTCTAAGCACACCTAAAACAGATTTCAAATGTACTACATGATCAGTTATGCTTTTGCTATAAATGAGGATATCATCAAAATAAACAACAAAAAACTTGCCAATAAAAGCTTGCAAGATATGATTCATAAGTCTCATACAAACCATATTTTGTTTTAAAAGCAGTTTTCCACTCATCTCCTTCTTTCATTCTAATATGATGATATCTACTTTTCAAATCAATTTTGGAAAATACATAAGACCCATGTAATTCATCAAGCATGTCATCTAGCCTAGGAATGAGATGTCGATACTTTACTGTTATGTTGTTGCTATCATACCAATCAACACACATCCTCCACGTCCCATCCTTCATAGGAACTAATAAAATGAGAGCTGCACATGGACTCATGCTTTGTCTCACGTACCCTTTTTCTATCAATTGATTAACTTGCCTTTGAAGTTTCTTGGTCTCCTCTAGATTGCTCTTATAGGCACTATTTGGAATGGCTGCACCGGGCACAAAATCAATTTGATGCTCAATCCCTTGGATTTGAGGTAAACCATGTGGTGTTTCCTAAGGATAGGCATCCTCATACTCCTGTAAAAGAGAAGTAATAAAACTAGGCAAAGTATGGTCAAATTCGTGTTTCAAAATGCCTCTTTGTACAAAAGTACAATCATCGGCTGATGTGAAAACAACGCTTTTTTTAATCTACCTCACTCTTGCATAGAAATTCTTTTGTTTTCCATCTAATTTTTGGTCAATGGCCATTTTTTTCTTTGGTTTTCTCTCACATTTTCCTCGGCCTCTTTTTGAATTTCACTCTCTTTTTCTCTCTTTTTCTTTTCCTCACTCTCTCTCTGTAGGCTCACTTGGTCTTCATAAACCTACTTTGGTGTCAATGGAAAAAGAGTGATTTTGCTTTGCTTAAGTACAAATGACTATTTGTTGGTGAAGCCATCATGTTTCACACGTCTGTCGAATTGCCAACGCCACCCAAGTAACAAGTATCCAGCCTTATCTTCATACTTGCCAGTCCGAAAAGTCACTAGTACCTACTTGTTCACTTTCACCTCTCCACTGTCATTTAACCATTGTAGTTTGTATGGCCGTGGGTGTTTTAAGTGTTGAAAGCCCTAACTTCTTTACCATGATAGTACTAGCAACATTAGTACAACTTCTTCCATCAATAATCATACTGCATACTTTGTCCTGAACATAGGACCTAGTATGGAAAATGTTTTCCCGTTGCGTTGCTTCGTCTTCCGTTACTTGCACACTCAAAGCTTTCCTCGCTACTAAAGTCAAATCCCTAGGGGCCATATACTCTTCATCTTTGACATCCTCTAATGGTGGTATCTCATTCTCTTCCGTCTCATCTTCAGTTACAATCTCATCACTGTCCCACAACACCATAACTCTTTTATTCACAAATTCACTTGCGATATGCATCCTGCCTTGACATTTAAAACACTCAATATCATGATTCCTAATAGTAGGAGTCACAGTGTTACCTTGTGTATTGTGCTTGGAGGACTCGGATCTTAGCTTAGGTGTAGTAGATGCTTGTGGCCTCTCATCTCGTTTCACATAGCTCGACTTCCAAGGAGTGGAACTTGAGCTTGGGGCTGCACGAGTGTTACCCCTCCTCTTGAGTTGCTGGTCAATCTCCACATAATGTTGCAACTCAACCTCATTTGCAATCTCCCGATTAACTGCAATTAAGAATCGTGCCTTGGTAGCTTCTTTATCCTCCTCCACATCTGCTCTAATCATGGCAATCTCCATTTCTTTATAATAATCCTCAACGCTTCGGCTACCCTATGTAGGACGTTGTAATTTTTGGTACAAGTCTCGATAATAGTGGTTAGGTATAAAACGTCTTCTCATCAATGATTTCATTTCATCCCATGTCTCAATTGGATGTTCCCTATTTTGTCTCCTGCTTATAACAAGCTGATCCCACCAAGTAATAGCATAGTCAGAAAACTCAATCACAGCCAATTTTACTTTTTTTGACTCTAAATAATTGTGGCAGTCAAATATGAACTCTATTTTCTTCTCCCATTCAAGGTATGCTTTTGGGTAAGATTTCCCTTGAAAAGATGGAATCTTCATCTTTATGCCACTCAATCCATCATCTTTATTCCTAGCTCTCCTACCTTGTCCATCTCTCCTGTAGCTACCCACTGAATCATCTCATTCATCATATGCATCCCATAATAGTCATCAATATCTCCTCTAATTGGAGCTCTTTCTCTCTTACGTGCTTGGCGAACGGGTTCTGGCTGCCCCACACATGTGTTCTCCACTTGGTCCAAATGCTTGTGGATAAGCTCTAATTCAGCCCTCATCATCCTTCTCATCTCTTCCATCAATGCTTGAATTTGTAAATTCTAAGTAGTTGCAAATTGATCCTCTTCATTTGTGTTTCGTTCTAGGTTGTGAGACATAGCTATTATCTGCAAAAGAATGTTGGAAAGAATGTGGAAGGACCTCACCTCACTCCCTTACGTGTTTCACACAAGAAAAATGATCACTCAATTCCACTCGTGTTTCGCTAAAATTATTGGCTTTTACCCTCTAATATGGTTGCACTCTCTTGCCTTTTTCCACTCTTAGTAATCCTCACTCAATTCTTATCAAACTAATCAAACCAATATTAGGACTTTAGCAACAATTCACAAAGATGACAACTAAGGAGAATTTAATTTCAAGAGTAAGAAGCCAAGGTGTACGAAAGTCGAGTTTTGATTTTGGGCAAAATTTTCACCGATGGAGTAAAACTTGTTTTAGACTTCCAAGACACAAATAATGAAAAAAAAAGTTTTAAGGGCAGGTTGGAGATTCTTTTTTTTTTTTTTTAAGGAAAATGAATGGGTAAAACTTTTGAACTTAAGGAGAATTAAACCACAAAGATGCAAAATTGATTTTAAAAAGAAACCCTAAAAATACTATTCATGCAGCACTGTTCATGCAACGCTGTTCACCCAAATACTATTCACGACACTTTTTTTCTTTGTTATAGATACTAGAACAAGGATGAAGTGCAGACACCAGCATGATTGATCCTTCTGTTCTTCCATTAGACTGTTGGGAACACCATTCCAAACTTTTCAGAGCAGTTAATGGTGAAACTTTGGAAACAACTTTGATTACCAAAAAAAACCCATTGGTATTCAATTCTTTCCGAATTGGATAGATGGATCTGACCTTGGAGCCTAGGCTCTGATACCAAATGATACGAACCTTGTCAAGAGCTGACGCGATCCTAAACTAGGAATGGAATGGAACCTCGACCCAATGCTTATTCTCTTCTACAAGCTCAATGGGTTCAACAAGCCATCTCTTAAACATGTCTTCATTGCTTCACTTCCTTCTGATAAGTCATGAGTTGAACATCACAGAAATCTGATAAGTTCAAAGAGTTCATAAAGAACCAAAGAGAATTAACTCTCTCACCAATTGCATCAAAAAACTTCTTCCATGTTTATTAAATATGAATACTTTATATACAAGAAGTTTTGGAGATAAATCCTAACCCAAAAATCAAATCTGAATCTGAACGTGTGGAAAGAATCTTACAAATCCTAATAGGAAAGAATCTAAATCAAATCATAATCCTAATTTAAGTAAAAGGAAATAATTTAAACTAAATCAGAATCTTAATCTAAGTAAATAGGAAAGAATCTAAATCAAATCAAGATCCTCATTGGCTTAAATGTCTTTCATCAATTAAATGGAAACTAGGCGGTTAAAATAGAAATAATTGATTTGTTTCCCTAGTAGCCTCCTCAAGAAACGGGAAAGTATCTGAAAAAATAGGAAAATAATATATTTTCCCGCATAACGTGCCAACCAACTCTCTATTTCATGGAAGTGACTTTTTGGAAATTTTAAGAGTCTGAATCATGCATTTATCATGTGCGATTCCTTTAACAGGCCTCAACGAATTTGATTGAGCCAAGTTGGTTGAATCAATCCATTAAGCACTTCTTTGAATTTCTTTACTTGAGCTCTTATAACCAGTCTGACAGGAAATATGAATTTGGGCTTGCACATAGTGGTGTCCTAGGACACGTTGTGTCTAAGGATGGAATTTCAGTAGACCCCTCAAAGGTAGAAGTTGTAAGCCAATGGTCCAAACCGACTAATGCCAAAGAAGTTAGAAGCTTCTTGGGTTTGGATGGATACTACCGAAGATTTGTGGAAGGTTTCTCAACAAAGAAAAATGCCAAGTTTGTATGGACACCAGAATGCGAGAAAAGCTTAGAAGAACTAAAACGACAACTGATCACTGCTCCAATCCTAGCCATTCTTTACAGCTATAAGGCCTTTTTCATCTATAGCAATGCCTCCAAAGATGGGGTGTGTCCTCATGCAAAATGGAAAAGTCATTGCATATGCTTCCAGACAATTGAAGGACTATGAGCAAAATTATCTAACACATGATTTAGAGTTGGCAACGTGGTGCACACATTAAGAATATGGCGTTATTATTTAATGGGAGCACATTGTAAGATTTACATTGATCATAAAAGCCTCAAATATTTCTTTACATTGAAGGAGTTAAATATACGACAACGGCGTTGGCTAGAGCTTGTCAAGGACTACGACTGCGACATAAACTATCATTTTAGAAAAGCAAATGTGGTAGCAGATGCACTAAGTAAAAAGTCAAGCCTATCACCTTTAAAGATTCTACCAAAGCCATTACAAAATGATATATGCAAGGCAAAGATTGAGCTAGTAACAGGAAAATTAGCCAACATGACCTTTCGCTCAACTTTATTAGAAAAGATTAAGGAAGGGCAGGAAAGTGATTCTTACTTGAAGAACCTAAGGATATAGACCAACTCAAAGGAGACATCATTTAAGAAGTTAGAGAGGGGAATCATCTTGTTCAAGGCAGCCTTCCTTTTTGTAAAACATAAATCATGATTCATAAATTATGGAAACTTAGAATATCAAAAGAATAATCAATTATAAAAGCAAATCGTATAACGCATGCACACAAAATAGACAGTTAGCTCATGTCACATAGTGTCACCTATAATCCCAATGGCTCGGTCAGAAACAAAATCATAATCAGATTACCATGTGCACACTTAGAACAAATACCCAATACTAGTCCAAAACATATGTATGGTATAATACAATCAGAATTAGAATTAGAGTAACTACGAACAATGAGCCAAAACAATTCTAATTGGTTTATAAAATGCAATGACTTATACATGACACTTTGCACTATATGTGCCACTTTGGCCCTCAGAAGTGGCCCCCATATAGTCTCAAGAGGTGTCCCCCATACACTCAAGTACAAAACATTCAAATAAGATTCATAAAAGTCCATAACGATAATTTAGGCTTGCAAAATATTTTATAGATAACTCATAAAAGGTAGTCGAGTAAAAAAATAACTTACATTTTTAAAAGCATTTATAAAATATTTTGTTAAAAGAATTTAGATTTGAAAACAATTATATAAACTGATTTTATGATGAAAATCAATTAATCTTCTAAGTAGTACAAAAATACTTATAATAATAACAAAATAATAATACATAGACAGAACATTCATAATGAAGTTACTTACCTCGATAAAAGAATTTGAACTAACGCACCTCTAAGCCTCTAAAAGCCTCATTCACCCAGCCCCAAAAGAGCTCTCAAAGGGTGAGGACTGCTATAAGCGACCAGGAGCTTTGGCTTGCCAACGATGTGGGATAAGAGCTTATCATTCACTCTGCCCTCGCCCTTGGGCCTTGGCTCTGATACCAACTTGGGCTGGGCCTAACTCAGCCCCAAAAGAGCTCTCAAAGGGTGAGGACTGCCAAGCACTTATAAGCGACTAAGAGCTTTGGCTATCAATAACTTATCCTGAGAATCTAATTTTCTAATATATACCCATACTAGTCTAATTCTAAGAGTTTTAACTCCTAATCTAAAAGTCAAAATGACATTGAAATTCTATTTTGCAACCCAAGAGGGGGGTTAATTGGGATTCTAAAAATTATTCAATTTAAAGCAATAACAAATAAATTTATCATAATATAAAAAGATAAAGGAAGAGAGATTCAAAAACGGGGATTTTTACGTGGTTCGACTAACCTCGCCTGTAGGTACGTGGCGTTGTTATACCTGAATTATGATAGTGCTAAGACTATCCTTTGGACTAGTAGTCCACAAGTTCCATGTTTTAAGGCTGAGTAATTGATTATCAGCTAGCAATTTGTTCCTAAGGAATTTGTGTTTGATGAGATGGAATTACTAAAGTTTCCAAACACTCATCTCAACAGAAAGTAGATACAACAATTCCTCGGGATTTTTAATTATGTCCGTAATTTTATCCCAAAAGTTACAATCCACACTAGCCAGCTGTCTCGAATGCTCAAGAAACAGTGCCCTCCATGGGGCCCTGCTCATACAGAAGCTGTCAAGCAGCTAAAGGTGATAGCACAATCACCTCCTCCACTTCAAATTCCCAAAAGTGGACAACGCATCCTCCAAACTGATGCCAACGATGATTATTGGAGTGCCATTCTTCTCGAAGAAACCTGAAAAAACAAGAACCATTGATCACGATACCACCTCAAACCAGGTCACCTCTGACCTTTAAAGAGGGTGAACGTTGTGAAAAAACATTTTTATTTTAAATCAGTTTTATAAATAAATTAGGACTTTTCTGATACACAGGATCCTTTTAGAAAGGCAAGTGTAGAGCATACTCAGTATAGAAAATAGAGATGAATGCTCTTAGTCTAATAACCCAAAGTGTTTTCTTTGTTACCTAGTAGAAGAAGAGGAGCTTCGTAAGCCATAGAAGTTTTGAAAACTTGGAAATATTATTGATGGCAATCTGAATTTTACAAACACAGAAGAACTCTTATATAGAGCTCTAAAAGCTAAGATAAGACAAGACCCCTATCTTCTTAAAAGCTTAAAAGCAAACGAAAAATGAAAAAGCATAAAAAATAAAACACACTTTAGACAGGATAGGACCCCTGTCATTTATTAAAAATAGGAAAAGCCAAGATTCCCAGATGACTCCATAACCATGTGATGTGAATCCCACAAAGAAACATGAACCAAAGGTATAGAGAATCATATTGATGCCACACTTAAGAAATAGATGAGAAGGTGAGTGATAAGTCTAAATTTAGAATGCCACAAGAATGCAAATTCTTGATAAGTTCACTAGTTCTCAAAAGAACAAAAGAAAGAATAATCTTTCAAATTCAAATAACATTAATCTCCAAAATCATTACATAGCAAGGTTGCTGAATTTAAATAGGCTAAAAAAACCCAAGATCCTAAAAATACAAATGGAAACATTGGAACAACCCTCCGAGTAGGTTTTTCAAAGGATGTTTCAAAAGTCTTCACCAACCCACCATAATTAATGCTATCTTTGACAAACTTAATTAATGCTATCATTGACAAACTTGAAACGAAACTAACAAATGAAGTTCAAAAACAAAGGGTTCGTTGAAAATCCCAAGTCTGAACAAGTTGTAATGAATTCGATTAATCCTCACCCTTCATGGGCGTAAAGGATTACCAGTCACAGCTCGCCTTGCTCTCCTTGATACCCGTTTCAAACAGTACCAAGATGCAGTTATTGGCACTGTTCTCACTACCCTCCATGCAGGAAGTGTTCTCCTCACATTCTACCCAAACTTCAACCTTTCTCTCCAAGACACAAACTTACCCACAACCTTAAAAGTCCAAGTCCAGATCCAAGGTGCAGAACAAATTTCCTCTGCCAAAATTGCCACTCTCCATCATCAATTGGTCTATAGGCTTCAAAATCATGCCTTAGATCTACCCACTCCGGATCATCACTCTGACACTCTCATGGTCTTAGCTGAATCTGACCAAATCCCAACCATCATCCAGATCCCCAGACAAATTCCTCGTCATGAGCTCATCAAGCTTATGCCTCTTGAATGGATCTCAAACTATGAACAGTTCCATACCAATACCGCTCCAATTCAGACATCAGAAAGCATGTTTGAACGACGGCCAGATGGAACAGTTAGAATGACCTTTAAACCACCTCCCAGTGCTCCACAAGAGCCTCCTCGGCTCTCCTTTACTTATTCTTCTATGATCACAGCGGTACAGACAGCTCAAGAAGATCTACCCATTACAGGGTTCACTTCTAAAGGCTACCCTGTTTATCCAGCAAAGCTCAATGGTCATTTCCTATGGGATGCCCCTGGCTCCGGTATGTGTGACCTAAATTGTCCCTGCTGGGATGATTGGGAAGAGGACGATGATGATTATTCTACCAGAAAGAAAAAATCTAAAAGGAAAAAACCTTTAACCTCATGTCACCATCATAACCCCACACCACCACAAGATCCTCCATCTCCACCAGCTCCTTTACCCATCTACAAAAAAGAACTCACATGGATTGCAAAACATTGCAAATCCGAGATTCCCTCACCGATCCCAAATCCAACACCAACACTGAGTTGTATGATGTTCTCATCTACTTCTTCAGACTACTCTTCTTCCTTTCCTCCTCTAGACACCCACACAGATTCCCAACGCAACGTTGTGTCCAAACCCTTTATCCCTTCAGCCATCACCTCTACAGGACACCTTGAACCCCCTAAACCTTTTGAATCAGTCCTCAACTGGCAAACCCAAAATGCCAGAGCACAAAATGATACTTTGGTAAACATTAATTCCAAAGTTGAAAACATCAGTTTACGAACTGAAAAGCTTGAGACCAAAGTTGATTCCATCACTGCCCAAATGCAGTAGATCCACCAAAATCTACAGTCCAGAATTGCCCAACTTGATTCTGAGTTAAGAACCATGCTTGCTCAACGCTATTATTCACATTAATTCTAGCTCAATCAATACATATTGTATTCCGAATTTGACCTTTCTACATTTGATACGAATTGTGTATTTGGCTGCCCAATAACTTGAATAATGCCCACAATACCTTGTCTTCTCTTCAAGCCCAATTCATGATGTCTTGCATCTTGAATTCCATTTTCAATCCATATTTTCTCAATTAATCCATTTAAAGCCTCCATGAATGTGTAAAGGATCACTTAAAGTTTTAATGTTATTCCCTTGATGGTTCTCATCACCATGTGAAGCTATTATGGAGTTGAGGGAAATCTAGTTGGGGACACTTTACAAGTTTCAATTTCATAGTCAGTGGCCATTAATATGCCTGTAATGTCAGCATATTCGGACTCAGAATCAGTGGAGGCGTTCGATGAGTCATAAGAGGAGGATGAAGATGAATTTTGTGTTTCAGGCTCAAAAGAGTCAGAGGAAGTGGGTATGTTGTACGTGGTGTTGTTCTACCAAAGCGATGCAGAACTAAATCTGCCTTAGGAACTAGATCTGGCTTAGAATAGATTAATATCCCGCACGTTCTGGTTTCCAACCGATATACACTTATCCACCAAATACCAAATCTGAAATTTATTTAAAACAGTTTTTCACGATACCACCCAAAAACATGGCACGCAGGGCCTTCAAAAAGGGTACACGTTGTGAGAAAACAATTTTGTTAGATAAAAATCGATTTTGGAGGATAAAACAGGACTTTTCTACTGCACAGGATCCTCAAGCGTGAGGCAAGTGCAGAGCATAATTAGTTTAGAAATATGGAGGTGAGCGTATCATTTGTAACTCAAATAATTTCTTTGAGTCCTAGAAGAGAGAGAGAGGTTTAGGGAAACATAATGTCGAAACTTAAGCTTTTTATTCTTCGAATTTGCCCCCTTACAACTGAGACTAAAGGTGCTTTATATAAAGGATCATTGAGAATAGGACCTCTCGAATGATCATATCACATAGCACACCTTTTTTGAAAGCAAAACAAGCCAATAATGACTTTTACAAAAGGCAAGCATACTTACAAGGACTTTAACAAAAGTAAAGCACACTCACAAGGACTTTGACACGCGGGTTACATGTACAAGGACTTTAACAAAAGACAAACAGTAGTCACATGGGTTATTGCATTAAAATTTGTTTGGGAGAGACAAAGTGTCCCTGTGGAGTGGATGGATAATGCGATGGTGACACGTCTCCTGTTTCTTTCTTATAGCCTTTGTCTCTTGTCGAGATATGCCTCAGCTTGCTAGTAATTGTCTTCATCAGCTTCAGACATGTGTCGTGAGGAGTAATGGGGAGTGTCAGTATGGAGAAGGGACTGAAAGTCTTCCCATGGGTCCTCGGCATCTTGGAATAAGACATTCGTGTAGTTAGGACATTGTTCCATAACAAGGATTCCTTGAGGACTTGAACTCGAACCTTGAGTATAGCTTTGTGTTTTTGGGATTATTTCAAGGGTGTGTGATGGTCCAATGGAGGTGTGGTGAATATTTGTGGCAGGTGGAGGACCATTGTTAAGTTCCATGAGATAGGCTTTGAGGATGAAGGTATAAGGATGAGAGTAAGTTTTCCATTCATATGCCATGTCCTGTGTCCAGTAGTCTCGTATTTCTGGATGTTGAAAATAAGGCCTGTGGACGATGAAAGCTGTAGTCCACATGTTAGCTTCTTGTTCTAGCATTTTGTCTAATCCGTGAAAGGTAGACAAATGTTGAAGTTGCTAGTGCCACCAAGTGAGGGGAGAATACCATTCAAAATGAGTCCATAGTAAGTCTGGGGAGAACTCTGGAGTGGTAAGGTGAGTCAAGACTGGTTTGATGGGAAAAACTAACTTTGTAGCATACAAGGTGGTGAGGCACCACATGTACCAAAGCTCATCTTCGGAGATTGTTAGAGAGGACAGCGTGAGGCCTGTGAGAAACAGGTGCTCCATGCAAGGATTAGGAAATCGGTCAGGTTTTTTAGACTGAACATTAAAGAAAAACCGATAGAGAAACTTCTTTGCAAAATCTTGCAATTGGTAAGCCGATTGGAAAGAGATGTTCATGGGGAAAATTCTCTAGTTAAGAGCTTTGAAGGGAAGTTGGCGATTCATGGTTATAACTAGAATGGTGTGAATCAAGGAGATAAGTGCGGGTTTATTTATAGCTGGACGGGTGAGAAAGTCCGGAATGAGGTTTGGGTGGCCTTTTATGTGCTGAATAGTGAAATCATATTTAGCAAACCAAGTTTTAAGACTAAGTAATTGCTTGTCATGTAGCAATTTGTTCTTGAAGTCAAAGATTCGGGGAAAAGAAGAATTATCCATGTTGATAAGGAATTTGTGGCTGATGAGATAGAATTCAAATTTTTTAATTCCATACTTGACTGTTAGAATTTCCTTGTAGATCACATGGTAGTTCTTTTTAGAGTCTTTGAATTGTCCGCTTGCATATGCACAAAAATGACGTATGCCATTGATGTCTTCGAGAAGTATGGCACTCTAATAATCATCACTGGTATCAGAGCCAAACCCAACGTCAAGGTGGTATCATAAGTAATTTGAATAATCTTATTTGATCTCCTAGAAGAGGATTCACTCACTATGGAAACAAACACATCTTCAGCTTCTACATCATCTTCATCTCCTATTTCTCTTTCTTCTACTCTCTCTCTCCCCAAATCATGCTCTAAACACATAACTTTCAAAATTGAGATCTTGTTGAATATTCTTATATTCCAGAATCTGCTCAAGTCACTAAGTCCCAGTTTCCCCTCATGAGTCCTTACAATCTCTACAGACATAAAACTTCTTTCACTAGAAGTATTCGAACTCTCATCTCTACTAAAAGACCACTCCCAAAAGAATATATTCAGTATTCTAGACTGGCTCAGTGTGCCTTACAAGCCTCACAAAGTGAACAATATATCACTATGGAAATACCTTCAGATCTCGTCGCCAACTAGAAACGAGAAGGATACACACACCTCCATCTTGGTGGTGTACGATTAATTCTCACTCTTCATGGTCAAAAAGGCTTACCTGTTACAGCTAGAATTGCTCTCTTAGATACCAGATTCAAAGAGTACCGACATGCTGTTATAGGAACTGTTCTGACAACCCTTCATGCTGGTAGTGTCTTATTAACCTTTTACCCCAATTTCAACCTTTCTCTTGAGGATCCCAATCTTCCAACAACCTTTAAAGTCTAGATCCAGCTAAAAGGAGCAGAACAAACACCCACATCCAAGATTGCAACCCTCCATCATCAAATAGTGTGTCGATTACAAAATCATGCACTAGATCTTCCTACACCATATATAACTTCTGATGCTTTGATGATATTGGCGGATACAGACACAATTCCAATCATCATTCAAATCTCCAAACAAATTTTGAAACAAGATCTGCTCAAACTCATGCCTCTTGAATGACCACAGAATCTACATTTGCCAGATGCCCAAATGGTCAAATCCAACTAACTTTTCAAACTCCTGACACTAAGCCCATTCTAGACAGTCCACGGCTTTCTTCTACTGCTATGATCATCGCAGTTCAACTGGTCAAGAAAAGAAACTTCCTATTCATGGTTTTTCATCAGAAGGGTATCTAGTATATCCTGATAAAATTAATGGTCATTTTCTATGGGATGTTCTTGAAGCCCATATGTGCAATCCGAATTGTCCTTGTTTGGATGATACAGATGTTGATGAAGAATTGGAAGTCATGCAGTGAAAGAAAAAGAAGAAGAAAAAATCTTCTTATCCTCCACCACCTTGCAAATCCTTTCTTCCACAATCTCCACCAGGTCCAAAACCTCCTATTCACCTAATCAGGTCATGCCTTATGTTTTCAAATCAGTCCTATGAGGAATCCTTTCCTTCCCTTGAAAAACAGACAGACCCACAAACCCGGATTACCTCAAAACCTTTTGTCCAATCTCCGATTACAGCCTCTGGGCAAACTGAAGAACCAAAACAATACGAAGCTGTTTAGAATTGGCAAACCAGAAATGTCAATGCTTAAAATCATTCTCTTCAACAACTCGGTAAGAAAATTGACCATGTTGCCACTCAAGTCTCCCAGATTGAGACCAAAGTTGATTCCATCAACAATCGTTTAGATCAGATGTATATCCATCTCCAAGATCAGATTTCTGAACCAGACACCGATCTCAGATGAATGATTAACAATCATATATGGGGTCTAGAGTTTAGTAAAAAAGAAGTTGAGATTAGGAAACTCAAAGCTGAATTATCCAAGATTGATGCTGAAAAGACTCGCCCTTCTCTTTTTACTCAACCACAACCTACACCATTATCCCCTCCAATCTTTGATACTTTGCACCTTTCTACACACCATCCCGACCTTAACAACCTGTTTATAATCAGTTCTTTGGTTTCTCTCACCTTCAACCAACTCCCCAACCATCTTCACCTAAAAAACCAAGATCTAAAGTCAAAATCTCCGAACCACGTCCAAAGGTGACGTCCTCTTCCTCTACATCCACAATTCCTCCAGAAGAATCACCGTAAGATCATCCTAAACCCCTTAAAAAAGATAAAAGCCCAATGGACCAGTATCATTATCATACTGTCCAGCCTCAACCTTCAGATTCCTCTGACTCTTCTAAGCCTAAAACACATAATTCATCTTCATCCTCCTCTTATGACTCATCAAACGCCTCCACTAATTCTGAGTCCGAATATGCTGACATTATAGGCATATTAATGGCCATTGAAACTGCAAATCCAAGTGCCTCTACTTCAACACCTATTTTTTATGACAATCCTTCTAACCAAGCTTCTCAAACAGACCCAGTACACCACCAGTCCATGAACACTCACCCAAACCATCTTCAGCATCTTGGTTTACATTTGATGACATTCCCTGGCACAAATGGGCTGATCGACTTCAAGAATTTACTGCTTGAATTGATCTCCAAGGTACCAAGCCTAATGCTCAACCTCAAGTCATTCCTAGTGAATTGATGGCCTGCTCCACGGGTTCTTTACAAGACTGGCTAGAAAGCTTAGGAGAATATAGACAGCTCCAATTCATGGAATCTTTGATTGGTACAGCCCTCAATCTCATCCATGAGCACTTCATCAATGAAAAAAACTGCTTCTACTGAAGCAGACAGAAAAGAATACGATCAGATGAAATGCTGCTCTTTTAAAAGACATCTTTTGGATGCTCATTACAAAAGAATGAGTATTCTCTTCTACAAGCTAAATGGGTTCAAAGAGCCATCTCTAAAACATGTCTTCATTATCTCTCTTCCTCCTGATTTACAACCCGATCTTCAGAGAAAACTCACAGCCACCAATATGAGCATCGTTGATATCTCTTTGGGAAAGATTTTTCAAATGGCCATATTATCTCTTGATAAGATCCGTGAACAGAAAGAATTCTTTAAAGATCTCACGGAAGACAAAAAACCCTTCTCTGAAGCTTGTCGAAAACCTCATCTCAAGATAGAGTGTAAAGCTGAAAATTAGTGTATTTGTTTACCTAAAAAGAAAAAACATTTTTAGAAACACTTCCACAAAAAATCAACCTCCAAAAAACCTTTTCGGTATTTCAGAAAGAAAGATGCTTGTCAGTATCGAAAGAAAAAATCCAACCATTGTTTCATTTGCAAGAAAGCAGTCACTTTGCCCGACAATGTCCTCACAAATTAGCCAAAGCTGTTCATCTTATCCAACATCTTGAACATTCTTCCTTGTTATTCGAGAATGAGGATGTCGAAACTGCTAATTTTTCAGAACAATCAACACAAGATGACCAAACTGCCTTTCTTATTGCCGAATCTTCTGATTCTGAAGATATTTCAGTCATCTCTACAGTTCAGACTGTTAATCATGTTTCCAATATTCCTCGACCTTTCTCTCAAGATGTCCATTCTTCCTTCTAAATTCCATAAACTTATTCCTTCTGTTTTTCCATCAAACTGTTGGGAACCTCACTCCAAGCTTTTCAGAGCAGTTAATGGTGAAACCTTTGAAACCACCTTGATTACCAAAAAACCCATGGTATTCAATTCTTTTTGAATTGTATAATTTAGAAAAAGATTGTTGCTTCCAAACTCCCCGAAAAAGATTTGCTTATAGGTTTTGACATTTCTTCATCTGGTTAAAAACCTATTCCTCACTAGTTCTGGAGTTCACTACAAACAAATGTTCATGCCTTATATAGATACCCTACGTTCGTATACACTTTCTGAATCATCATCCCCATATAGTCAAATCTCACAAAAGTTCTTAGAATTTTGTCCAAAAAACCATTCCCAATTTCATCATCCTTCACCTCTTTGGAAAAATGAATAGTTTTTCATTCACCTTCCTTTCAAACTCAATGAAGACATCAACCCCACAAAAGCTTCACACCCAGGTATGTCTCCTTCCGACCTCTTGCTTGCTAAACAAGAATGTTCTCGGTTACTCCAACAAGGTCTTATTGAGTCCACTAATTCAGATTGGGCTTGTCAAGCCTTTTATGTTGAAAAACGATTTGAATTAGTTCGTGGAAAAAAGAGATTAGTGATTGATTACCAGCCACTCAATTTTTTTCTTAAAGATGATAAGTTTCCCCTTCCAAAAATTCAAAACCTGTTTGTCCATCTCCAAGGGGCTCTTATCTTCTCTAAGTTTGATTTAAAAGCTGGTTTTTGGCAACTTGGTATTTCACCAAGTGACCGTCACAAAACTGCCTTCTGCATCCTTGATGCGCATTACCAATGGACAGTCATGCCTTTTGGTCTCAAAGTCGCTCCCTCATTTTTTCAAAAAGCCATGACAAAAATCTTTGGTCATATTCTCCATCATGCATTGGTCTACATTGATGATATTTTGTTGTTTTCCTCTGACCATGAGAGCCACCAGAAGCTCCTTTTGGATTTCTTTAACGTTGTGTAGGCATATGGCATCATGCTTTCCGAAAAGAAAAGCAGCATAGGAAAGGAATCTATTGACTTTCTTGGCATGGTGATTAAAGACGGCCAGTATCAGCCTGGTCCCCATATTGCAATTAAATTACAAAAGTTCCCGAACACACATCTCAATAGAAAGAAGATACAGCAATTCCTCAGAATTGTTAACTATGTTCATGATTTTATCCCAAAAGTTGCAATCCACATTAGCCAGCTGTCAAGCAGCTAGCTCTTCATTTAGCTCTAGAGAATTGTTTTTCCTTGGAGCTGGGGTGGATGAAGAGCCTGGCTCAGTGACTGTGTACTGAGTCTTTGGTGATGACAATAAGGATTGAAAATCTTCCTAAGGGTCTTGGGTGTCTTGGAAGAGAACATTGGTGTTCACGAACAAGGATTCCATGATGACTGGAATTGGATCCTGGAGTACATGTCTGGGTTTGTGGTATAATTTCCAGAGTTTGAGATGGGCCAATGGATGTATGATGGATGTTCGTAGGGACAGGTTGGACATTGTTGAGTTCTAACAAATAGGCTTAGAGAGGGGTGATGATCGTAGGATCATGGTTAAGAGGGAAAGGATGTTGGAACATTTTCCATTCATATGCTATGTCCTGTGTCCAGTAGTCTTTGGTTTCAGGATGTTGGAAATATGGCCTATGGACTATGAATATAGAAGTAAACATATTTGCTTCTTAGTCTGGAATCCTATCTAACTGATGAAAGTTAGAAAGATTCTATATTTGCGTACGCCACCAAGTGAGTGGTGAGAACCATTCAAGAAGTGTCCAAAGAAGGGTAGGTGCATGATCTGGTGTGGAGATATGCTTAAGGGTTGGTAGGATAGGTAGAACAAGTTTTGTAGTAAACAAAACTATGAGACACCACATGTACCATAACTCATCTTCAAAGATGGTGAGGCTAGGGACGATGGTAAAACCAGTGAGGAACAAGTGTTCTAAACATAAAGAGGGAAATCTTTCTGGTTTGTTTCTGTGGACATGCATGAAATACTTGTAAAGGAATTTCTTAGCAAAGTCCTGGATTTGAAAGGCTGATATGAAAGTAAGGTTTAAAGGAAAAGCTTTTTGAGTTAAAGCCTTGAAGGGAAGTGACTGGGATGGTTTTGATGGAAGAGATGAGAACAAATTTATTTATAGATGGACAGGTAAGGAAATCAGGGATAAGATTTTTGTCACCTTTGATGTGTTGGACTGTGAAATCATACCTTGCAAACCATGTCTTTAAAGTGAGTAATTGCTTGTCAGGAAGTAATTTGTTCTTGAAGTCAAAGATTTTTGAATTATTAGATGAAATTCAAATTTCTTGATTCCATACTTTGCCGCGAGAATTTCCTTGTAGATAACATGATAATTCTTTTCTCAGTCTTTGAACTATCCACTTGCTCATGCACAATAAGACTTTGAGTCACCTATCTTTTCGAAAAGGATGGCACTCCAAAAGTCATCACTAACATCTATCTGGAGAATGCATTAGTCTGTAGTGGGAATTTTGAGTGGAGAAGATGACTGGGCTATCTGTTTTAGCTGCTTTATGGCTTTTGTCTGAGTTAGACCCCATGGTGGAGTTTTCTTTTTAAGCATGCATGATAGCTGGCTGGTGTGGGCCGCAACTTTAAGAATAAAGTCTTTGGCATAATTAACAATTCCAAGGAATTGTTGAATTTATTTTTTGTTGAGATCTATGTCTAGAAACTTTAATAATTCTACTGTGATATGTGGTCCTGGATGGTAGTGACCATCTTTTAAGACCATTCCAAGAAAATCAATAGATTCCTTTCCTATAATGCATTCCTTAAAGATGATAAGTTTCCCCTTCCAAGAATCTAGTCCTTATTCATTCAACTTCAAGGTGCAAAAGTATTTTCAAAGTTCGATCTTAAAGCTGGTTTTTGGCAACTTGGCATTTTGTTAGAAGATCGCCCCAAAATAGCCTTCTGTATCCTTAATGCCCATTATCAGTGGACAGTGTTACCCTTCGGTCTCAAAGTTGCTCCCTTCTTATTTCAAAAAGCAATGGTTAAGATCTTTTCTCAGATCCTTCATCATGCTTTGATTTACATTGATGATATCCTGTTGTTTTCACACAACCACCAAACACATCAACAGCTCCTTTCAGATTCTTGAAAATCGTGCAGACACATGGCATCATGCTTTTTGAAAAGAAAAGCTGTTTGTTGGGCAAGTGTACATTTTGTCATCTTTTCATTGGATTTTGAGATAGGGTTTTTTTGCAAGCTGAGGCAAAGGGTTCTTTGTTTTCAATAAGATCTTTAAAGAAATCTTTTTGCTCACAGATCTTGTCAAGGCATAGCAAGTTTAATTGGAAAGGTTGAAGGCTGTCAATTGTCTTTGATGTTCTGGTTGAAGCTTAGGGGGTAAAGATGCAGCCAACACATGCTTTAAAGATGGATAATTAAATCCATTCAATTTATAATAAAGCATGCTCATTCTTTTGGAGTGCATTTCTAGTTGATGTTGTTTGAGAGAACAACATTTCATCTGGTGGTACTCCTTTTTGGATGCTTTAATTGATGCTGCAGGTTCTCCAATAAAGTGATTATAAATGACTGTAGCAATGGTGGTTTGAATCAATTGAAGTTCATGTATTCTCTTAGACTTTCAAACCAATCTCGTAGTGATCTAGTGAATCTGGAACAAAATTCACAAAGAACATTCTAAGACTGTGCATGAGGTCTTGTCATCTACACATCAATCCATACAGCAAATTCTTGATGTCGGGCTTGCCATTTGTGATGAGGAATGTCATCAAATGTGAACCATGGTGAAGAGGATGGTTTTGAAGAATTTTCAGAAACCGGAGGAACTGGTGGAACCGGTTCTGTTTGTGAGCCTTGATCGTCATTATTGTCATCAGAAGATTCATCTACAACAAGAGTACATGTACTTGACCAGTGGGTTGTGTGGTACGTGGCTTGTGATCTCTCAGTGCAGACCAGACTGACGCCCATTCGGGTTCGCCTCTGGAATTTACGTCGAGAGTTTCCTGCCGATATACCCTTATCCACTAAATACCAAAACCGAAATTCATTTACTTAAAAAGGGTTTTTCACGATACCACCCGAAAACACGGCACTCATGGCCTTTAAAAAGGGTAAACGTTGTGAGAAAACTTTTTGTTGGATAAAAATCGATTTGGTGTGGATAAAACAGGACCTTTCTGTTGCACAGGATCCTCAAGCGAGGCAAGTGCAGAGCATACTCAGATTTAAAATAGAGGTGAGCGTATCATTTGTAACTTAAATAACTTCTTTGAATCCTAGAAGAGAAAGAGAGGTCTAGGGAAACATGTTTGAGAAACTTAAGCTTTTATTTCGAAATTGGCTCTTGGCTCCTTCGCCTCCTTCCTTACAATGAAACTAAGGGTGCCTTATATAGACAATCCTTGAGAACATGGTCTCTCAAGTGATTATGACACGTAGCACACCTTTGCTTAAAATAAAGTAAGCCAACCATGACTTGTACAAAAGACAAGCATTAAAGTAAAACATACTGACATGGACTCTTGCAAAAAGTAAAGCATACCGACAGAGACTCTGACATTAAAGTAAAGCATGCCTAGAAAGACTTGAAATAAAATAAAGCACACCGACATAGACTTGACACATATACAAAAGACAAACGGGAGTCACATGTGTTGCGTGGAAAGTGATGTGAGAGCGACAATCATGGCGTGGATGGATAACGCCTTGGGGACACGTCGCCTGTTTCTTTTTCATATCGGCGCTTGTGTCGACGTCGTTGTCGCTTGTCTAGATACTGCTCAGCTTGGAGAACTTTGTCTTCATCAGTGGCAGACATGTGTTGTGATGAAGAATGAGGAGTATCAGTAGGTAGGATGGACTGAAAGTCTTCCCATGGGTCCTGTGCGTCTTGGAATAAGACATTGGTGTAGTCAGGACGTTGTTCCGTAACAAGGATTCCGTGAGGACGGGAACTTGAACCTGTTGAACTGGGGCTTGGAGTATGACCTTGTGCTTTTGGAATGAGTTCAAGGGTGTGTGATGGTCCAATGGAGGTGTGGTGAATATTTGCGGCAGGGGGAGGAACATTGTTGAGTTCCATAAGATAGGCTTTAAGGGCAGAAGTGACTGTGGTATTATGGATGAACTGATAAGGATGAGAATAGGTTTGCCATTCATATGCCATGTCCTGGGTCCAATAGTCTCTGGTTTCTGGATGTTGGAAGTAAGGCCTGTGGACAATGAAGGCTGAATGCCACATGTTGGCTTCTTGTTCTGGCATGTTGTCTAAGTTGTGAAAGGTAGACAAATGCTGGAGTTGTTGGCGCCACCATGTGAGAGGTGAATACCATTCAAAGAGAGTCCATAGGAGGTCTGGAGAGAACTCTGGAGTGGTGAGGTGAGTTAGGGCTGGTTTGATGGGGAAAACTAGCTTTGTAGCATACAAAGTGGTGAGGCACCACATGTACCACAGCTCATCTTCGGAGATGGTGAGAGAAGACAGAGTAAGGCCTGTGAGAAACAAATGCTCCATGCAAAGATTAGGAAATCGGTCAGGTGTCTTGGAGTAAACATTAAAGAAATACCTGTAGACAAACTTCTTTGCAAAATCTTGTAACTGGTAGGCTGACTGGAAAGAGATGTTCATGGGAAAATTTCTCTGGTTAAGAGCTTTGAAGGGAAGTTGGCGATTCATGGCTATAACTGGAATGGTGTGAATCGAGGAGATGAGGGTAGGCTTATTTATAGTTGGACGGGTCAGGAAGTCGGGAATGAGGTTCTGGTTGCCTTTGATATGTTGAACAGTGAAGTCGTATTTAGCAAACCAGGTTTTGAGGCTAAGTAATTGCTTGTCAGGTAGCAATTTGTTCTTGAAGTCAAAGATGCGGGGAAAAGAGGAATTATCCATGTTAATGAGGAACTTGTGGCTGATGAGATGGAATTCGAATTTTTTAATCCCATACTTGACTGCGAGAATCTCCTTGTTAACTATGTCCGTGACTTTATTCCACGAGTTGCACTTCACACCAGCCAGCTGTCTCGCATGCTGCACAGAAGTGACGTACGCCATTGATGTCTTCAAGAAGAACAGCACTCCAATAATCATCGCTGGCATCTGTCTGGAGGATGCGCTGGCCATTTGTGGGAATTCGGAGTGGAGGAGGTGATTGAGCTATCACCTTGAGTTGCTTGACAGCTTCTGTCTGAGCTGGGCCCCATGGAGGGCATTGTTTCTTGAGCATGCGAGACAGCTGGCTGGTATGAAGTGCAACTCGTGGAATAAAGTCATGGACATAGTTAACAATTCCGAGAAATTGTTGTATCTGCTTGCGGTTGAGATTTGTGTCCGGGAACTTTAATAATTCAACTGCAATGTGGGGACCAGGCTGGTACTGGCCGTCTTTGATCACCATGCCAAGAAAGTCAATAGATTCTTTTCCTATGCTGCTTTTCTTTTCGGAAAGCATAATGCCATGTGCCTGCACAAGATTAAAGAAATCCAAAAGGAGCTTCTGGTGGCTCTCATGGTCAGAGGAAAATAATAAAATATCGTCAATGTAAACCAATGCATGATGGAGAATAGGATTGAAGATTTTGGTCATGGCTTTTTGAAATAAGGAGGGTGCGACTTTGAGACCAAAAGGCATGACTGTCCATTGATAATGGGCATCTGGGATGCAGAAGGCGGTTTTGTGACGGTCGCTTGGTGAAATACCAAGTTGCCAAAAACCGGCTTTTAAATCGAACTTAGAGAAAATTCGAGCCCCTTGGAGATGGACAAACAGGGTTTGGATTTTTGGTAGGGGAAACTTATCATCTTTAAGAAAGGTGTTGAGTGGTTGATAATCAATGACTAATCTTTTCTTGCCACGAACTAATTCAGATCTTTTTTCGACATAAAAGGCTTGACAAGCCCAATCTGAATCAGTAGACTCAATAAGACCTTGTTGGAGTAACTGAGAACATTCTTGCTTAGCAAGCAAGAGGTCTGAAGGAGACATACCCGGATGTGAGGCTTTTGTGGGGTTAATGTCTTCGTTGAGTTTGAAAGGAAGGTGAATGAAGAAGTTTTCATTTTTCCAAAGGGGTGAAGGATGATGGAACTGGGAATGGTTCTCTGGACAGTAGGCTAAGAACTTCTGTGAGATATGGCTATATGGAGATGGTGTTTCAGAAAGTGTATACAGACGTAGAGTATCGGTATAAGGCATGAACATTTGCTTGTAGCGAACTCCAGAACTAGTAAGGAATAGGTTTTTGACTAGATGAAGTATATCAAAACCTATGAGCAAATCCTTATCAGGGAGTTTGGAGGCTACAATCTTTTTCCAAATTATGCAATTCGGAAAGAATTGAATACCAATGGGTTTTTTGGTAATCAAAGTGATTTCGAAGGTTTCACCATTAACGGCTCTGAAAAGTTTGGAGTGAGGTTCCCAGTAGGTTGAAGGAAGAACAGAGGGATCAATCATACTGGTGTCTGCACCAGTGTCAAGGAACCCAATAACAGGGATAGGTTTATGGAATTTAGATGGAAGGATGGACATTTTGAGAGAGGGACGAGGAATGGTGGAGACATGGTTAACAGTCTGAACTGTAGAAATGACTGAAATGTCTTCAGAATCAGACGATTCGGCAATGAGAAAGGCTGTTTGGTCATCTTGTGTGGATTGTTCTGAAAAATTGGATTCAACATCCTCATTCTCAGATAACAGAGAAGAATCTTCAAGATGATGGATAAGTCGAACAACTTTGGCTGATTTGTTGGGACAATTTCGGGCAAAGTGACCGCGTTTCTTGCAAATGAAACAACGGTTGGACTTTTTCTTTCGGTACTGAGAAGGATCTTTCTTTCTGAAATACCGAAAAGGTTTTTTGGAGGAGGATTTTTTGTGGAAGTGTTTCTGAAAGTGTTTTTTCTTTTTGGGTGAACAAGTACACTTCTTTTCATCTTTGCATTCTATCTTGAGGTGAGGTTTTCGACAGGCATCAGAGAAGGGTTTTTTGTCTTCCATGAGATCTTTGAAGAATGCTTTCTGTTCACAAAGCTTGTCAAGAGATGAGATGGCCATTTGGAAAATCTTTCCCAAAGAGATATCAGCTATGCTCATATTGGTGGCTGTGAGCTTGCGTTGAAGATCAGGCTGTAACTCAACAGGAAGAGAAGCAATGAAGACATGTTTCAAAGATGGCTCGTTGAACCCATTGAGCTTGTAGAAGAGAATGCTCATTCTTTTGTAGTGAGCATCCAACAGATGGCGTTTGAGAGAGCAGCATTTCATCTGATGGTATTCTTTTCTGTCCGCTTCAATGGAGGCAGTTTTTTCACCGAGAAACTGCTCATGAATGATATTGAGGGCTGTACCAACCGGAGCTTCAATGAATTGGAGTTGTCTGAATTCTCCTAAGCTCTCTAGCCAGTCTCGTAAAGAACCCGTGGAACGGGCCATGAATTCACGAAGGACGGTTTGAGATTGAGCAGAAGGCTTGGTACTTTGAAGATCAATCCAAGCAGCAAATTCTTGAAATCGAGCTGCCCATTTGTGACGGGGAATGTCATCAAATGTGAACCAAGATGCTGAGGATGGTTTAGTGGAGTGGTCATGGACTGGTGGTGGCACTGGATCTGTTTGAGACGCTTGGTCTGGAGGGTCATCTTCCACAATAGGAGTGGAAGTAGAAGCACTTGGGTCTGCAGTCTCAGTGGCCATTAATAGCCGGTTTTTGGCAACTTCGTATGTCACCAAGCGACCGTCACAAAACTGCCTTCTGCATCCCTGATGCTCATTATCAATGGACAGTCATGCCTTTTGGTCTCAAAGTCGCACCCTCCTTATTCCAGAAAGCCATGACCAAAATCTTCCATCCTATCCTCCATCATGCATTGGTTTACATTGACGATATTTTATTATTTTCCTCTGACCATGAGAGCCATCAGAAGCTCCTTTTGGATTTCTTTAATGTTGTGCAGGCACATGGCATTATGCTTTCCGAAAAGAAAAGCAGCATAGGAAACGAATCTATTGATTTTCTTGGCATGGTGATCAAAGACGGCCAGTACCAGCCTGGTCCCCACATTGCAGTTGAATTATTAAAGTTCCCGGACACAAATCTCAGCCGCAAGCAGATACAACAATTTCTCGGAATTGTTAACTATGTCCGTGACTTTATTCCACGAGTTGCACTTCACACCAGCCAGCTGTCTCGCATGCTCAAGAAACAATGCCCTCCATGGGGCCCAGCTCAGACAGAAGCTGTCAAGCAGCTCAAGGTGATAGCTCAATCACCTCCTCCACTCCGAATTCCCACAAATGGCCAGCGCATCCTCCAGGCAGATGCCAGCGATGATTATTGGAGTGTTGTTCTTCTTGAAGACATCAATGGCGTGCGTCACTTCTGTGCACATGCCAGCGGTCAATTCAAAGAATCTGAAAAGAACTACCATGTGATCTACAAAGAGATTATTGCAGTCAAGTATGGGATTAAAAAATTCGAATTCCATCTCATCAGCCACAAGTTCCTCATCAACATGGATAATTCCTCTTTTCCCCGCATCTTTGACTTCAAGAACAAATTGCTACCTGACAAGCAATTACTTAGCCTCAAAACCTGGTTTGCTAAATACGACTTCACTGTTCAACATATCAAAGGCAACCAGAACCTCATTCCCGACTTCCTGACCCGTCCAACTATAAATAAGCCTACCCTCATCTCCTCGATTCACACCATTCCAGTTATAGCCATGAATCGCCAACTTCCCTTCAAAGCTCTTAACCAGAGAAATTTTCCCATGAACATCTCTTTCCAGTCAGCCTACCAGTTACAAGATTTTGCAAAGAAGTTTGTCTACAGGTATTTCTTTAATGTTCACTCCAAGACACCTGACCGATTTCCTAATCTTTGCATGGAGCATTTGTTTCTCACAGGCCTCACTCTGTCTTCTCTCACCATCTCCGAAGATGAGCTTTGGTACATGTGGTGCCTCACCACTTTGTATGCTACAAAGCTAGTTTTCCCCATCAAACCAGTCCTGACTCACCTTACCACTCCAGAGTTCTCTCCAGACCTCCTATGGACTCTCTTTGAATGGTATTCGCCTCTCACATGGTGGCGCCAACAACTCCAGCATTTGTCTACCTTTCACAACTTAGACAACATGCCAGAACAAGAAGCCAACATGTGGCATTCAGCCTTCATTGTCCACAGGCCTTACTTCCAACATCCAGAAACCAGAGACTATTGGACCCAGGACATGGCATATGAATGGCAAACCTATTCTCATCCTTATCAGTTCATCCATAATACCACAGTCACTTCTGCCCTTAAAGCCTATCTTATGGAACTCAACAATGTTCCTCCACCTGCCACAAATATTCACCACACCTCCACTGGACCATCACACACCCTTGAACTCATTCCAAAAACACAAGGTCATACTCCAAGCTCCAGTGCAACAGGTTCCAGTTCACGTCCTCACGGCATCCTTGTTACTGAACAACGTCCTGACTACACAAATGTCTTATTCCAAGACGCTCAGGACCCATGGGAAGACTTTCAGTCCATCCTACCTACTGATACTCATTATTCTTCATCACAACCCATGTCTGCCGCTGATGAAGACAAAGTTCTCCAAGCTGAGAAGTATCTGGACAAGCGACAACGACGCCGACACAAGCGCCGATATGAAAAAGAAACAGGCGACGTGTCCCCAAGGCGTTATCCATCCACGCCATGATTGTCGCTCTCACATTACTTTCCACGCAACCCATGTGACTCCCGTTTGTCTTTTGTCTTTGTGTCAAGTCTATGTCGGTGTGCTTTATTTTATTTCCAGTCTTTCTAGGCATGCTTTATTTTAATGTCAGAGTCTATGTCGGTGTGCTTTACTTTTTGCAAGAGTCCATGTAAGTATGCTTTACTTTACTACTTGTCTTTTGTAAGCGTCATGGTTGGCTTACTTTATTTTAAGCAAAGGTGTGCTACAGGTCCTAATCACTTGAGAGACCATGTTCTCAAGGATTGCCTATATAAAGCACCCTTAGTTTCATTGTAAAGGGGGGGGGGGGCCAAGGAGCCAAGAGCCAATTTCGGAAAAAAAGCTTAAGTTTATCTCAACCATGTTTCCTTAAACCTCTCTCTCTCTTCTAGGATTCAAAGAAGTTAAGTTACAAATGATACGCTCACCTCGTTTTCAAATCTGAGTATGCTCTGCACTTGCCTCGTTTGAGGATCCTGTGCAACAGAAAGGTCCTGCTTTTATCCACACAAAACCGATTTTTATCCAACGAAAATGTTTTCTCACAACGTTCACCCCTTTTAAAGGCCATGAGTGCCGTGTTTCCGGGTGGTATCGTGAAAAACCCGTTTTCAATAAATGAATTTCGGATTTGGTAGTTAGTGGATAAGGGTATATCGGCGGGAAACTCTCGACGTAAATTCCAGAGCCGAACCCGAATGGGCGGTAGTCTGGTCTGCACTGAGAGATCACAAGCCACGTTATGACGAGAATTAGAGTCAGAATGACTATGGACAATGAGCCAAAACATTTAGATTCATTTTTCATAAGTAATGACTTAAATGTGACACTTTATGTTGTATATGGCACTTCATGGCACAACAATGGTTTAGGTTTGCAATTATTTTATGGATAATTATTAAATCACACATTTAAAGACATTTATAATATTTTGTTAAAACTACAAAAATAGTATTATTTTTAGATTTGAAAACATTTACATAAACTAATTTTGCTGTAAAAATCAACTAATTTTTAAAGGACTATAAATCATACATATCCAGTATATTAGAAATAAAGTTACTAACATCGACAAAAGCAGTGATCTAAACACACACCTCTAAGCCTACAACAACCTCAAAATTTTAGAATTTTCAAAGTTCATTATCACTCCAAATAATCATAGTTTTTAATTTGTTATTGCCTATTTTGAGCTCTATATAAAATTATCAGAAAACTTATGGCGATTTCTTAAATGGTTTGGTACCCTGTTTTAAAGCCTAAAGAGAAGTCTGTTTTGGGTTTTATAGCCTTGAAAGAACTTGTTTTAAGTTTTGATCCAAGAGGTATATAGGCGGGAAACTCTTGACGTAAATTCCAGAGGCGAACCCGAATGGGCGTTAACAAGTTCAAAAGCTTATGAAATAAAATTTATTCAATAAGTAATACATATCTAGTTTACAGAAAATTAAGATTTTCTCAAGAATCATTTTCAGAATATGTATTTTATTATGAGATGTCCATGTTGCCTGGAAACTATTTAGTGCGTTTATTGTGTCATAGGTTAACTAACAAGAGTTAACAATAAATTAACGCACTAAACACAAAAATAAACACATCATAATCATGCACAGGCCTATAATATTCTAAAATCATGAAAAATAAAGCTCATCATGGAATGTAGTGATAGCAAATCTAGCAAAGCATATGGAAAGTAAGACTTACCAATGGTTAAGACTCTCTCCTAAGTAGAGTTTGAATCCTATGGTATGAGAAAGAAGTGATAACCAATTGAGAGAACAAAAAAATATTGTTGTGAATTTGAGGTTATAAGAACCATTGAAAGCACTATTAAATTTGGAAAGAATAATTTTTTTCTAAAATTACCCTATGAATCCTAATTAGGGACAATCCTTATTAATAATGGTAATAATGCCAATCATGATTTCTTATAAATCAAAATTTCCAAAAATAAGATTTTTGAAATATGGCGTTACAAGAAGAACCTGTAGTTCTGAAATTTGGAATCTAGAATTCCAAACTTGAATTCTTAGAACTGCAAGTTCCGAGTTCCATAAAATCTATATATGACCTTGAAATTCTAAATTGATATATGAAATTTCGCATTATTATTTCTTTATGTCAAACCTTAAAAATCTATAAATTCCCGCTCTTGAGGTGCCCAAAAATTATTTTTTTGGGTTTCAATGTCAAAATGCACCTCCAAACAATGGGTTTTGAAGACACCATAAAGCAATAAAATCATGCATCCTAGCAAGGCAAGGCAAAAAACATGATTTTTCTCTGCCATTCATTTACATGGAAGCTTAAAAACTCAACATTTGGTAGTCAAGGACCCACTAACTCTCTAGGATTGTTTGTAAAGCACAATATAAATGGATGATCTTAAGATTGCAAAACTACTTGAGAGTATTGCTGCATAATGTAGAGTGGAGTATGTCCCACAAAGATTGTAGATCCTATTAACTATTAAAATTATTCTAATCCTAGTTTATTTGAACAATTGATTAAGAGAATTTATAATAAAAATTAAAAATAAAGATGCAAGCAATTATGAAAATCACCAAAACATTAAAATATTTGGAAATCTAACATTTTGGGTTTGCCAGTTGAGGACTGATTCAAAAGGTTTAGGTGGTTCAAGGTGACCAGTTGAGGTTTAAGTTGAAGGATAAAGGGTTTGGACACAACATTTTATTGTGAATCTGTGTGGGTGTCTAAAGGAGGAAAGGAAAAAGAGTAGTTTGAAGAAGTAGACGAAAACATCATACAAGTTAGTGGTGGTGTTGGATTTGGGATTGGTGATGGAATCTCATATTTGCAATGCTTTGCAATCCATTTGAGTTCTTTTTTGTAAAAAGGTAACGGAGCTGGTGGAGGTGGAGGATCTTGTGGTGGTTTGGGGTCATAGTGGTGACATGCGACTGGAGGGTTTTTCTTTTTGGATTTCTTTTTCCTTTTGGTGGCATAATCATTGTCCTCTTCCCAATCATCCTAACAGGGACAATATGGGTCACACATGCCTGAGCCTGGAACATCCCATAGGAATATGGCTCACAATAACCAACTGAATAATTCTAATTCCTTTGACATCCTTTATAAAGTATTATCAAATATATCCCCATATACTAATACACTATATCTCTCGTGCATTGTGATAAATGAAAACTAATTAGGTTCTATGGTATTCTTATATTAACTGCATGAATCAAATTAGTACATCTCTGTCTCCTATATAATTATTGTGATCCATCTTTGTCTTCTTGGTTTGATTACGTATCCTTAGATCACTCAATTAAGTATAATATGAACACTTAATCATGAAATAATAAACTAAAAAGTAGATTTATGGAATTCAATTTTCATAGTTAGGCTACATTAATAACCTAACAAGCAAAATCAATTCATAAACATTATAGGAAACATTCAAGCAAAAGAATTGTAAAAGGAAAATAAAAACTAAGAATTACTCTCAGCTTCTCTCTAGATCTCTTGTAGTTGCTACTTTTTCATTTTTTTTCTTCTATGCTTTCATAATGATCAAAATACATACATTAAATTCCCAAAAATGTTAAGATTTGGCCACCGAATTTAGCTTAGGCAATTTACGTGCATACTTTCCTCTTTTAAGTCGTTCATGTGCTGCCCCCACTCCAAATTATTTAGCCACCACCTTCCAAATTCAATATTGTAATTGATTTACTTTAATTTAATATCGTTATTGCTTTTCCTCTCTTACTCCTTTAAGCAAATTTCTTCCCAAATGCTCTGAATTAATTCCTCTCTAACTTTATGAACTTGATTAGTCCCTAGTAATAAAAATATAAAATTAAGACAACTGATAAGTGCTTAATATCAGATCAGTTATATTATTTTCTTCGCAATTATCTGATATTTTCATGAACTTCTTGAATCTTTATTAGTCTTTTATGTTTTGTACAAGTTTTGAGCCAAAGAAACAGAAAAGATTATAAAAGCTAAAAATTAGTGCTCAGAATAGCTAGATTGCGTCTTTATGGATTTTGATAGCTTCTTGGACGAATCTTTGGATTTATTCACCTTATTGGGTTATACTAGACATTTATTAAGGCTGAAGATAAGATTTGAACCATATAGATTTATTCCTGAAGGGCTTGTTGAATTTTTTAATTGAACCTACAATAGAAACTGATTTTGGATTTATTTGTCACATGTACCTATTTCCCTGGGTCAATAACAATTTAAACATCCTACAGAGGAAAAAAAACAAGTGATGAATTTTCTAAAGAAGAGAAGAATGTGAGGAAGAGAGGAGTCGGCAAATTGGAGAGGAGTCTTGGTTACCATATTTATAGATATTCAATAATTAGGCATGTTTGAGTAATCATTTTATTAGTTAGGTTGATTTCAAAACCCTGGACATTCTAGAAAAGTTTATTTCTCACTGATTTCAGTGTTCAAAAATTGTTGTCTTGTTTGTTTAGGTGGCCAGCTAGATGAATTTGATGTCATTTGATCCATAATTGTCAAAGAACTAAAACTAAGAGGCAGATTGTGATCAAAATTATGGGAAATTTTCATTTTGATTGCATGTGGAATATAGCCTATTAAATTAAATCTAGAAAGCTTGTTCTGGATTGTTTCAACTAAGTAAAGAAAGATCAAGATAATTGAGCTTGTAAATATCTTAGGATTGTTGTTTTGAAAAGAAGTGAATGATGATTCTGATAATTAACCTAAAATCCAATGTTTAGCGGTGGCTTCCTTAACCATATTTTGCATCAACTCTAAATACCATTTTATATTTACATAGCAAATCAACTCTAAATACCTGCAAATTTTGTATGCATGTCTGTTAGTGTGTCCTTAGTAAATCTAGAAAGTTTGAGTTATAATTTCGTTTAGTCTAGATAAGGTTTTTAATTCAATCTTTGTTGCTTATCAGTTTGCATGTTTTGTGTTAATAACTTATTAATTAGTAACAATCCTATATGGGAATGACCCTTGCTTACCTTTATACTCGATAAGGATAATATTTAAGGCAAGTTTTTAAGTGATATCCTTTAAGGTAATAATAAGATTAAGCTATAAGGTATATAAAATAAATATAAGATATAAGCACATCAAGTATGTAATTTGAGTTATTTTGCATTACTTCACAGTTGAAATTGTAGGGTGAACAAGTTAGCAAAAATGTGTTGCTTGGAAAGACACTCTCCACTTTTCATGAATAAAAAATTAGTCATACAACGATAGTATTGAGAGTGTCAATTCGATAAATTTTTAGATCTGATGTCGTGTCTTTTAGTAGCTGAACAAAACAATGAGCTCAAGTAAACGAAATTGAATAAAGAAATAAGTGACATAATAAAAACTCAGAAAATCAAAATAACAAAGATGGATAATGTCTATAAAAGAGAGACTAAAAACAAGGGTCCAAAAAAGAACATCATAAAAGACACGACATCAGATGTGAAAAACAATAAAAGACATTTGCTACGGGTGTGAAAAAAAAAGGCATTGGTCACATCTCTTCCATGACAACTAAGCAAGATATAGACCTTTATCAAGGATTTAAAGATTTGAAGATATCTAAATTCTTTGAGGATTTGAAGATGGAGAACTGATCACTTAATTAGTGATGGAAATATATGTCTTATTCCAAGATGCTCAGGACCCATGGGAAGACTTTCAGTCCCTCCTCCCTACTGATACTCCACATTCATCCTAGAAGAGAGAGAGAGATTTAGGAAAACATAATTGTGAAACTTAAGCTTTTTTTTTTTTCGAATTGGCTCCCTTACAACTGAGATGAAGGGTGCTTTATATAGAGGATCATTGAGAACATGACCTCTCAAATGATCATGACACGTAGCACACCTTTGGAAAAAGTAAAGCAAGCCAAGTATGACTTTTACAAAAGGCAAGCATAAAAGTAAAACACACTCGCATAGACTTTAACAAAAGTAAAGCATACCAACAAGGACTTTAACACCGACAAGGACTTAAAGTAAAGCACACTTACATAGACTTGGACACACGTACAAGCACTTTAATAAAAGACAAACGGGAGTCACATGGGTTGCATTAAAAGTGGTGAGAACGACAAAGTGTCATTATGGCGTGGATGGATAATGTGAGGGGGACACGTCTCATGTGTCTTTCTCGTATTGTCGCTTGTGCTGATGCCTTTGTCTCTTGTCGAGATACTCCTCAGCTGGTTGGTACTTTTCTTCATCAGCTGCAGACATGTGTTGTGAAGAAGAATGTGGAGTATCAGTATGGAGGAGGACTAAAAGTCTTCCCATGGGTCCTGGGCATCTTGGAATAACAAGGATTCCTTGAGTACTTGAACTTGAACCTGGAGTATAACCTTGTGTTTTTAGGATCATTTCAAGGGTGTGTGATGGTCCAATGGAGGTGTGGTGAATATTTATGGCAGGTGGAGGAACATTGTTAAGTTCCATAAGATAGGCTTTGAGGGCGGAAGTGACTGTTGTATCATGGATGAAGGTATAGGGATGAGAGTAGGTTTTCCATTCATATGCCATGTCCTGTGTCCAATAGTCTCGTGTTTCTGGATGTTGAAAATAAGGCCTGTGGACAATGAAAGTTGTAGTCCACATGTTAGCTTCTTGTTCGGGCATTTTGTCTAAGCTGTGAAAGGTAGACAAATGTTGGTGAGTGAGGACTGGTTTGATGGGAAAAACTAGCTTTATAGCATACAAGGTGGTGAGACACCACATGTACCAAAGCTCATCTTCAGAGATTGTGAGAGAGGACAAAGTGAGGCCTATGAGAAACAGGTGCTCCATGCAAAGGTTAGGAAAGTGGTCAGGTTTTTTGGACTAAACATTAAAGAAAAACCGATAGAGAAACTTCTTTGCAAAATCTTGCAATTGGTAAGCCGATTGGAAAGAGATGTTCATGGGGAAAGTTCGCTGGTTAAGAGCTTTGAAGGGAAGTTTGAATTGAGGAGATGAGTGCGGGTTTATTTATAGTAGGATGGGTAAGGAAGTCTGGAATGAGGTTTTGGTTGCCTTTTATATGTTGAACAGTGAAATCATATTTGGCAAACCAAGTTTTGAGGCTGAGTAATTGCTTGTCAGGTAGCAATTTGTTCTTAAAGTCAAAGATTCGGGGAAAAGAAGAATTATCCACGTTGATAAGGACTTTGTGGCTGATGAGATGGAATTCAAATTTTTTAATTCCATACTTGACTGGCTTAGCTGATAGTGCAACTATATACACTATCCTTCACGATAGGATAGGATAGGATAGTCTTAGCAAATGGAACAAGATTTTATATTCCAAATGCCTTATATTTAGTAAGATCTAGAAGAAATATGCTAAGTCACAGAGATATTCGCAGAATTGAAAATCATATTAAGACTTTAGATAAAAAATATTTGTAGAATACCTCTGCATTAAACTTCCAACTTTCTCATCTGGATTGCATTAGAGAAATACAAATCTAATTACAAGCTATGCAATAACGAACCAGAAGTTCATTGATCCAAAAATGTGATGTGAATCCCACAATTAAACTTTCAAACCCACACTTAATTTGTAGTTTCAACTTCCCAAGAAAGTTCTAAACAGATTTATGACAAACAAAACATTAACCCAATGCTTAAGAAAACATGAACCAAAGGACTAATATTGATGCCACACTCAAGAAATAGATGAGAAAGTGAGTGATAAGTCTAGATTTAGAACGCCACAAGAATGCAAATTCTTGATAAGTTCACTAGTTCTCAAAAGAACCAAAGAAATAATAATCTTTCAAATTCAAATAATATTGATATCTAATTTTATTACACAGCAAGGTTGCCGAGTTTAAATAGGCTGAAAGAAACCCAATATCTTAAAAATACAAATGGAAACATTGGAACAACCCTCCAAGGTTTGTCAAAAGGTGCTTGAAAAGCCTTCACCAACCCACCATTATTAATGTTAGCTTTGACAAACATAATGTGAGATCATAATAAGATTCTCATTCATGGTAGGTTTTGAAATTATAAATGATTTTGAGCAAAAAACTATCTATGAATGTAGATGAAGGCATCATTGGCCTCAGTGAAGAGAAATAATTCAAGTAAAATTGACTTCTTTGACCATATATGAAGTATTTGGACCTATAGTCCAACCACCAAATCTATTCTATACAAATAGGTATTAAAACGTGACTAATCATACAAGGTTTCTTGTAGAGATTATGAGGATACATACTCTTCAATGATAGATAATTTTTTATCAATTTGACAGTCTGAAAAAAAAACATGATATATATCTCATGGATGTAGTGAAAGCATATTTATATGGGTAACTTAATTCCAAATTTTATATGAAATTTCCGAAATATATAGATCAATTATCTTTGATGTGAATCCCACAATAACACTTTGAAACCCACACTTAATTTGTAGTTTCAACTTTCCAAGAAAGTTCTAAACAGATTTAAGTGAAACAAAAAACCTTAGCTCAATGTTTAAGAAAACATGAACCAAAGGTTTAGAGAAGGTGAGTGATAAGTTCACTAGTTCTCAAAAGAACCAAAGAAAGAATAATCTTTAACTTGCCCTTGAAGCTCCTTTGTCTCCTTGGGGTTACTTCTATATTCAGCTCTATTAGGAATGGTAGCTCTAGGGGCAGTCTATTTGATGCTCAATTCCCCTAATAGGTGGCAAACCATTAGGGACTTCATTTCGAAATACATCATCAAAGTCCGGTAAAAGAGTCACAATAGCACTAGGCAAAGAAAAGTTAAGCTCATTAGTATGTAAACAAGCCTCTTTGCACAAAAGTACAACAATAGGTTGTTTTGAAAAGAAAGCCCTCTTAACCTCCCTCACGTTTGCAAACAAGTTCACTTGCTGCCTCTCTTTTCTCTCAACAATAATTTTTTCTATCTTTCCACTTGCTTTTCTCTCAATCTCTCTTTCTTTTGGACTCTCATTTTCTTTTTTTGTATCACTCTATTTCTGTATTGACATTTGATCATCATACACTTGCTGTATTGACATTTGATCATCATACACTTGCCTAGGTGTTAATGGTACAAGAATGATTTGCCTTTTATTCATTACAAAAAAATATCTATTTAAGTAACCATCATATGTCACACGCCTATCCCAAAAGAATGTGTCCAGCATGCATGGGTACTACATCACATAGAACCTCATCCTTGTATCTCCCAATAGAGAATGAAACCAGCACTTGTTTATTTACTTTGACTTCCCCACAATCATTCAACCATTGTTTCAAAGTTTTCAAATTCAAATTTTCAACTAAACTAGTGCTAGCTACATTAGTACAACTTCCACCATCAATTATCATACTACATACCTTATCTTTGATGTGGCATCTAGTATAAAAGATGTTATCACGTTGTACCTGTGGAACCATCAATTTACCATCAACAGGATACTCTAAACCATCACTAGCATCCTGCAAAGGTGGCATGGGATCATCATCTGATTCACTCTCAGTTTCAACATCACCATCATCCCTTAAGATCATTGCTCTCTTATTTGGACATTGAGATACAATATGGCCTGTCTCCAAACATTTAAAACACTTAATATCTCTATTTCTAGAGTGTTGGGAATCAGATTTACCTTTGCTTTGGTTGCCTCCCTCTTTATGATCCTTGATTGGCTCAATCTTATGCTTTTAAACAACCTTTTCATCTTTGCTCCATTTTGATATCCATGAGGAAGATGAACCCAAATTGGTTCTAGTGGAACCTTTCTTTTTCAGTTGTAGTGCTGCAAGTCAACCACATTACAAATCTTGCCATAGTAGCCTCTCGTTCTTCTTCAATGTTGGCTTGAATCATGATTATTTCCATCTCCTTGTGGTAATCTTCCACACTTCTAGAACCTTGTGTAAGACTTTGAAGCCTTTGGTGCAGCTCCTTATAATAATGACTAGGAACAAATCTCCTCCTCATGATGGCCTTCATCTCCTCCGAAGTGTCTATAGGCCTTTCACGATTTCTTCTCCTACTCAAAACAAGTTGATCCCACCAAATAATAGCATAATCAGTAAATTTAATAGCAACTAGTTTTACCTTTTTCTCATCCTAGCTCCACCTTTTTGTCCCACTCCAAATAAGCTTGCGGATCATTTTTACCTTGAAAAGAAGGAATTTCTTCTCCCATGGCAGCACACCCTTGATTACCTCTTACATTAGGAGCTATTGGTTGTTGCCCCCTTTGTAGATTGGATATGGCAGTGTCTTGCCTCTCTAATTTGTCACGGATCTCTCCAAACAACATATTCATGAGCTCAAATTATTGTTGCATGGCTTTGAGCACGATTGTTTGTGATCTGAAAAGAATGTTAGCAAAAAGACCTCACAACACTCCCTCACGTGTTTCACTTAATTTGATGTCACTTAATTCTTGTGTTTAACACACAAATTGGCTTTTTCCCTCTAACAATCTCACAAACTTTTGCCTTTTACCACACTTATTTCTCTCTTTCAGTTCTTTATTAAACTGAAAATTGTAGGAATAAATAAACAAAATCAAGAAAAAACCCAAGTGGCACACCAAATATGACAATCCAGCACACTAACAAAGAAAAGAAAGGAAATTGAAGAAAGGAAAGCAAGCAAACAAAGCCACACAATTGATATTGATGAAAGTAGAAGTTCTTGAATCCTTTTGTTATTTTTTTTTACGTATTTCTCTTCTTTTTTTCTTTTTCTTTTTCTGATAATCAAAATAAATAAGACATTTAAACCTGATTAGAAACTAGTTCTAATACCAAATTATACGAATCCCATAATGAAACTTTCAAACCCACACTTAATTTGTAGTTTCAACTTCCCAAGAAAGTTCTAAACAGATTTATGACAAACAAAACCTTGACTCAATGCTTAAGAAAACATGAACCAAAGGTATAGAGAATGATATTGACACCACACTCAAGAAATAGATGAGAAGGTATAAGTCTACATTTAGAACGCCACAAGAATGCAAATTCTTGATAAGTTCACTAGTTCTCAAAAGAACTAAATAAATAATAATTTTCAAATTCAAATAAAATTAATCTCTACTTTTATTACATAGCAAGGTTGTTGAGTTTAAATACGCTGAAAGAAACCTAAGATCCTAAAAATACAAATGGAAACATTGGAACAACCCTCCAAGTAGGTTTTTCAAAAGATGCTTCAAAAGTCTTCACCAACCCACCATAATTAATGCTATCTTTGACAAACTTAATGCTAGCCTACTTTAATTAATACTATCATTAAAAAACTTAATGTTAGCCCACCATCATTGATGGTAAACTTACCTTACACATTGACGAGCTTGAAACAAAACAATAATGAAGTTGAAAAATAAAGGAGTCGCTTGAAGCGGTCCAAAATCGTCAAATGGTCCATAGTTCACATTTAATGATCTTCCATCCTCTAAATGGCGTGATCGGCTTAATGAAATGTCTGCTTGGCTTGACTTACAAATGTTAAGGCTAGGAGCTACAACTCAATCAGTCCTTAGAGAATTTGCCACTCGTTTTACGGGTGCTCTAAGAGATTGGTTTGAATCTTTAGGCCAATACAGGCAATTACAGTTTGTTCAATTGCTAGAAGTCTCAAGTGCCCTTGTGGTTATCCATGATCAATTCCTTGGAGACCCTTCTGCAGTTTTTGAAGCTGCAAAAAGAGACTATCTCAACATGAAATGCTATTCACTCAATGTTAAGGATCTTGAGTTCCATTATAAAAGAATGTCCCTGCTGTTCTATAAGCTTAATGGATTCAATAAGCCGACATTAAAGCATGTTTTTCTGGCTTCCCTTCCTGATGAACTTTAACCAGACATACAAAGGCAACTTTGTGGATCCAATCTTGTCCTTGACAACATTTCTCTTGGCAAAATCTTCCAACTTGCCAAGACTTGTCTAAATATCTCTGTGTGGCGGAGTCTGGTGGTTTAGCTGATAGAGGTAGTTGTGTAGGGTGGTTTGGATTTCATTTTCAAGATTTCTTTGAACACGCTGTGGTAATGCTTATTGAAAGATAGAGAACCATTTTGGAGTGCCTGCAAGAAACCTTATTTGCAGATCAAATGCAAATAGAAGAAGGATTGTGATTGCAGTCTTCTAGTGAAAGACGTTTTCTGTTTGTAGAGATTATAAGGACTCATAAGGGGAAACTGGGACTCAATGACTTGAGCAGATTCTGGAATATAAGAATATTCCACAAGATTCTCAATTTTGGAGGTTATGTGTTTAGAGCATGATCTGGGGATCTTGTGGAATATTCTTATATTTCAGAATCTGCTCAAGTCACTGAGTCCCAGTTTCCCCTCATGAGTCCTTATAATCTCTACAAACAGAAAACTTCTTTCACTAGAAGTATTCGAACTCTCATCTCTACCAAAAGACCACTCCCAAAAGAATATATTCAGTCTTCTAGATTGGATCAGTGTGGTTTACAAGCCTCACAAAGTGAACAATATGTCACTATAGAGATACCTTCCGATCTCGTCGCCAACTGGAAATGAGAAGGATACACACACCTCCATCTTGGTGGTGTCCGCTTAATTCTTACTCTTCATGGTCGTAAAGGCTTACCTGTTACAGCTCGAATTGCTCTCCTCGATACCAGGTTCAAGGAGTACCAACATGCTGTTATAGGAACTATTCCGACAACCCTTCATGCTGGCAGTGTCTTATTAACCTTTTACCCCAATTTCAACCTTTCTCTTGAAGATCCCAATCTTCCAACAACCCTTAAAGTCCAGATCCAGCTCCAAGGAGCAAAACAAACACCCAAATTCAAGATTGCAATCCTCTATCACCAAATAGTGTATCGATTACAAAATCATGCACTAGATCTTCCTACTCCATACACAACTTCTGATGCTTTGATGATATTGGCAGATACAAACAAGATCCCAACCATCATCCAAATCCCCAAACAAATTCCGAAACCAGATCTGCTCAAACTCATGCCTCTTGAATGGCTAACCAACTATGAGCATTTTCACCAAAATTATGAACTAGTCCAAACCACAGAAGCTACATTCAAAGCTCCAGCTTACCAATACCATTACCAACAGATTGAGTACCAAAACAATGACTTAGGTTCAACCTCATATGACAGTTTACCCCCTACAAATACTTTCAGCTCATCTGAACAAGCTTCATCAGACTTAGAGTCTCAATATGCAGACATTTCTGGTCTTCTCATGGCCACAAAAATAGAAGATCCTAGTACGTTTACTCCTGTTGTCGATGAATCTTTTGATGATGATAATAATGCTGATTTCTTGATACTGGCACACAGCACAGTATGCTCAACCCTAAAGTACTTCCTCCTGATTATTGGGAAAACCATACCTGAATACTTTAGAGCTGTAAATGGAAAATTTTTTGAAACCTCTCTCATTACTAAAAAAACAATTGGTATCCAGTTCTTTCCAAACTGCATTATTTGGCAAAAAATCGTTGGTTTAGATTTACCAGACAAAGATCTTCTCATAGGATTTGATATCCTCCACCCGGTAAAAATTCTCTACATTACGCCAACAGGAATTAAATTCAAACAAATGTTTATGCCTTGCACATGAGGTTTTGGGTCTGGTGGAGGTTGTTGAGGAAAAGGTTTACAAGCTGTTTTGGGAAAAGAAGGTTTTTTCTTCTTTTTTCATCGCCGCATGGCCTCAAGTTCATCATCAATATCCGTATCATCCAAGCAAGGACAATCTAGATTGCACATATGGGCTTCAGGAACACCCCATAGAAAGTGACCATTAAGTTTGTCCGGGTACACTGGATACTCTTCAGAGGAAAAACCATGGATGGGAAGGTTCTTTTTCTGACCGGTTTAGACTACAGTAATCATTACAGTGTAGGAAAGCCTTTGAGTTTTTGAAACTTGATTGGGAGTTTGAAAAGACAGTTTGACTTGGCCATTTTGTCGTCTTTCAAATGTGGCTTCTGTTGTTTGAACTAGTTCAGAGTTTTGATGGAGATGCTCATAATTGGATTTCTGAACTAGTTCAGAGTTAGCCATTCAAGAGGCATGAGTGTGAGCAATTCTTGTTTTTGGATTTGTTTAGGAATTTTGATGATGGCTGGAATTGTATCGGTGTCAGCAAGGATCATCAGAGCATCTGATATGGTATGGGGTGTAGGTAGCTCTAGTGCATGATTCGGTAATCGATACACTATTTGGTGATGAAGGGTTGCAATCTTGGATGTGGGTGTTTGTTCTACTCCTTAGAGCTGGATATGGACTTTAATAGCTGTAGGCAAGTTTGGATCCTCAAGAGAAAGGTTGAAGTTTGGGTAAAAAGTTAACAAGACACTACCAGCATGGAGTGTTGTCAGGACGTTTCCTATAACAGCATGTTGGTACTGTTTGAACTTGGTATCTAGAAGAGCAATTCAGGCTGTAACAAGTATGCCTTTTCTGCCATGGAGAGTAAGAATCAATCTAACACCACCGAGATGGAGATGCGTATACCCTTCGCGTTTCCAATTTGCAATAAGATCTGAAGGGATTTCTAAAGTGACATATTGTTCACTTTGAGAGGCTTGTAAAGCACACTGATCTAGTCTAGAAGATTGGATGTATTATTTTGGAAGTGGTCTCTTGGTAGAGATCAGGGTATGAATACTTCTGGTGAAAGAAGTTTTCTGCTTGTAGAGGTTGTAAGGACTCATGACGAGAAACTGAGATTCATTGATTTGAGCAAATTCAAGGATATAGGAATACTCAATAAGATTTTCTATTTTAGAGGTAATACGCTTTTGACAAGATTTTGGGATTGATAGAGTAGGGGAAAGAGAAATATGAGATGAGGAAGAAGAAGGAGTTGAGGATCAAGTTGAAGTTGTTTCTATGTTTTGAAATCTTCTTCTAGTAGATCAAGAAGATTTATTTGGAATTTCTAATGATACCACCTCTGCGTTGGACGGTTGGCTCTAATACCACTAGGGTAGTTGTATGTGGTGTTGTTACACTAGATCTATGATAGATCAAAGTCTGTCCTTAGGGCCAGTAGCCCGCAAGTTCTGGTTTCCAGTCAATATACACTTATTCATCAAGTACCAAATCTAAAAATCATATTGAAAATAGTTTTTCATGATACCACCCAAAAACACGGAACTCACAGGCTCAAAGAGGGTGAACATTGTGAGAAAACAATTTTGTTTTACAAAAATCAATTTTGGAGGATAAAAACAAGAATTTTCTGATGCACAAGATCCTTAGACTTAAGGCAAGTGCAAAGCATACTCAGTATTGAAATTAGAGATGAACGTATCCTTATTATTCCAAATAATTTTGTTAACTCGTAGAAGATAGAAAGAGTTTAGAGAAATATGATATAAGAAAACTGGATTTTATTTCTGATCTTGAGGAGAAAAGAGATAAGGTGGGACCCTTATCTTTTACAAAAGGAGGAACATAATTATAAAAGCACTAAAGCACACTACGCCAAACTTAGAAAAGCAAAAGCAAACCTTAGACAAGACAGGACCCTTGTCTAATTATTAAAGCAAACTTTAATAAAGCAAAAACTAAAGATTCCCATGTGTTTATCAGTGATTATGGAGTGAAGGGACATATGGATGAAGACACGTCACCAGTCTCTTTTTCATAATGGTGTAGGCTCGGTGCATCCTTCTTTGGTCAAGATATGCTTCAGCTTACAGATATTTGTCTTCATCCACATCAGTCATTTTGGATGTGGAAGGATTAGGAGAGTTTGGATTGGTGACAATCTATAGGGTATTTTCAGTGTAGAGAAGAGACTGAAATCTTCCCAAGGATTGTGAGCGTCTTGGAATAAGATATTAGTGTAATCAGGACGCTGTTCCATGACAAGAATTCCATGTGGACTTGAACTTGAACTTGGAGTATAGGCCCGTGTCTTTGGAACTATTTCCAAGCTGTATGACGATTCGACAGAGATGTGGTGGATGTTTGTGGCAGATCGTTGAACATTGTTGAGTTCCCTGAGATAAGCTCGAAGAACAGATGTGATTGATGTATCATGGATGAGAGGATAAGGATGGGGATAAGTTTTCCATTCATAAGTAGAAGTGGGCAAAAAAATCGGGGTCTTAAAAATACCGAACCGAACCGACGCTTTTTTCTAATTTGGATCGGTTTTTATTTCAAAAAAATTGAAATATATCATTTGTAAAAAAAATGAAATATCAGTTTGGTATTTGGTTCACTCAGCTGAACTGAAAAATCGAACCGAAAAATCGAATTAATTTTAAATTTTTTTATAGATCCAAATATTGATTTGCAAAATGCCTAAAGTTGATATTGATATTGATGAAGATGGAAAAATGTTGTTGGCATTTGTTTGCAATTTTTTTTTTGTGAAGATAGGAGAATGTTGTTGGCGTTTGTTTGCAATTTTTTTTGCGGTGAAGATGGGAGAATGTTGTTGGTGTTTGTTTCTAAATTTTCTTTTTATTTTGTGTTGTAAGTTGTAATTGTTGTTATTTTTAATTTTTTTACAACATTATGATTATATTTATGTAGATGGAGTATTGGAGTTTGATTATGTATTTTGAAATTTGTGAGTACCTTATTAGTAGTTAGTAAGATATTAGTGATAAAATGTGTTTTGAATACTTTGTATTTATTTTTAATATTTGTAATGAAATTAGAATGAACTAATTGTTGACAAAAAATTATTACATTCATGAGACCAAATGGGCTAAAAATTTAAAATTTCAAATTAGGCACAGAACTAAAAAAATCGAACTGAATAGAACCAATCCAAAAAGATCCATTTGAGTTTGGTTTTTTTATAAAATAACCGATTTAAATCGGTTCTACTTAATTTTGATCCGAACCGAACCGTGCCCACCCCTATTCATAAGCCATGTCTTAAGTCCAAAAGTCTCTAGTTTCTAGGTGTTGGAAGTATGGCCGGTGAAAAATAAAAACTGTGATGAACATGTTTGCTTCGTGTTCTGGCATCCTATTTAATCAAAGGAAGATGTTTTAAAGTAAAGATAAAGTAAAGCAAATACTTAGCTTTTACGAAAGCAAAAGCAATTATTACAAAATGCTTTAAAAATTGTGCGAGGGAGATAAGTTGTCAACATCACTGTCAACTTCAGTAAATGGCTCTTTCCACCAAAGCAAGTTCTCATAATATTGTTGGATATGTGAATCTGTTGGTAGAGTTGTGCATGAGGAAGGAACATGTAAGTTTGTCGGTGGTGTTGTGCTTGAGAAGGGAACCTGTGATCCTTCAGTAGGATGCAGGATTGAGGTGAATTCTTCCTATAGGTCTTATGAATCCTGAAAAAGGATATTTGTGAAATCATGTTTTTCTTCTTTGATCAAAATCCCAGAGCCAGCAGGATTACTGGATGAAGGTGAGCTGATGGTCGAGATGACCATAAGCTGATGTTGCGAACCAAAGGAGGTGTGTTGAATATCGGTGGGAGTGGACTGGATATTTTTTAATTCGAAGAGGTATTGTTTAGGGGTAGAGACAAGGCTTGGGTCATGGTCCAAAGGAAAATTATGAAGAACAGTCTTCCATTCATAGACTTGGTCTTGAGTCCAGAAGAGTTTGGTAATAGGGTTTTGGAAATAAGAACGAGGGATAATGAAGACAAAGGTGAACTGTTCTCCTTCTTGGTCAAGGAGGAGATTAATATGGTGATGCTTGACGATGGAATCAAGTTTTTTTCTCCAACAGGAGAGAGGAGAAAACGATTCAAAAAGAGTCCATGTGAGAGAGTGAGCTTGATTTGGATATGTAAGACACCGAAACATTGGGTGGACCGGAAAGATTAGTTTGGTGGCATATAAGACAGTGCGACACCATATATACCACAGTTCATCTTCTGTGACGTCCTTGAAGGGATTAATCCTTAGGCCTGTAAGGAAGAGGTGATCTAGATGAAAGCTTGGAAATCTAGATGTCTGGGTGCGATATATATTCATGAAATATTAAAAAAAAATTCTTTGCAAAGTCTCGGATTTGATAAGGACTGGAGAAAGTGAGATTGAAAGGAAAATATTTTTTTGTAAAAGCTGTGTTGGGAAGAGTAGGAGCCATGAAAATGCTTGGAACTGGGGCAAAAGAGACTCTTAGGGATGGAGATGAAGGTCGAGACAAGAGATCAAGGATGAGGTTCTGGTCTCCTCTTATATGCTGGACTGAGAAGCCATATTTTGAGAACCAAGTTTTGAGTCGGAGGATCTTATTTTTGAACTCAAGGATTTTTGGAAGGGAGGAATTATCTAATCTGATAAGGAAATTATGGCCAATGAGATGAAATTTAAATTTTTTATTCCCATATTTAACAACTAGGATTTCTTTGTAGGTCACATGGTAGTGTTTTTTTGACTCCTAAATTGTCCACGAGCATGGGCACAGTAAGATTCTTTACCATCATGTTTCTCTAAAAGGACGGCTCCGTAGTATTCATCACTTGCATCAGTTTGCAAAATTCATTGACCATCAGTGGGGATTCTCGAAGGAGGTGGACGCTGGGCAATGTTTTTGAGATGTTGGATAACAGTAGTATGAGATGGGCCCCATGGCGGGGCTGATTTTCTGAGCATTTTTGAAAGCTAGCTGGTATGAACTGCTACATGTGGAAAGAATTCTCGAAGGTAATTGATAATACTAAGGAATTGTTGAATCTACTTTTTTGACAAATGTTCATCTGGGAAATGAATGAGTTCCTCGGCTACGTGTGGTCCAGGACTATAGTATCCGCCTTTTAAACTCATGCCAAGAAAGGTGACAGTGTCTTGGCATAGGATACTCTTTTTGTTAGACAACATTATGCCATATGTTTCCACTATCTCAAGAAAGTAAGAAAGTAATTGTTGATGAGAATCATGATCTTTGGAGAATAATAGCATGTCATCTATATAGATAAGTGCATGATGAAGGATTGTTTCAAAGATCTTGATCATGGCCTTCTGGAAAAGTGAGGGGGCTACCTTAAGGCCAAATGGCATTACTTTCCATTGGTAGTGGCCATTTGGTATACAAAAAGTCGTTTTAGGTCTGTCATCAAGGTGGATTCCCAATTGCCAGAAACCTGCTTTAAGGTCGAATTTTGAGAAGACCTTGGCATTTTGGATATGAACAAATAAGGACTAGATTTTTGGCAAGGGGAACTTATCGTCTTTGAGAAAACAGTTGAGAGGTTCATAATCAATAACAAGACAGTTTTTGCCTCTAACTATTTTAGACATTTTTTTCACATAAAAAGCTTGAGAAGCCCATTATGAAATTGTGAGTTCAATGAGGCCTTGTTTTAGCAACTGGGAACATTCTTCTTGGGCTATTTTCAGGTCGGTCGGAGTTATTCCTGGATGGATAGCTTTAGTTGGATTAATGTCTTATTTAAGCTTAAAAGGGAGCTTAATGAAGAAACTTTCATTTTCCCAGAGAGGAGCAGGATAAAGGAATTGATGTTGAGTATTAGAAAATGTATATTTATAAAGGAGAAAATTGTCATTTTACATTTCATGTCTCACTAACAAACCTTACTTTTATGTATTTAATTTAATTATGTGTGTTTTATTTTAATTAAGTATTTTATGTATTTTAAGGGCATCATAGACATTTTATAATAAACGAGAGATCAAACGGCAAAACTAACATCACTTTTGAACTTAGGACGGTCGAAAACCTTAGAAGGAGCATAAAAGAAATGGTATTATCTACGTTACTGATCACGACACTGTTCACATAGATGGATCAATGATGTGGCATTGAATGATGAGGTGTCATGATCCTTTTGGGCTAAAATTCTTATGCACCAAAAATCTCGCGTATGGTACATGCATTACACAGGATTATTTTCAACCAAACCGCGTTACTGTTCAACCCGGGTCAAACTGTGTGTACTGTTCATTCACATGGTTAAACCGTGTACTGTTGACTGATGATGTGGCGCAATCCTGAGCGTCCAAACTGTTTTTAATTCGATGGTCATGATTTACTCCATGTATCTATAAGAAGGGGGCCTCCCCCCTAATTTGATAGCTCTGAATCCTTTTTTTGGATCCATTTTCTATAATTCCTTCTCCATCTTGTATTTTCTACGTAATTTAATAAATTTCTATTTTGCCCCTAGTTCAGTTATGAGTGGCTAATTTTCTTTCAAGCTTGGGTTGAAGGTGAAGTCTCAACATGTGTCATGGGCTTTATTTGGTAAATTTACTTTCTCTTTCTCTCTAATTTTTGTGGATGTTTTGACTTCTCGTCGATAAATAATACTAATCTTGTCTAGTACCGCCTTAGTTTCACCGGCCCTCTAGTACAAGGTTATTATTATTTGGCACAATAAGCTCTTAGCACCATATTGATTAGAGTGTGGTTCATGAGGTGTGGTTTCCCCCCTCATGATTTAATTGGTATTAATAAGGAATATTTAGTCCATGGTGCATGTTGATACGGATCTAGATACCCAAGTACGTCATTTCAATAGAATTCTCTTCAATTTATTCTCGCCATTTCAATTCCAATTTTAGAATTTATTATCGCCATTTTAATTTAATTTTTAGCATATTCCAAATCATTTCCACCACATATCCAATCACCCATTTACAAAATTAATTCAAAATATTAAAATCCACCTCCTCGTGGGATCGACACTTGTCACCATTGATCTATATTACAATAGATTCGTGCACTTGCGAGTTCAATAAAATTTGCACAAGTTTTTGGGGCCGTTGCCGGGGAGGTAAGTAATTTTAATTCATAGAATTAATTTTTATGAATATTTCCATTTTTGTTTTCTTGTATTTTGTTTAAAAGAGAAAAAGGTGAATCTACATTTAAAGGTTAGTATTTCTTTTCTTTTTTTAAAAAAATTCTGTAATTTAACTTTCAATTATTTTTCTTTGTAAATTTTTTTGTTTATCTTATTAAATTATTTTTAGTTAATTTATTTCACATATTTGTTTTAATGTATTTTTATAGTAAGGTTGTAATAGCGCAATAAGGTTAGTATCGAAATATCTCCCTCTTCTTTATTTTTATTTGTTTTGTTTGGATAAGAATGTTCTTCTGTTTCAACAAGAACAAAAGCTGTTTGTTCATCATAGTCCTCTTGTTCAGAGAAGAATGATTCAACATCATCACTTTCCGAATGTAACATGGAATCCTGGAGATGCTCAATAAGCCTGACTGATTTCGTAGGTCTGTTTGGACAATTTCTTGCAAAATGGCTTTTCTTTTTACAAATAAAACAACGACTACTTTTTGAAAAATCGATAAGGTTTTCTGGATCTGAAAGGTGTTTGGCTTTTCTTTTTTGAATTTCGGAATTTTCAGAAGTGGGATTTCTTTTTAGTGGAAAGATGGAGTTTTTTACAAGCACTTTTCAAAAGGCTATTTGTTTTCTACGAGTTCCTTTAAGAATTCCTTTTATTGACAAAGTCTTTTTAGACAATTGATTGCTAACTGATAGATTTTCCCCAAGGAGAGGTTGGCTATGTCTAACTGGTGGATTGTGAACTATTTCTGAAGTTCTAGTTGAATCTCCTTCCAAAGAGATGCTACAAAAACATGTTTTAATGAAGGATCATTAAAACCGTTGAGCTTGTAATACATTGTAGACATCTTCTTATGATCTGGAAAGTGAAGCAGCTCTTGGGCAATGTGCTTTCCAGGCTGATAATGGCCGTCTTTTATGACCATTCCAAGAAATTCAATGGTATATGTAGCAATGGTGCTTTTCTTTGCTGATAACATAATTCCATGACTTTGGACAATATCATAGAACTGGGTTAACAGCTGTTGATGTTGCTCATGCGATCCTGAAAAAAGCAAAATGTCATCAATATAAATCAATGCATGATGGAGGATGGGCTGAAAGATTTGGATCATGGACTTTTGGAAAATAGATGGGGCAATTTTGAGATCGAAGGGTAAGACCGTCCATTGGAAATGGGCATTTGGGATACAAAAGGCAGTTTTGTACCGTTATGAGGGTTCAATGCCTAATTGCCAAAAACCAAATTTTAAATCAAATTTTGAAAAGATCTGGGAATTTTTTAGAAAGGTAAACATGCTTTGTCGGCGTGGTAAAGGGAATTTGTCATCTTGCAAAAACATGTTTAAGGACTGATAGTCAATAACTAAGCGTTTCTTTCCTCGAACAAGCTCAGCACAATTCGGATCGCACATATAGGCTTCAGGAACATCCCATAGAAAATGACCATTAATTTTATCAGGATATACTGGATACCCTTCGAAGAAAAACCACGAATAGGAAGTTCTTTTCTTGACCAGTTTGAACTACTGTGATCATAGCAATATAAGAAAGCTGTGGACTGTCTGGAATGGGCTTAGTGTCAGGAGATTGAAAAGTCAGTTTGATTTGACCATTTGGGCGTCTGTTAAATGTAGATTCTGTAGTTTGGACTGGTTCAGAATTTTGGTGAAAATGTTCATAGTTGGTTAGCAATTTAAGAGGCATGAGTTTGAGCAAATCTTGTTTCAAAATTTGTTTGGGGATTTGGATGATGGTTGGAATTGTGTCTGTATCCGCCAATACCATTAAAGCATCAGAAGTTGTGTATGGTGTAGGAAGATTTAGTGCATGATTTTGTTACTGACACACTATTTGGTGATGGAGGGTTGCAATCTTGGATGTGGGTGTTGTTCTGCTCCTTGGAGCTGGATCTGGGCTTTGAGGAGGGCATTATGAGGAAGTGAAGGGAATCGCTTGTGAAGCTTCACTAGAATCTCGTTTCTGTCTATATTTTCACCTCAGAATATTAGTTATTATAGGAAAACTAAAGTAACCGACTTGATTGTCACGGAGTACCGTTATCTACCACTTCACCGAGGTAACAAACTAAAACACACAAAGAAAATTAAAATCATCCTCTTATTGAATTTACCTCAAGCTCCAACTGGATGTTGTAAACACTTCTCTCAATATCTCTGAGTTGGCTTTCTAAAACCTCAACATAGGATACTAACTCTGGTGGCTGTAGAGCCCAAATACGATGTGTTTTACAAAATTGAATCTACCTTTTGAGATGAGTTTTGACACATTGAAGTGGTTTAAGAATGTTTAGGAGGAATGGTCTAAGTATGGTACTCATGATTGAAAATGATAAGAGAAAACTTAATGGTGAAACAAACACACTTATGCAAAATTAATTTTAATTAGCAAAAGAATAATAAAAAGAAAGAAAGAAAAATCAAACCACCGAAAAGAAAAAATCAATTCAAATCTGGTGGATCACTCAAATTTATTTCGGTGTCTTCTCCATGTGGTTGGTACTTTAGTATGACATTAATCTTTGACCATTAACTTTAAATGTGACACCGTTCTTTGAGTCCTTAATTTCAATTGCCCCATGTAGAAAAACAGTATGTACAATAAATGGGCCAGACCATCGAGAGCGTAATTTACCTGTGAATAGGTGCAAGCGAGAATTGAATAAAAGCACTTTCTGACCTAGAGTGAAAGATTTTCTCATAATTTGCTTGTCGTGGAAGACTTTCATTCGTTGTTTGTAAATCTTGGCATTTTCGTATGCGTCATTGTGAATTTTTTCAAGTTCTACCAGTTGTAATCTTTTTTCTGAGCTGGCTTGCTGCATGTTAAAGTTGAATTTCTTGATGGCCCAATATGCCCGATGCTCGAGTTCCACAGGTAGGTGGCAAGCTTTTCCATACACTAGCCTATAGGGTGACATCTCAATCGGGGTCTTCATCCAATTTTAATGACCAATCTTTTCTGTCCAGCCTCACCGTCTTTTCTAATAGTGCTTTATTTCTCGACTGGAGATCTCAACTTGGCCACTAGTTTGCGGATAATATGGGGTCGCCATTTTGTGAGTGATGGAATACTTTGTCAAAAGAGCTTTGAATGCTTTGTTACAAAAGTGGGCACCACCATCACTAATTATTGCTCGAGGGAATCCAAACCACAAAACAAAGTTGCTTTTCAAAAACCCTATCACCACCTTGTGATCATTGGTTCTGCATGGAATTACTTCTACCCATTTCGATACGTAGTCAACAGCAACCAATATGTATTGATGGCCAAAAGAAGGGGGAAAGGGTCCCATGAAATCGATACCCCATACATCAAAAATCTCAACCACTAAAATTGGATTCAGTGGCATCATATTCCTTCACGTAATGCTCCCCATTCGTTGACACCTATCACATGAAGAACAGAAAATGTAAGTGTCTTGAAATATAGTTGGCCAATAGAAACCACATTGTAAAACTTTGGTCGCTGTTTTCTTAGCACTAAAATGGCCTCCACAAGCTCGTTCATGGAAGAATGAAAGGATATTCTGAATTTCATTTTTTAGGACACATCGTCGAACAAATTGATCTGCACAATACTTGAACAAATAAAGGTCATCCCAAAAGAAATTCTTTATTTCTGCAAAATATTTGGTCTTGTCTTACTTGGTCCAATGCTCTGGAAGTTTACCTATAACAAGATAATTAACTATATTAGCATACCAAGGTAATACTTTTACACTCATTATTTGTTCATCTGGAAATGACTCATTTAATGGTAATGGTTCTGTAATTGTGTCAAAATGGAGACGAGAGAGATGATTCGCCACAACAGTCTTTGTGCCTTTCTTATATTTGAATTCCAAGTTAAATTCCTGCAAAAGTAACACCCAACGAATTAGTCTAGCTTTTGCTTTTTTCTTTGTGAGAAGATATTTAAGAGCAACATGATCTGTGAACACAATTATTTTACAACCAACGAGATAAGAACAAAATTTTTCCAATGCAAACACTACTGCTTGCATTTCTTTTTTAGTAGTTGAATAGTTCAATTGTCCATCATTCAATGTCATACTAGCATAATAAATAACATGGGAAATTCGATCAACTCTTTGTCCTAATACTGCTCCTACTGTATAATTAGATGCATCACACATGAGTTCAAATGGTAAGCTCCAGTTTGGGGCCTGAATGATGGATGATGATATCAACAATTGCTTTAATTTTTCAAAAGCCACAAGACATGAATCATTAAAGATAAAAGGTATATCCTTAGTAAGTAAATTACATAAGGGTCTAGAAACTTTGCTAAAATCTTTAATAAAACATCTATAGAAACCAGCATGCCCAAGGAAATATCTTACTCCTCTGACTGTTTTGGGTGGAGGAAGATTAGAAATAAGATCCACCTTAGCTTTGTCAACCTCAATACCTTTGCTTGAACTGATGTGACCAAGAACAATACCTTGTTTACCATAAAATGGCATTTTTCCCAATTTAAGACCAAGTTCTTTTCTATACATCTCTGCAGAACTAGCGTTAGATAATAAACATTGATTAAATGAATCACCAAAGACAAAAAAGTCATCCATAAAGACTTCAAGGAATTGTTCAACCATATAAAAAAAAATGCTCAACATGCATCATTGAAATGTAGCAGGTGTATTACATAATCCAAATGGAATCCTCCTATATGAAAAAGTACCAAAAGGGCAAGTGAAAGTGGTCTTCTCTTGATCTTTTGGTGCTATGAGAATATGATTATATCCTGAGTAGTAATAAAATTCATGGCCTGCTAATCTTTCAAGGATTTGATCAATAAATAGTAAAGGAAAATGGTCTTTACGTGTGATAGAATTCAATTTTCTATAATCACTGCATACACGCCATCCTGTAGTTTCTCTCCTGACTTTTTGGAGACGACTTGCACAGGACTGACCCATGAACTATCAGAAATTGGGTAAATGATATATGCATCTAATAGCTTAAGGACTTCAGTTCTAACAACTTCTTTCATATTAGGATTTAACCGATGTTGCATGCAATATATTGGGTTTATACCTTTAATGTCTACTATGGTCCATCATAATGCTCCTCTGTGCTCTTTTAAAACATCTAATAACTTACCTTTCTGTTCGTCATTTAGGGATGATGAGACGATTATTGGTAGAGTACTTTCTTCTCCCAAAAATGCAAATTCCAAAGTGTTGGGCAATGGTTTGAACTCGAGTTTTGGTGGTGATTCTGATGATGGGATGAGTTTCTTCTCTAATGGTGCTAGTTGTTTAACTCTTGACTTCCATTTATTAGTGTTCATGGATGGTGCTGAGTCAAGACCTCATCGACTAATCTATCAATATCAAAATCCAAATTAAAGTGAGTTAAACATGTTTGTAAAGGGTCATTACTAAGGTTTGAAAGAAAAGAAAACTAATGCTTCAATTAAATCCACATCAACAATTTCATCGCTACATTGTGAGGTTGTTTGACAATGTTGAAGATGTTTAGCTCCATAGTCATATTGCCGAAGGACAACTGCATATTTTCAGTTCTGTATTGAATGTGAGCATCCACAATTGCCAAGAAAGGTTGGCCTAGAATAATGGGGATGTGCTTCCTTGAATCCTGTATTGGTTGAGTGTCAATTACGATGAAATCAACAGGAAAATAAAACTTGTTTACCTGAATAAGCACGTCCTCTACAATACTGCGAGGTATTTTCGTGGACCGATCTGCAAGCTGTAACACCACTGGAGTTGGGTGTAATTCTCTAAGTCCATGTTTCAAAAATACTGATTAAGGCAACAGATTTACACTAGCTCCTAAATCCAACAAAGCATTCTCAATTGTGTGATTCCCTATGCTACATGAGATAGTGGGGGAACTTGAATCTTTGCATTTTAGAGGAATTTTATATTGGAGGATAGAACTAACGTTTTTTTGTTAAAAATGCCTTCTTTTGAACATGAATGTTTCTCTTTTTGGTAATCAGGTCTTGCCTTATGTTTTCAAGTCACTCTTATGAAGACTCCTTTCCACCCCTTGAAAAACAAACAGATCCACAAACCCGTGTTACCTCAAAACCTTTTGTGCAATCTCCAGTTACAGTCTCTGGGCAACCTAATACCCAAAACAATACGAAGCTGTCTTGAATTGGCAAACCAAAAATGCCACTGCTCAAAACCATTCTCTCCAACAACTCGGTAAGAAAATTGACCGTGTTGCGACTCAAGTCTCCCAGACTGAAACCAAAGTTGATTCCATCACCAGTCGCTTGGATCAAATGTATATCCGTCTTTATGACCGGATTTCTGAGCTAGACACCGATCTCCGACGAATGATTATTGAGCGGTTGATAATCAATGACTAATCTCTTTTTACCACGAACTAATTCAGATCGTTTCTCAACATAGAAGGCTTGACAAGTCTAATATGAATCAGTAGACTCAATAAGACCTTGTTGAAATAACTGAGAACATTCTCGCTTAGCAAGCAAGAGGTCTGAATGAGACATACCCGGGTGTGAGGCTTTTGTGGGGTTAATGTCTTCGTTGGGTTTAAAAGGAAGGTGGATGAAGAAGTTATCATTTTTCCAAAGAGGTGAAGGATGATGAAATTGGGAATGGTTTTCTGGACAGTAGGTTAAGAACTTTTGTGAGATGTGACTATATGGAGATGGTGTTTCAGAGAGTGTATACAGACGTAGAGTATCTGTATAAGGCATGAACATTTGCTTGTAGCGAACTCCAGAACTAGTGAGGAATAGGTTTTTAACAAGATGAAGGATGTCAAAACCTATGAGCAAATCTTTATCAGGGAGTTTGGAAGCTATAATCTTTTTCCAAATTATACAATTCGGAAAGAATTGAATACCAATGGGTTTTTTGGTAATCAAAGTGGTTTCAAAGGTTTCACCATTAACTGCTCTGAAGAACTTGGAGTGAGGTTCCCAATAGGTTGAAGGAAGAACAGAGGGATCAATCATACTGGTGTCTGCACCAGTGTCAAGAAATCCAATAACAGGAATAGGTTTATAGAACTTGGAAGCGATGATGGACATTTTCAGAGAAGGTCGAGGGATTGTAGAAACATGGTTAACAGTCTGGACAATGGAGATGACTGAGATATCTTCAGAATCAGAAGATTCGGCAATGAGAAAGGAGGTGTGATCATCTTGGGTTGTTTGTTCGAAAAAATTGGATTCAACATCCTCATTATCAGATAACAAGGAAGAATGTTCAAGATGTTGGATAAGTTGAACAGCTTTGGCTGATTTGTTAGGACAAGTTCGGGCAAAGTGACCGCGTTTCTTGCAAATGAAACAACGGTTGCTTTTTTTCTTTCGGTACTAAGTAGGATCTTTCTTTCTGAAATACCGGAAAGGTTTTTTGGAGGAGGATTTTTTGTGGAAGTGTTTCTGAAAGTGTTTTTTCTTTTTGGGTGAGCAAGTACACTTCTTGTCATCTTTGCATTCTATCTTAAGGTGAGGTTTTCGACAAGCTTCAGAGAAGGGCTTTTTGTCTTCCATGAGATCTTTGAAGAATGCTTTCTGTTCACAGAGCTTGTCCAGAGATAAGATGGCCATTTGGAAAATCTTTCCTAAGAGAATTCAGCTATGCTCATATTGGTGGCTGTGAGCTTTCGTTGAAGATCAGGCTGTAACTCAGCAGGAAGAGAAGCAATGAAGACATGTTTCAAAGATGGCTCGTTGAACCCATTGAGCTTGTAGAAGAGAATGCTCATTCTTTTGTAGTGAGCATCCAACAGATGTCGTTTGAGAGAACAACATTTCATCTGAGGGCTGTACCAACCGGAGCTTCGAGGAATTGGATCTGTCGGTATTCTCCTAAGCTCTCTAACTAGTCTCGTAAAGAACCCGAGGAACAGGCCATTAATTCACGAAGGACGGCTTGAGATTGAGCATGAGGCTTGGTACCTTGGAGATCAATCCAAGTAGCAAATTCTTGAAGTCGAGCTGCCCATTTGTGACGGGGGATGTCATTAAATGTAAACCAAGATGCTGAGGATGGTTTAGGGGAGTGGGCATGGACTGGTGGCGGTGTTGGGTCTGTTTGTGAGGCTTGGTCAGGAGGGTCATCTTCCACAATAGGTGTGGAAGTGGAGGCACTTGGCTCGGCAGTTTCAGTGGCCATTAATATACCAGTAAGGTCAGCATATTCAGACTCAGAATCAGTGGAGATGTTTGATGAGTCATAAGAGAAAAATGAAGAGGAATTGGGTGTTTCAGGCTTAGAAGCATTAGAGGCGTCTGAAAGGTGAGGCTGGACAGTATGATAGTGATACTGGTCCATCGGGTTTTTATCCTTTTGAGGGGGCTCAGGATAGACTTGTGGTGGTTCTCCTGGAGGGATTATAGGTGTGGATGAGGAGGCGGTGGCCTTGGGACGTGGTTCAGAGGTGTTGACTTGAGATCTTGGTTTTTTGAATAAAGATGGTTGAGGAGGTAGTGGGAGATGAGAGAAACCAAAAGGTTGATGATAAGCAGGTTGTTGAAATTTAGATGGTGGATAGAAAGGTACAAATGCATCAAAGAGTGGAGGAGATACTGGTGTAGTTTGAGGTAAGATGATGGAGGATAAGAAGCTTTTTTCGTTTTCTTTTTCTTCTTTTTCTTTCTCCGCATGACTTCCAATTCTTCTTCAACATCCGTATGATCCAGGCAAGGACAATCCGGATTGCACATATGGGCTTCAGGGACATCCCATAGAAAGTGACCATTAAGCTTAGCAGGATATACAGGATACCCATCTGATGAAAAACCATCAATGGGAAGGTTCTTTTCTTGGCCAGTTTGCACTGCTGTGATCATAGCAGTATAAGGAAGCTGGGGAACGTCTGGAGTGGGCTGAGCATCAGGGGTTTGAAAGGTAAGTTGGACTTGGCCATTTGGATGTCTGGTAAAAGTGGCTTCCGTGGTTTGAACTGGGTCAGAATTTTGGTGAAAGTGCTCATAGTTGGTTAGCCATTCAAGAGGCATAAGTTTGAGCAGATCTTGTTTTGGAATCTGTTTGGGGATTTGGATGATGGTTGGAATTTTGTCTGTATCAGCCAATATCATCAAAGCATCAGAGGTTGTGTCTGGTGTAGGTAGATCTAGTGCATGATTTTGTAATCAATACACTATTTGGTGATGGAGGGTTGCAATTTTGGAGGTAGGTGTTTGTTCTACTCCTTGGAGCTGGATTTGGACTTTAAGTGTGGTTGGAAGGTTGGGATCCTCAAGAGAGAGGTTGAAATTGGGGTAAAAGGTTAAGAGGACACTACCAGCATGAAAGGTTGTCAGAACAGTTCCAATGACTGCATGTTGGTACTCCTTGAACCTGGTGTCTAGGAGAGCAATTCTGGCTGTAACAGGTAAGCCTTTGCGATCATGAAGTGTGAGAATCAACCGGACACCACCAAGATGGAGGTGTGTGTATCCTTCTCGTTTCAAGTTGGCGACGAGATCGGACGGTATCTCCATGGTGACATATTGTTCACTCTGAGAGGCTTGTAAAGCACACTGATCCAGTCTAGAAGACTGAACGTATTCTTTGGGGAGTGGCCTTTTAGTGGAGATGAGGGTTCGAATACTTCGGGTAAAGGAGGTTTTCTGTTTGTAGAGGTTGTAAGGACTCATAAGGGGAAACTGGGACTCAGTGACTTGAGCAGATTCTGGAATATAAGAATATTCCACCAGATTTTCTATTTTGGAGGCTATATGTTTAGAGCATGATTGAGGAAGAGAGAGTGTAGAAGAAAGAGAAATAGGAGATGAAGATGATGTAGAAGCTAAAGATGTGTTTGTTTCCATGGTAAGAGAGTTCTCTTCTAGGAGTTCAAATGATTATTCAAATTGCTAATGATACCACCTCGGCTGGAAGTGTGGCTCTGATACCAGTGGTGGTGTGGTACGTGGCTTGTGATCTCTCAGTGCAGACCAGACTGACGCCCATTCGGGTTCGCTTCTGGAATTTACGTCGAGAGTTTCCTGCCGATATACCCTTATCCACCAAATATCAAATCCGAAATTCATTTACTAAAAAGGGTTTTTCACGATACCACCCGAAAACACGGCACTCATGGCCTTTAAAAAGGGTGAACGTTGTGAGAAAACATTTTTGTTGGATAAAAATCGGTTTTGAGTGGATAAAACAGGACCTTTCTGATGCACAGGATCCTCAAGCGAGGCAAGTGCAGAGCATACTCAGATTTGAAATAGAGGTGAGCGTATCATTTGTAACTTAAATAACTTCTTTGAATCCTGGAAGAGAGAGAGAGGTTTTAAGGAAACATGGCTTGAAAGATACTTAAGCTTTTATTTCGAAATTGGCTTCTGGCTCCCTTGACAATGAAACTAAGGGTGCCTTATATAGCAAATCCTTGAGAACATGATCTCTCAAGTGATTATGACACGTAGCACACCTTTGCTTAAAATAAAGTAAGCCAACCATGACTTGTACAAAAGACAAGCATTAAAGTAAAACATACTTACATGGACGCTTGCAAAAAGTAAAGCACGCCGACATAGACTCTTAATTAAAATAAAGCATGTCTAGAAAGACTTGAAATAAAATAAAGCACACCGACATAGACTTGACACATATACAAAAGACAAATGGGAGTCACATGTTTGGCATGAAGAGGGGTGTGAGAGCGACAATTATGGCGTGGATGGATAACGCCTTGGGGACACGTCGCCTGTTTCTTTTTCATATCGGCGCTTGTGGAGGTGTCGTTGTCGCTTGTCCAGATACTTCTCAGCTTGGAGAACTTTGTCTTCATCAGCGGCAGACATGGGTGGTGATGAAGAATGAGGAGTATCAGTAGGTAGGATGGACTGAAAATCTTCCCATGGGTCCTGTGCGTCTTGGAATAAGACATTGGTGTAGTCAGGACGTTGTTCCATAACGAGGAAACCTTGAGGACGTGAATCTGAACCTGTGGAACTGGAACTGGGAGCATGACCTTGTGTTTTTGGAATGAGTTCAAGGGTGTGTGATGGTCCAATGGAGGTGTGGTGAATATTTGTGGCAGGTGGAGGAACATTGTTGAGTTCCATAAGATAGGCTTTAAGGGCAGAAGTGACTGTGGTATTATGGATGAACTGATAAGGATGGGAGTAGGTTTTCCATTCATATGCCATGTCCTGGGTCCAATAGTCTCGTGTGGTTGGATGTTGAAAATAAGGCATGTGGATAATGAAGGCTGAATGCCACATGTTGGCTTCTTGTTCGGGCATGTTGTCTAAGTTGTGAAAGGTAGACAAATGCTGGAGTTGTTGGCGCCACCATGTGAGAGGCGAATACCATTCAAAGAGAGTCCATAAGAGGTCTGGAGAGAACTCTGAAGTGGTCAGGTGAGTTAGCACTAGTTTGATGGGGAAAACTAGCTTCGTAGCATATAAGGTGGTGAGACACCACATATACCAAAGCTCATCTTCGGAGATGGTGAGAGAGGACAGAGTGAGGCCTGTGAGAAACAGGTGCTCCATGCAAAGGTTAGGAAATCGATCAGGATATTTGGACTGAACATTAAAGAAATACCTGTAGAGAAACTTCTTTGCAAAGTCTTGTAGTTGATAGGCTGATTGGAAAGGGATATTCATGGGGAAATGTCTCTGGGTAAGGGCTTTGAAGGGAAGTTGGCGATTCATGGCTATAACTGGAATGGTGTGAATCGAGGAGATGAGTGTATGCTTATTTATAGTTGGACGGGTAAGGAAGTCGGGAATGAGGTTCTGGTTGCCTTTGATATGTTGAACAGTGAAGACATATGTAGCAAACCAAGTCTTGAGGCTAAGTAATTGCTTGTCAGGTAGCAATTTGTTCTTGAAGTCAAAGATTCGGGGAAAAGAAGAATTATCCATGTTGATGAGGAATTTGTGGTTGATGAGATGGAATTCGAATTTTTTGATTCCATACTTGACTGCTAGAATCTCCTTGTAGATCACATGGTAGTTCTTTTCAGAGTCTTTGAATTGTCCACTGGCATGTGCACAGAAGTGACGCACACCATCAAGATCTTCAAGAAGGATGGCACTCCAATAAGCATCGCCGGCATCTATCTGGAGGATGCGTTGTCCACTTGTGGGAATTCGGAGTGGAGGAGGTGATCGAGCGATCACCTTTAGTTGCTTGACAGCTTCTGTCTGAGAAGGGCCCCATGGAGGACACTGTTTTTTGAGCATGCGGGACAGCTGGCTGGTGTGAAGGGCAACTCTTGGGATAAAGTCACGGACATAGTTAACAATTCCGAGAAATTGTTGTATCTGCTTTCGATTGAGATTTGTGTCCGGGAATTTTAATAATTCAACTGCAATGTGGGGACCAGGCTGGTACTGGCCGTCTTAACACTAACTTGTTTGAAGATTTCAAGAATCTCACTTGTGGATTTTCCCTTCTTTCCTTTCGCTAACCTTTGAGGAAATGGAGCTTTGGGAATATATTCTCACGGGTTGGTTTCTTCTTTCTCCTCTGATTGTGAGTCCTCAACATTCATAGGTATAATTTGATTTTCTTTTGTCTCCACTTTGCTGGCGACTTCCTTTCCTTTTCGCAAGGTCATATGCTTTGACCTCTCTATGTTGCTGTGGTGAACTGGTACTTGCTTCATGTACTCCTTTAGGATTATGAACTGGTTGACTTGGAAACTTGTCTTTCTCAACAGTCATTGCTAAGGTCTAAACTGAAGAAGCAAGTTGTCCCACTATTTTCTCTAGCCTTGAAACTGATTGGGCTTGGAAGTTGAAGCATGCTCTCAACTCATTTCGTAGTCCATCAATGATGCGGTTCTGTTGCTCAATTGTGGAGTGCGTAACATTCTTGAAATTTTGGAATGCATCCTTCCATGGTCTGGGTTGTGAGTAGTTCTGGTTTTGATTGTATGGTCTAAATGAGAGCTGAAAGGCTTGAGGATTTTGAGGAATTGGTTACATTGGTAGAGATGAAGCTACTGGTCCATTCTGTTGGAATCCTTTAGGTAATGAAAAATTGGGGTGGTCTCTCTGCCCAGGGTTATATGTGTTGGAGTATGGGTTGTAATTTGATGGTTTTCTCATTACACCTATGGCATTGGTTTGATCTAAGTATGAGTCATGGCCATGTGGTTATGTTGATTTAGCAGTCGATAACGATGCTATTTGTCGAGCGAGACCTTCAACTATCTCCTTAACTTCTTTGATTTCTGAACCTAACTCGCTAATGTGAACCTCATTTACTCCCTTAATTCTTCTATATTCCTAAGTGGTCGACTCCGTTGTTGGGAATTATCCCTTGTCGCTGGAAGAATTCCCAAATCTCTTATGCACGTTTTGACATTAGCTCTCCTCTACTTGTTGCCATTAGCCATTCTTACACATTCGGCAATAATCCCTCTAAAAAGTATTGGTGTTGGTGCCATTTCTGGTACCTAGATGTGGATACTTCAAGAGTAGCCCATTGAATCGCTCCCATGTTTCAAAAAACCGCTCGTCCTCTCTCGGGGTAAACTCCGAGATTTCCCTACAAATAGCATTGGTTTTATGCACTGGGAAATATTTATTCAAAAATTTTGTTACCATTTGTTCCCAAGATCTAATGCTATTAGCAGATAAAGTATTTAACCATGAACGAGCTCTATCCTTTAAAGAAAATGGGAATCATCTAAGTTTAACATCATCGTCTGAAAAATTCTCATATTTAAATGTTTGACAAATAGCATGAAAATCATTCAGATGATTATATGGGTCCTCATTTTCAAAGCCATAGAATGTGGGGAGACAATTTAGCACACTAGGTTTTAGTTCAAAACTTCTAACAGCTACATTTGGTTATCTTATGCATGATGTGCTCAAATTAGCTAAAGAACTGAAATAGTCCTTAAATGGCCTCTCCTGTGGTTGCAAATCCATTTTATTTTTAATTTGTTTATGTGTGCTAAGTGTTTTCTCAAGTTCAAGGTCTATAGGTTCAAGATTAGGTAATCATGACCTACAACCATGCATGCAAAACAAAGAAAATAAAAATAAAGATGGGAACAAAATAAATAAAAATAAAGAAGAGGGAGAAATTACGATACTAACCTTATTGCGCTATTACAACCTTACTATAAAAACACACTAAAAAATACGTGAAAATAAATTAACTAAAAATAAATTAATAAGATAAACAAAAAAATTACAAAGAAAAATAAATTGAAAATTAAATTTCAGAATTTTAAAGAAGAGAAAAAGAAAAGAAATACAAGAAAATAATTAAATGGAAATATTCACAAAAATTAATTTTATGAATTAAAATTACTTACCTCCCCGGCAACAGCGCCAAAAACTTGTTGTGCAAATTTTATTGAACTCACAAGCGCACGAATCTATTGTAGAATAGACTAATGGTGACGAGTGTCGATCCCACGAGGAGGTGGATTTTAATTGTGTGTAGAATTAATTTGTAAATGGGTGGTTGGATTTGTGGTGAAAATGATTTGGATTATCCTAAAATTGGAATTGAAATGGCGAGAATAAATTAAAGAGAAATCTATTAAGATGACGTACTTTGGTATCTGGATCTATATCAATATGCATCATGGGCTAAATAATCCTTATTAATGCCAATTAAATCATGAGGAGGGAATCCACACCTCATGAACCACGCTTTAATTAATATCGTGCTAAGTGCTTATCGTCCCAAATAATAATAATTTTGTACTAGGGAGTCGGTGAAACCAAGGCGGTACTAGACAAGATTAGTATTATTTGTCGACGAGAATTCAAAACATCCACAAAAATTAGAGGGAAAGAGAAAGTAAATTTACCAAATAAAGCCCATGACACATGTTGAGACTTCACCTTCAACCAAGCTTGAAAGAAAATTAGCCACTCATAATTGAACTAAGGGCAAAATGAGAATTTATTAAAATACGTAGAAAATACAAGATGGAGAAGAAATTATAGAAAATGGATCCCAAAAATGGATTCAAGGCTATCAAATTAGGGGGGATGCCCCCTTTTTATAGATACATTGAGTAAATCGTGGCCATCGGATTAAAAACAGTTTGAACGCTCAAGATTGCACCACGTCATCGGTCAACAGTACGTGGATTGACCACACGGGTGAACAGTAACACAGTTTGACCCGAGTTGAACAGTGACGCGGTTTGGTTGAAAATAATCCTGTGTGATGCATGTATCGTACGCGAGATTTTTAGTCCATTGATATGTTGCCACATCACCATCAACAGTACATAAGAATTTTAGTCCAACAGGATCGTGACACCTCATCAGTCAATGCCACCTCATCGGTCAATGCCACATCATCGAACAATGCCATATTATTGATCAATGTCACATCATTGGTCAATGCTACATCTTCGATCTGTCTATGTGAACAGTGACGTTGAGTGAATCAAATGAGTCGTTGGAATTCCAAAGCCTGAACAAGCTATAATAAATTTGTCATAACTCTTAGGCAACTCCAAATTCAGCTCTATTATCTTTCCAATGGTATATAGCTTGCACATTAGTTCTGGCTCAATCAATACTATTTTTATTCCAAATTTGCCCTTTCTATATTGGATCCAAATTTGAATAAGGCCATATTTGATCTAAAATTATGAAGAACTAAACATAGGGATTCACATTGTAGGACAATTGGAACCTAGAACGCATAATGCTATATCTAATGTTAACGTAACAACTAGTCATTGTTAGGTTGTTTTTAGATATAAGATATCCAATAGGCGACAGTTGAGGATGCCTGAGGGATTATGCCAGTGTTGTAGTAGATGTTGTAGCAATAAAATCTTAAGTCGAAAAATAGTCAATACCATTAAGTGATTTTAAGCACTCAACTACTCATTTCTTATTGAGTTTGTCCTTGTGTATGACTTCAGATTTTTCTTATTGCATTTTGTTAGTTGGATTTTTAATTAGTTAGTTTATTAGTTTCATTAATTATTTATTTTACTTTAGCGTGAAATTGCACTGTTACGATATGCTGTAGCAAATCTTATAACATCAATCCTTGTGGAGATTATCTGAATACTCACCATTATATTACTTGCAAATGGCAACAGACATCAAATAATCTATCACTTACTCTAAGATTTCACCAAATATTATTCTGGCAATGATCGTCCTCTAGATATGGACCCATTTAAAATTGTTAAAGTAGGTTGTAGTCATCATCATCTAAACAAGAGATTAAAGTAAGTGATTACCTAATTACGATTTTCAGCATGCATAAGCATTTTACCAGAATATTTTCAATTGCCCACTAATGTGCTGACAATCTGCATGATAGAAGTTCAATAAATTTCGAAGCTAGAGGACAAAAAAATACTATAGAGATAATTCACAAAGCAACAACGAAATCTCATTCGATGCTAAAATAACATTTGATAATAAAATAACAACTTTACTCATGCTCCATTCATGATCAAGAGTATTCTCAAGAAACGACAACCTCATCTCTAATGCAAAAAGATTGAAAAAAAAAATAGAATCTCAATCTACCTTGAGCAGTTGGTTCACATAGTTCAGGATAATATGTTGCCTAGAAAAGAAGAGGACATTTTAGAATGAGTTAATGCTTGTTCGATTTTAACCCTAATAATAAGGGCCAAGACAAAAATTTTGAATTTTGATTATGAACTGAAAAGCACACAAACCATAACACATACATCTTCAACAATTGTTATAATATTTAGATGAAGAGCATGCAATATCTCATTCCAAAATCACATATAATAATGCATCCTTGTCAACATATTGATTGCAATACTTGCAACAAGAACACCTCATGTTGAAATAAATATTGAACTAGTTGAAATATGTTTTAGTTGAAATAAAGTTTACAGAGCAAACATAGCAAGAATAATTGTGAAGTTGAAATTGGGTTTAATAGCAAATCAGTCAATTTCCTCCTACATTAACTTGAATCAAACCAAATGATAGTTTATCAATTCAAACAAAGAATAATATTAACTAAAACATAATATGAAAAACACAATAAAAGAATTGAACCTAACCAAATGAAAATTTATCAGAATAATATGAACCCGAACATGATATGAAAAAAAAAAATTAACCCAGACAAAGAATGATACCAACGCAGCAATGTCAATCCTCAAAATTTATCCAAAAATATGCACCACCACCACCACTGTAATCCTCAATGCAACAGCAGCAGCAGTAGCAGCCGATCCTAAATGCAGTAGCTGCAGTCAATCCACCATTATCCGAAGCAGAGCAAAGACATGCCACCACTAAAGTCGAAATGGGGTAGAGATACAGCAGCAACAACAGTAGTTGATCATCGACATAGCAGCAGTCGTCAATCCACCACTAGCCGAAACAAAGCAGAGACACAGCACCTGCCGCCGCCACCAACCGAGAGGGAGCCGAGACACAGCAGTAGCAGTATCCGATTTTGCTTGAAGAACTGTGACAAAGAGAGAGAGTCATGGCAATGAATTGTGGTTGAAGAAAAGGAGTAACCAAGGGGGAGAGAGAGCTATGAATTTAAAAGTAGTAGTGAATTATGGTTGAAGAATAAGGGTATCCTGGGTTTTGCTTTTTAATTTATTTTTTGAGTTTGGATTGTGATTCATTGAGAACATGTTAAACATGTTCTTAGTTTTATAACTATAAAGTGAAATCTGAATTATTTGTTTTATGATTTTTTTTAAATTTAATTTACCAAGCATCTATTATATCTTTATTCTCTCAAAACGAAAGTGAAAACGTCACCCTAAAAATGGTATCGAATAGGATCGCCTTCTTAAAATACACAATAAACTTCATCACTTTTTATTAATTTTACAAAATATAGATGTTTTATGTGGTTTTGAATTGAAAGTATTAATTGCAACTTACAATTTTACTAGTTTGTGAAATGAATTTGTATATCTATTTCCTTTATACTCCGTAAAAGGCCATAGCTTCACACAAAGTCCATTCAATGTCATCAACTTCCTTGTCAACATCTTGCAAGATTCAATTGTGAAAAATACGTATAATCATAAAAATGAGGAAAAAAAGAGGAGAGAAAGAGAAATTAAGTTTGAGAATTTTAGGGTTTTATATAAAATGGCAATAGGGAGGCGAAGGGACTGACATCCCCTTACCCATTCCTTACATTTTGTATATTGTCCCATCCCTATCCCCATCAAAATTACTTGAGGAGAAAGATGAGATCCCAAATAATAACATGGGATCACTATGCATTCCTCTTCTCCAAATAATTGATATATTTTTAGTTTCCATACTTGGTTTAATCATATTGAAAAAAATTAAATAAAGTTTGGGAATATATCTTACATTGACTTATTCTATTACAAAATTTACACCATAAAATACAAGTCACCAAAGTAATTATCCTCACCAACATTCATAAACCTGTAACAAAAAGCAAAAAAAATTACTTTTATATCAATAATGAAATAAATGAAGTGGATATAAATACTTAAATAAATGAGTTGAGGACATGACGTGTTACTAGGTATGATGAGATGAGGATGAGCTAGATGTTGGCTACAGAGCGAATAATTTGGAAAAGATGAGTGAGAATGTGTGGGAATGGTTTAGAGTTTGATTTGTAATTGTGCGCTTGGGGGCTGTGGGCTTTGAGTTGCGGGTAAATCTAAATTATATCAAAGTCTTAATATTAAGTAATATTTATATTATTTGTATAAATATTTTGATATTTTTTATTTACACTAATATTTAATATTTTACAATTAAATTTTATTATTTATTCACAATAATTCTAGAAAATAAAAATTAAAATTAAAAATTAAAATGGGACAATGGGAAAATGAGGGATTAAGATTCTACCCTATCCTTATCCCTCCCTCAAATAAGAAATTATAGAATCACTCTCGCACCCTCCAATTGGAAAGAAATCCCAAGCCCCGTCCTTGTAGGAATTTTTGACATCCCTACCCATTTGGGATTACTTTTGAGAAGCTCAAAAATAATTTTAATAATTAAAAAGTAATTTTGTTGTTTGGAATTCTTTTAGAAATAACTTTTAGCAAAGTCACCCCAACTTACAAGTAGTCTTGAAAAACAAAGAAAAAGTAGTTTTCAAATTTTGATTTTAAGAATTAGTTTTATATTTAATACAATTTCATAATATTCTCATAAATATTATAAAAATCTAAAATTATTCTTATCATTCTTATTACAAACGTTTATTGAGATAACAAAATAAACAATAAAATTGAAAATGCAAACATTTATTTTAGTTATCAATTGTTATAACTCAAAAAAAAAATTTATACTATTTTAACTAGATTTTGGAGGGAGGGAAAGAAACTAAAAATTTACTTAAATAAATAAAAGTTATATTAGGGTGATAGGGGTGCCTCACGTACTCAAGGTTTGTTATCTGAGATGGTCTTAGATGAAGCTTGGGAAAGAATGGAAGAAGTGGGACTATTGTGAAAGGCTTATATCCAAAGTGAGAGAAAGAGAGTTGGATTGATAGGTTGTGTTTAACCTATAAAATGATGAAAAGCAGTTAGAGGTGGAACTGGCGGTGGCTGGCGACCACACTTCAACGCTAAAGTTAGTTTTTGGACAACTTTTTGGTTGTTAAGAGCTTGACAACTGTTAACAGTGGTGGCTACATGATGAAAAAGGCCTTAGCACTTAGGGTGTGTGTGTTTGGTTATGAATGAGAAAAATAAAACCTGAGCACCTTTATATGGAAAGCCCTGGGGTGCATGGTCGTCTTCCCACCAAGAGAGTTTTTATTAGTCTACCCAAAGGATATTTCTATCCATTGGCTCATATAATCATTTGGAGCATTGGGAGCACGCTTGGAGGGCAAACTATTGAATCATTTTTATAGTTTGTCCACACTTACACATGTTGGATGTTGGCGGGTGGTCTCGCGTGCCTCAGTAAAGGCTACCTAGCATGGCTAGCATGGGTAGGTGGTTCCAACTGTCCTTTCAAGCTACTTTTTAGCCTCTTTTGTAGGTATGGTAGCCTGCAATCTCTTCTTTTTCAACAAAATATTCCATATTCGATTCTACAAAATCAAATATTCTCTTTAAGACATGGAAATATTCCACATAACTGACGTTTTTTGTATTTTCTTTAATTATTCTGTCTTCAATATGGCATACCCTTGTATCGGTTCAATTATCAAGTGTGCCCAGTGTAAGTTGGGTACCCTCTGGTGAATATTTTTAATCATACAATTTTTCATCAACATATTGCGCTTCATTATTAATCTTCAACTCATTCCCCAAAAAACAACCCCTTAGTTTCTTTATGGCGAAAGCATTTGAGGCATAAAAAACTCTTAGAAGGATTGCGAATGACAAGGGGCAATGTTTGGTCGTTCTTCACAGATGGTTGGTTAATAAAGGGGTGCCTCAAATACCATTTCTTTGAGTTGGCTCTTTAGGTCTCCATGCGCAGAAATGGCTCCATTTTCTTTCTTTTTTTTTTAGCCCAATGAACAGCGATTCCCTAGATGTCTCAACTACCATTCCTTCCATATAGAGGGTCTAGCCTCCTTGCTTCCCATGGGTAGCTGAGGCTTTTGGTTCCTCTAGTGGTTCTTCCACTCAGCCATCTAAAACTTAGATATCGTTGCCTCGCTTACTTAATAAAAGTGCTCGTGCAAATGGGCGCAACTGAAAAACGGGTAGCTCAGGGTACCCTTATTCCTTGCAAAAAAAATTGTGATCCTTCTTCTCTCTGCCTGAGAATTTCTTTATAGAAGAGCTGAATCTAGTAGCGAATGAATTTTTTTTTCATTTTTCTGGGTTTATGCACAATGTTATTGAGAATATTATCCCATGGGAGAAGCTTGCTTAGGAAAATAAAACTTTGAAAGGACACTTCAATAATCTGTTCGAGGAGAAAGCTTGTGAACCTGCAAAGTCGGGGCTACTGATACCCAGGGTAAAGAGATAGGTAAACAAATTAGTCATCCTAAAGGCTACAGCCCAATCTGAAAGTTTACGGAGGTTATCTAGTGTACCCTAGCAAAATCCTCATTAGGTACCCCATTCACTAAAGCTCATAATTCTGCCACCTTCAGAACTTCTGCTAATCCCCTTATTCTAGAAGATGAAAGTAAAGATGACCTACTTGCTGTTAAACTAGTTTGGCACTACTGTTTGCTTGTTGGAATTTTTCTCTCCTTGTGTAATTAAAATTATTTTCTTCGTGTCTAGCTTATAGAGTTTATAACAAAAGAAGCTTAGTTGTGGAAGAGTCTATGCATGTTACTTTTGATGAGTCTAACCCATCCTCTATGGAGAAAGGAGTTGTTAATGATGTTAACATAAATATTTCTTTATTGATTTTGATGATAACAAACATGGTTAAGATTTATTAATCTTTTAAAAGCTCAAAATAGTTTTCATATATTTTTAAATCATCATTCGCATTTTATGAAGCCGTTATATTTTGGTTATTCTCATTTTAATGGTTTCAAATTGAAAAAGCTTTAAGATTTTTTATCATAACAAGTATTGCTTAAAATCTCGAGAATGGACTAAACTGTAAAGTTTTATAATGGTTTGGGCCATAGTATGAATTTAGAAGTTTTGGGGTCAAACGGTATTTTTGCAAAAATAGTACACTATAGTAGTTACTATAGAAAACAGCAGCCCGACATCTGGTTAATGGCTCACTGACATTGAACAAAATTGAAGATAAGTCTCTGGACACTAACGACGATCCGACATCTGGTTAACGGCTAGCCGACATCGAATAGAAGTGAAGATAAGTCTTTGGACACTAACGATGATCCGACATCTGGTTAACGGCTCATTGACATTGAACAGAATTGAAGATTAGTCTTTGGACACTAATGGCAATCCGACATCTAGATAACGGCGATCCAACAATTTGAAAATCCAGCCCAACGATCATATTGACCAGTCAAACGACGACCCAACATCTAGTCATCTCCAACTATAAATAAGTTCATTCAAATTCAAACAAGAAAAATCACAACACAACCATTGAGCTTATATTTGAGAATACAATCTTCATAGAGCTTTAAAACACATTCTTATTTCACCCATTCACACATTGGGCATTGATTTATAATCTTAAATATTGTGTGAGATAAAAACAATTTTTAATCTTCTACTTCATCTTCATCTCCTATTTCTCTTTCTTCTACTCTATCTCTTCCTCAATCATGCTCTAAACACATAGCCTCTAAGATAGAAAACCTTGTGGAATATTCTTATATTCCCGAATCTGCTCAAGTTAATGAGTCCCAGTTTCCCCTCATGAGTCCTTACAACCTCTACAAACAACAAAAGTCCTTCACCCGAAGTATTCGAACTCTCATCTCTACCAAAAGACCACTTCCAAAAGAATATGTCCAGTCTTCAAGACTAGACCAGTGTGCTTTACAAGCTTCTCAGAGTGAACAATACGTCACTATGGAGATACCTTCCGACCTCATAGCCAACTGGAAACGAGAAGGCTACACACACCTCCATCTTGGTGGTGTCCGGTTGATTCTCACCCTTCATGGGCGCAAGGGCTTACCTGTCACAGCTAGGATTGCTCTCCTAGACACCAGTTTTAAGGAGTACCAACATGCAGTCATTGGAACCGTTCTGACAACCCTTCATGCTGGTAGTGTCCTCTTAACCGTTTACCCAAACTTCAACCTCTCTCTTGAGGATCCCAACCTTCCAACCACACTTAAAGTCCAAATCCAGCTCCAAGGAGCAGAACAAACACCTACCTCCAAGATTGCAACCCTCCATCACCAGATAGTGTATCGATTACAGAATCATGCACTAGATCTTCCTACACCACATACATCCTCTGATGCTTTGATGCTATTGGCTGATACAGACAAAATCCCAACTATCATCCAAATCCCCAAACAAATTCCAAAACAAGAACTGCTCACACTCATGCCTCTTGAATGGCTAACCAATTATGAGCACTTTCACCAGAATTCTGAACCAGTTCAAGCCACAGAAGCCACTTTTACCAGACGTCCAAATGGCCAAGTTCAACTTACTTTTCAAACTCCTGATGCTCAGCCTACTTCAGACGTTCCACGGCTTTCTTATACTGCGATGATCACAGCAGTACAAACTGGTCAAGAAGAAAACCTTCCTATCCATGGCTTTTCCTCCGAAGGGTATCCCGTATATCCTGCCAAGCTTAATGGTCATTTCCTATGGGATGTTCCTGAAGCCCATATGTGTAATCCGGATTGTCCTTGTTTGGATGATACGGATATTGAAGAAGACTTGGAAGTCATGCGGAGAAAGAAAAAGAAAAAGAAAAAAGCTTCTTATCCTCCGTCATCTTGCACATCCTTTCCTCCACAACCTCCACCGGATCCAAAACCTCCTGTTCAACCAATCAGGTCTTGTCTTATGTTTTCAAGTCACTCTTATGAAAACACCTTTCCACCCCTTGAAAAACAAACAGATCCACAAACTCGTGTTACCTCAAAACCTTTTGTGCAATCTCCAGTTTAAGCCTCTGGGCAACCTGAAGAGCCCAAACAATATAAAGCTATCTTGAATTGGCAAACCAAAAATGCCAATGCTCAAAATCATTCTCTCCAACAACTCGGTAAGAAAATTGACCGTGTTGCAACTCAAGTCTCCCAGACTGAAACCAAAGTTGATTCCATCACCAGTCGCTTGGATCAAATGTACATCCGTCTCCACGATCGGATTTCTGAGATAGACACCGATCTCAGATATATGATTAAGAATCATATCTGGGGTCCAGAGTTCAATTCCAAAGAAGCCGAGATCAGAAAACTCAAAGCTGAGGTATCCAGAATTGATGCTGAAAAGGTTCGACCATCTCTTTTCACCCGACCTCAACCTACACCAGTATCTCCTCCACTCTTTGATGCATTTGTACCTTTCTATCCACCATCTAGATCTCAACAACCTACTTATCAGCAACCTTTTGGTTTCTCTCATCTTCCAGTACCTCTTCACCCATCTTTATCCAAAAAACCACGATCTCAAGTCAACACCTCTCAACCACGTCCCAAGGCCACAACCTCTTCATCTACACCTATTATCCCTCCAAGAGAACCACCACAAATCTATCCTGAGCCTCCTCAAAAGGATAAAAACCCAATGGACCAGTATCACTATCATACTGTCCAGCCTCACCTTTCAGACTCCTCTGATTCTTCTGAGCCTGAAACACCCAACTCCTCCTCATCTTCCTCTTATGAATCATCCAGTGCCTCCACTGATTCTGAGTCCGAATATGCTGGCATCACAGGCATATTAATGGCCACTGAGACTGCAGATCCAAGTGCTTCTACTTCCACTCCTATTGTGGAAGATGACCCTCCAGACCAAGCGTCTCAAACAGACCCAGTGCCACCACCAGTCCATGACCACTCCACTAAACCATCCTCAGCATCTTGGTTCACATTTGATGACATTTCCCGTCACAAATGGGCAGCTCGATTTCAAGAATTTGCTGCTTGGATTGATCTTCAAAGTACCAAGCCTTCTGCTCAATCTCAAACCGTCCTTCGTGAATTCATGGCCCGTTCCACGGGTTCTTTACGAGACTGGCTAGAAAGCTTAGGAGAATTCAGACAACTCCAATTCATTGAAGCTCCGGTTGGTACAGCCCTCAATATCATTCATGAGCAGTTCCTCGGTGAAAAAACTGCCTCCACTGAAGCGGACAGAAAAGAATACCATCAGATGAAATGCTGCTCTCTCAAATGCCATCTGTTGGATGCTCACTACAAAAGAATGAGCATTCTCTTCTACAAGCTCAATGGCTTCAACGAGCCATCTTTGAAACATGTCTTCATTGCTTCTCTTCCTGCTGAGTTACAGCCTGATCTTCAACGAAAACTCACAGCCACCAATATGAGCATAGCTGATATCTCTTTGGGAAAGATTTTCCAAATGGCCATCTCATCTCTTGACAAGCTCTGTGAACAGAAAGCATTCTTCAAAGATCTCATGGAAGACAAAAAACCCTTCTCTGATGCTTGTCGAAAACCTCACCTCAAGATAGAATGCAAAGATGAAAAGAAGTGTACATGCTCACCCAAAAAGAAAAAACACTTCCACAAAAAATCCTCCTCCAAAAAACCTTTCCAGTATTTCAGAAAGAAAGATCCTTCTCAGTACCGAAAGAAAAAGTCCAACCGTTGTTTCATTTGCAAGAAACGCGGTCACTTTGCCCGAAATTGTCCCAATAAATCGGCCAAAGCTGTTCGCCTTATCCATCATCTTGAAGATTCTTCCCTGTTATCTGAGAATGAGGATGTTGAATCCAATTTTTCAGAACAATCCATACAAGATGACCAAACAGCCTTTCTCATTGCCGAATCGTCTGATTCTGAGGACATTTCAGTCATCTCCACTGTCCAGACTGTTAACCATGTCTCCACCATTCCTCGTCCCTCTCTCAAAATGTCCATCCTTCCATCTAAATTCCATAAACCTATCCCTGTTATTGGGTTCCTTGACACTGGTGCAGACACCAGTATGATTGATCCCTCTGTCCTTCCATCAACCTACTGGGAACCTCACTCCAAACTCTTTCGAGCCGTTAATGGTGAAACCTTTGAAACCACTTTGATTACCAAAAAACCCATTGGTATTCAATTCTTTCCGAATTGCATAATTTGGAAAAAGATTGTAGCCTCCAAACTCCCTGATAAAGATTTGCTCATCGGTTTTGATATACTTCATATAGTCAAAAATCTATTCCTCACTAGTTCTGGAGTCCGCTACAAGCAAATGTTCATGCCTTATACAGATACTCTACGTCTGTATACACTCTCTGAAACACCATCTCCATATAGCCACATCTCACAAAAGTTCTTAGCCTACTGTCCAGAAAACCATTCTCAATTCCATCATCCTTCACCTCTTTAGAAAAATGAAAACTTCTTCATTCACCTTCCCTTTAAACTCAACGAAGACATTAACCCCACAAAAGCCTCACATCCGGGTATGTCTCCTTCAGACCTCTTGCTTGCTAAGCAAGAATGTTCTCAGTTACTTGAACAAGGTCTTATTGAGTCTACCGATTCAGATTGGGCTTGTCAAGCCTTTTATGTCGAAAAAAGATCTGAATTAGTTCGTGGCAAGAAAAGATTAGTCATTGATTATCAACCACTCAACACCTTTCTTAAAGATGATAAATTTCCCCTTCCAAAAATCCAAACCTTGTTTGTCCATCTCCAAGGGGCTCGAATTTTCTCTAAGTTCGATTTAAAAGCCGGTTTTTGGCAACTTGGTATTTCACCAAGCGACCGTCACAAAACTGCCTTCTGCATCCCTGATGCCCATTATCAATGGACAGTCATGCCTTTTGGTCTCAAAGTCGCCCCCTCCTTATTTCAAAAAGCCATGACCAAAATCTTCAATCCTATTCTCCACCATGCATTAGTCTACATTGACGACATTTTATTATTTTCCTCTGACCATGAGAGCCACCAGAAGCTCCTTTTGGATTTCTTTAATGTTGTGCAGGCACATGGCGTTATGCTTTCTGAAAAGAAAAGCAGCATAGGAAAAGAATCTATTGACTTTCTTGGCATGGTGATCAAAGACGGCCAGTACCAACCTGGTCCCCACATTGCAGTTGAATTATTAAAGTTCCCGGACACAAATCTCAACCGCAAGCAAATACAACAATTTCTCGGAATTGTTAACTATGTCCGTGACTTTATTCCACGAGTTGCACTTCACACCAGCCAGCTGTCTCGCATGCTCAAGAAACAATGCCCTCTATGGGGCCCAGCTCAGACAGAAGCTGTCAAGCAGCTCAAGGTGATAGCTCAATCACCTCCTCCACTCCGAATTCCAACAAATGGCCAGCGCATCCTCCAGACTGATGCCAGCGATGATTATTAGAGTGCTGTTCTTCTTGAAGACATCAATGGCGTGCGTCACTTCTGTGCACATGCCAGCGGCCAATTCAAAGAATCCGAAAAGAACTACCATGTGATTTACAAGGAGATTCTCGCAGTCAAGTATGGGATTAAAAAATTCGAATTCCATCTCATCAGCCACAAGTTCCTCATCAACATGGATAATTCCTCTTTTCCCCGCATCTTTGACTTCAAGAACAAATTGCTACCTGACAAGCAATTACTTAGCCTCAAGACCTGGTTTGCTAAATACGACTTCACTGTTCAACACATCAAAGGCAACCAGAACCTTATTCCCGACTTCCTGACCCGTCCAACTATAAATAAGCCTACCCTCATCTCCTCGATTCACACCATTCCAGTTATAGCCATGAATCGCCAACTTCCCTTCAAAGCTCTTAACCAGAGAAATTTTCCCATGAACATCTCTTTCCAGTCAACCTATCAGTTACAAGATTTTGCAAAGAAGTTTGTCTACAGGTATTTCTTTAATGTTCACTCCAAGACACCTGACCGATTTCCTAATCTTTGCATGGAGCATTTGTTTCTCACAGGCCTCACTCTGTCTTCTCTCACCATCTCCGAAGATGAGCTTTGGTACATGTGGCGCCTCACCACTTTGTATGCTACAAAGCTAGTTTTCCCCATCAAACCAGTCCTGACTCACCTTACCACTCCAGAGTTCTCTCCAGACCTCCTATGGACTCTCTTTGAATGGTATTCGCCTCTCACATGGTGGCGCCAACAACTCCAGCATTTGTCTACCTTTCACAACTTAGACAAAATGCCCGAACAAGAAGCCAACATGTGGCATTCAGCCTTCATTGTCCACAGACCTTACTTCCAACATCCAGAAACCAGAGACTATTGGACCCAGGACATGGCATATGAATGGCAAACCTATTCTCATCCTTATCAGTTCATCCATAATACCACGGTCACTTCTGCCCTTAAAGCCTATCTTATGGAACTCAACAATGTTCCTCCACCTGCCACAATTATTCACCACACCTCCGTTGGACCATCACACACTCTTGAACTCATTCCAAAAACACAAGGTCATACTCCAAGCTCCAGTTCAACAGGTTCCAGTTCACGTCCTCACGGCATCCTTGTTACGGAACAACGTCCTGACTACACCAATGTCTTATTCCAAGACGCACAGGACCCATGGGAAGACTTTCAGTCCATCCTACCTACTGATACTCCTCACTCTTCATCACAACACATGTCTGCCGCTGATGAAGACAAAGTTCTACAAGTTGAGCAGTATCTGGACAAGCGACAACGACGTCGACACAAGCGCCGCTATGAAAAAGCAACAGGCGACGTGTCCCCAAGGCGTTATCCATCCACGCCATGATTGTCGCTCTCACATGTGACTCCCGTTTGTCTTTTGTATATGTGTCAAGTCTATGTCGGTGTGCTTTACTTTATTTCAAGTCTTTCTAAGCATGCTTTATTTTAATGTCCGAGTCTATGTTGGTGTGCTTTACTTTATGCCAAGAGTCCATGTAAGTATGTCTTACTTTAATGCTTGTCTTTTGTAAGAGTCATGATTGGCTTACTTTATTTTAAGCAAAGGTGTGCTACATGTCAAAATCACTTGGGAGACCATGTTCTCAAGGATTGCCTATATAAAGCACCCTTAGTTTCACTTGTAAAGGAGGCCAAGGAGCCAAGAGCCAATTTCGAAATAAAAGCTTAAGTTTTTCTTAAACATGTTTCCCTAAACCTCTCTCTCTCTCCAGAGCCGAACCCGAATGGGCGGTAGTCTGATCTGCACTGAGAGATCACAAGCCACCAGGTGAGCGTATCATTTGTAACTTTATTTCAAGTCTTTCTAAGCATGGATAAGAAGGTTTTCTTCTTGACCAGTTTGTACTGCTGTGATCATCGCAGTATAAGAAAGCCGTGGAACGTCTGAAGTAGGCTGAGCATCAGGAGTTTGAAAAGTAAGTTGAACTTGGCCATTTGGACGTCTGGTAAAAGTGGCTTCTGTGGCTTGAACTGGTTTAGAATTCTGGTGAAAGTGCTCATAATTGGTTAGCCATTCAAGAGGCATGAGTGTGAGCAGTTCTTGTTTTGGAATTTGTTTGGGGATTTGGATGATAGTTGGGATTTTGTCTGTATCAGCCAATAGCATCAAAGCATCAGAGGATGTATGTGGTGTAGGAAGATCTAGTGCATGATTCTGGTATCAGAGTCACACCCAACGCCGAGGTGGTATCATTAGTAATTTGAATAATCATTTGATCTCCTAGAAGAGAACTCTCTCACCATGGAAACAAACACATCTTCAGCTTCTACATCGTCTTCATCTCCTATTTCTCTTTCTTCTACACTCTCTCTTCCTCAATCATGCTCTAAACACATAGCCTCTAAAATAGAAAACCTTGTGGAATATTCTTATATTCCCGAATCTGCTCAAGTCACTGAGTCCCAGTTTCCCCTCATGAGTCCTTACAACCTCTACAAACAACAAAAGTCCTTCACCCGAAGTATTCGCACTCTCATCTCCACTAAAAGACCACTTCCAAAAGAATATGTCCAGTCTTCAAGACTAGACCAGTGTGCTTTACAAGCTTCTCAGAGTGAACAATATGTCACTATGGAGATACCTGCCGATCTCATAGCCAACTGGAAACGAGAAGGATACACACACCTCCATCTTGGTGGTGTCCGGTTGATTCTCACCCTTCATGGTCGCAAAGGCTTACCTGTCACAGCTAGGATTGCTCTCCTAGACACCAGGTTCAAGGAGTACCAACATGCAGTCATTGGAACCGTTCTGACAACCCTCCATGCTGGTAGTGTCCTCTTAACCTTTTACCCAAACTTCAACCTCTCTCTTGAGGATCCCAACCTTCCAACAACACTTAAAGTCCAAATTCAGCTCCAAGGAGCAGAACAAACGCCTACCTCCAAGATTGCAACCCTCCATCACCAAATAGTGTATCGATTACAAAATCATGCACTTGACCTTCCTACACCACACACAAGTTCTGATGCTTTAATGATACTGGCGGATACAGACAAAATTCCTACCATCATCCAAATCCCCAAACAAATTCCAAAACAAGAACTGCTCAACCTCATGCCTCTTGAATGGCTAACCAACTATGAGCACTTTCACCAGAATTCTGAACCAGTCCAAGCCACAGAAGCCACTTTTACCAGACGTCCAAATGGCCAAGTCCAACTTACTTTTCAAACTCCTGATGCTCAGCCTACTTCAGACGATCCACGGCTTTCTTATACTGCAATGATCACAGCAGTGCAAACTGGTCAAGAAGAACACCTTCCTATTCATGGCTTTTCATCCGAAGGCTATCCAGTATATCCTGCCAAGCTTAATGGTCACTTTTTATGGGATGTTCCAGAAGCCCATATGTGCAATCCGGATTGTCCTTGCTTGGATGATACGGATACTGATGACATTGATGAAGAATTAGAAGTTATGCGGAGAAAGAAAAAGAAAAAGAAAAAAGCTTCTTATCCTCCATCATCTTGCACATCCTTTCCTCCACAACCTCCACCGGATCCAAAACCTCCTGTTCAACCAATCAGGTCTTGCCTTATGTTTTCAAGTCACTCTTATGAAAACTCCTTTCCACCCCTTGAAAAACAAACAGATCCACAAACCCGTGTTACCTCTAAACCTTTTGTCCAATCTCCAGTTACAGCCTCTGGACAACCTGAAGAACCAAAACAATACGAAGCTGTCTTGAATTGGCAAACCAAAAATGCCAATGCTCAAAACCATTCTCTCCAACAACTCGGTAAGAAAATTGACCGTGTTGCAACTCAAGTCTCCCAGACTGAAACCAAAGTTGATTCCATCACCAGTCGCTTGGATCAAATGTACATCCGTCTCCATGACCGGATTTCTGAGCTAGACACCGATCTCAGATATATGATTAAGAATCATATCTGGGGTCCAGAGTTCAATTCCAAAGAAGCCGAGATCAGAAAACTCAAAGCTGAGGTATCCAGAATTGATGCTGACAAGGTTCGACCATCTCTTTTCACCCGATCTCAACCTACACCAGTATCTCCTCCACTCTTTGATGCATTTGTACCTTTCTATCCACCATCTAGATCTCAACAACCTGCTTATCAGCAACCTTTTGGTTTCTCTCATCTTCCAGTACCTCCTCCACCATCTTTATCCAAAAAACCACGATCCCAAGTCAACATCTCTCAACCACGTCCCAAGGCTACAGCCTCTTCATCTACACCTATTATCCCTCCAAGAGAACCACCACAAATCTATCCTGAACCTCCTCAAAAGGATAAAAACCCAATGGACCAGTATCACTATCATACAGTCCAGCCTCACCTTTCAGACTCCTCTGATCCTTCTGAGCCTGAAACACCCAATTCCTCCTCATCTTCCTCTTATGACTCATCAAACACCTCCACTGATTCTGAGTCCGAATATGCTGACATCACAGGCATATTAATGGCCACTGAGACTGCAGACCCAAGTGCCTCTACTTCCACTCCTATTGTGGAAGATGACCCTCCTGACCAAGCGTCTCAAACAGACCCAGTGCCACCATCAGTCCATGACCACTCCACTAAACCATCCTCAGCATCTTGGTTTACATTTGATGACATTCCCCGTCACAAATGGGCAGCTCGCTTTCAAGAATTTGCTGCTTGGATTGATCTTCAAAGTACCAAGCCTTCTACTCAATCTCAAACTGTCCTTCGTGAATTCATGGCCCGTTCCACGGGTTCTTTACGAGACTAGCTAGAGAGCTTAGGAGAATTCAGACAACTCCAATTCATTGAAGCTCTGGTCGGTACAGCCCTCAATATCATTCATGAGCAGTTTCTCGGTGAAAAAACTGCCTCCACTGAAGCGGACAGAAAAGAATACCATCAGATGAAATGCTGCTCTCTCAAACGCCATCTGTTGAATGCTCACTACAAAAGAATGAGCATTCTCTTCTACAAGCTCAATGGGTTCAACGAGCCATCTTTGAAACATGTCTTCATTGCTTCTCTTCCTGTTGAGTTACAGTCTGATCTTCAACGCAAGCTCACAGCCATCAATATGAGCATAGCTGATATCTCTTTGGGAAAGATTTTCCAAATGGCCATCTCATCTCTTGACAAGCTCTGTGAGCAGAAAGCATTCTTCAAATATCTCATGGAAGACAAAAAACCCTTCTCTGATGCCTGTCGAAAACCTCACCTCAAAATAGAATGCAAAGATGACAAGAAGTGTACTTGTTCACCCAAAAAGAAAAAACACTTTCAGAAACACTTCCACAAAAAATCCTCCTCCAAAAAACCTTTTCGGTATTTCAGAAAGAAAGATCCTTCTCAATACCGAAAGAAAAAGTCCAACCGTTGTTTCATTTGCAAGAAACGCGGTCACTTTGCCCGAAATTGTCCCAACAAATCGGCCAAAGCTGTTCGCCTTATCCATCATCTTGAAGATTCTTCCCTGTTATCTGGGAATGAGGATGTTGAATCCAATTTTTCAGAACAGTCAACCCAAGATAACCAAACAGCTTTCCTCATTGCCGAATCCTCTGATTCTGAGGATATTTCAGTCATCTCCACTGTCCAGACTATTAACCATGTCTCCACCATTCCTCGTCCCTCTCTCAAAATGTCCATCCTTCCATCTAAATTCCATAAACCTATCCCTGTTATTGGGTTCCTTGACACTGGTGCAGACACCAGTATGATTGATCCCTCTGTCCTTCCATCAAACTATTGGGAACCTCACTCCAAGCTCTTTCGAGCCGTTAATGGTGAAACCTTCGAAACCACTTTGATTACCAAAAAACCCATTGGTATTCAATTCTTTCCGAATTGCATAATTTGGAAAAAGATTATAGCCTCCAAACTCCCTGATAAGGATTTGCTCATAGGTTTTGATATACTTCATCTAGTCAAAAACCTATTCCTTACTAGTTCTGGAGTTCGCTACAAGCAAATGTTCATGCCTTATACAGATACTCTACGTCTGTATACACTTTCTGAAACACCATCTCCATATAGCCATATCTCACAGAAGTTCTTAGCCTACTGTCCAGACAACCATTCCCAATTCCATCATCCTTCACCCCTTTGGAAAAATGAAAACTTCTTCATTCACCTTCCTTTCAAACTCAACGAAGACATTAATCCCACAAAAGCCTCACATCCGGGTATGTCTCCTTCAGACCTCTTGCTTGCTAAGCAAGAATGTTCTCAGTTACTCCAACAAGGTCTTATTGAGTCTACTGATTCAGATTGGGCTTGTCAAGCCTTTTATGTCGAAAAAAGATCTGAATTAGTTCGTGGCAAGAAAAGATTAGTCATTGATTATCAACCACTCAACACCTTTCTTAAAGATGATAAGTTTCCCCTTCCAAAAATCCAAACCCTGTTTGTCCATCTCCAAGGGGCTCGAATTTTCTCTAAGTTCGATTTAAAAGCCGGTTTTTGGCAACTTGGTATTTCACCAAGCGACCGTCACAAAACCGCCTTCTGCATCCCTGATGCCCATTATCAATGGACAGTCATGCCTTTTGGTCTCAAAGTCGCACCCTCCTTATTTCAAAAAGCCATGACCAAAATCTTCAATCCTATTCTCCATCATGCATTGGTTTACATTGACGATATTTTATTATTTTCTTCTGACCATGAGAGCCACCAGAAGCTCCTTTTGGATTTCTTTAATGTTGTGCAGGCACATGGCATTATGCTTTCCGAAAAGAAAAGCAGCATAGGAAAAGAATCTATTGACTTTCTTGGCATGGTGATCAAAGACGGCCAGTACCAGCCTGGTCCCCACATTGCAGTTGAATTATTAAAGTTCCCGGACACAAATCTCAACCGCAAGCAGATACAACAATTTCTCGGAATTGTTAACTATGTCCGTGACTTTATTCCACGAGTTGCACTTCACACCAGCCAGCTGTCTCGCATGCTCAAGAAACAATGCCCTCCATGGGGCCCAGCTCAGACAGAAGTTGTCAAACAACTCAAGGTGATAGCTCAATCACCTCCTCCACTCCGAATTCCCACAAATGGCCAGCGCATCCTCCAGACAGATGCCAGCGATGATTATTGGAGTGCTGTTCTTCTTGAAGACATCAATGGCGTACGTCACTTCTGTGCACATGCCAGCGGTCAATTCAAAGACTCTGAAAAGAATTACCATGTGATTTACAAGGAGATTCTCGCAGTCAAGTATGGGATTAAAAAATTCGAATTCCATCTCATCAGCCACAAGTTCCTCATTAACATGGATAATTCCTCTTTTCCCCGCATCTTTGACTTCAAGAACAAATTGCTACCTGACAAGCAATTACTTAGCCTCAAAACCTGGTTTGCTAAATACGACTTCACTGTTCAACATATCAAAGGCAACCAGAACCTCATTCCCGACTTCCTGACCCGACCAACTATAAATAAGCCTACCCTCATCTCCTCGATTCACACCATTCCAGTTATAGCCATGAATCGCCAACTTCCCTTCAAAGCTCTTAACCAGAGAAATTTTCCCATGAACATCTCTTTCCAGTCAGCCTACCAGTTACAAGATTTTGCAAAGAAGTTTGTCTACAGGTATTTCTTTAATGTTTACTCCAAGACACCTGACCGATTTCCTAATCTTTGCATGGAGCATTTGTTTCTCACAGGCCTGACTCTGTCTTCTCTCACCATCTCCGAAGATGAGCTGTGGTACAGGTGGTGCCTCACCACTTTGTATGCTACAAAGCTAGTTTTCCCCATCAAACCAGTCCTAACTCACCTCACCACTCCAGAGTTCTCTCCAGACCTCCTATGGACTCTCTTTGAATGGTATTCACCTCTCACATGGTGGCGCCAACAACTCCAGCATTTGTCTACCTTTCACAACTTAGACAACATGCCAGAACAAGAAGCCAACGTGTGGCATTCAGCCTTCATTGTCCACAGGCCTTACTTCCAACATCCAGAAACCAGAGACTATTGGACCCAGGACATGGCATATGAATGGCAAACCTATTCTCATCCTTATCAGTTCATCCATAATACCACAATCACTTCTGCCCTTAAAGCCTATCTTATGGAACTCAACAATGTTCCTCCACCTGCCGCAAATATTCACCACACCTCCATTGGACCATCACACACCCTTGAACTCATTCCAAAAGCACATGGTCATACTCCAAGCCCCAGTTCAACAGGTTCAAGTTCCCGTCCTCACGGAATCCTTGTTACGGAACAACGTCCTGACTACACCAATGTCTTATTCCAAGACGCACAGGACCCATGGGAAGACTTTCAGTCCATCCTACCTACTGATACTCCTCATTCTTCATCACAACACATGTCTGCCGCTGATGAAGACAAAGTTCTCCAAGCTGAGCAGTATCTAGACAAGCGACAACGACGTCGACACAAGCGCCGATATGAAAAAGAAACAGGCGACGTGTCCCCAAGGCGTTATCCATCCACGCCATGATTGTCGCTCTCACATCACTTTCCACGCAACACATGTGACTCCCGTTTGTCTTTTGTATATGTGTCAAGTCTATGTCGGTGTGCTTTATTTTATTTCAAGTCTTTCTAGGCATGCTTTACTTTAATGTCAGAGTCTCTGTCGGTGTGCTTTACTTTTTGCAAGAGTCCATGTCAGTATGTTTTACTTTAATGCTTGTCTTTTGTACAAGTCATGGTTGGCTTACTTTATTTTAAGCAAATGTGTGCTACGTGTCATAATCACTTGAGAGAATATGTTCTCAAGGATTGTCTATATAAGGCACCCTTAGTTTCATTGTAAAGGGGGAGGCGAAGGAGCCAAGAGCCAATTTCGAAATAAAAGCTTAAGTTTCTCAAACATGTTTCCCTAAACCTCTCTCTCTCTTCTAGGATTCAAAGAAGTTAGTTAAGTTACAAATGATACGCTCACCTCTATTTTAAATCTGAGTATGCTCTGCACTTGCCTCGCTTGAGGATCCTGTGCAACAGAAAGGTCCTGTTTTATCCACACCAAATCGATTTTTATCCAACAAAAAGTTTTCTCACAACGTTCACCCTTTTTAAAGGCCATGAGTGCCGTGTTTTCGGGTGGTATCGTGAAAAACCCTTTTTAAGTAAATGAATTTCGGATTTGGTATTTAGTGGATAAGGGTATATCGGCGGGAAACTCTCGACGTAAATTCCAGAGGCGAACCCGAATAGGCGTCAGTCTGGTCTGCACTGAGAAATCACAAGCCACGTACCACATAACCCACTGCTCTCACTATCTGGTGATGGAGGGTTGCAATCTTGGAGGTAGGTGTTTGTTCTGCTCCTTGGAGCTGGATTTGGACTTTAAGTGTGGTTGGAAGGTTGGGATCCTCAAGAGAGAGGTTGAAGTTTGGGTAAACGGTTAAGAGGACACTACCAGCATGAAGGGTTGTCAGAACGGTTCCAATGACTGCATGTTGGTACTCCTTAAAACTGGTGTCTAGGAGAGCAATCCTAGCTATGACAGGTAAGCCCTTGCGCCCATGAAGGGTGAGAATCAACCGGACACCACCAAGATGGAGGTGTGTGTAGCCTTCTCGTTTCCAGTTGGCTATGAGGTCGGAAGGTATCTCCATAGTGACGTATTGTTCACTCTAAGAAGCTTGTAAAGCACACTGGTCTAGTCTTGAAGACTGGACATATTCTTTTGGAAGTGGTCTTTTGGTAGAGATGAGAGTTCGAATACTTCGGGTGAAGGACTTTTGTTGTTTGTAAAGGTTGTAAGGACTCATGAGGGGAAACTAGGACTCATTGACTTGAGCAGATTCGGGAATATAAGAATATTCCACAAGGTTTTCTATCTTAGAGGCTATGTGTTTAGAGCATGATTGAGGAAGAGATAGAGTAGAAGAAAGAGAAATAGGAGATGAAGATGAAGTAGAAGCTGAAGACGTGTTTGTTTCCATGGTGTGAGAGTTCTCTTCTAGGAGATCAAATGATTAATCAAATTACTAATGATACCACCTCGGCTTTGGGTGTGGCTCTGATACCAGTGGGTTCATTGACACCTTGGAGGCTTGTTTAGTGAAATCCTCAAGCCCAAAAAGCTTGGAGGCGTGGACGAATCTCTCTTCCCTTATCTTTTTATATTGTATGACAATTTATTTTAGAATCCAAATTCACTCCCCCCTCTTGGGTTGCATACTTGTATTTCAATTGGTATCAGAGTCTTGTCTAGAGTAAAAGATCCATGGCAACCCTAAATGACTCGACCTTTAGAGAAGGGCAATCCACAACTAGACCACCGTTCTTTGATGATATTGACTATGCATATTGGAAAACTAGAATGAGAATCTATTTGCAAGCTTTAGATTATGAAATTTGGGAAGTTGTATATGATGGTTTGTTTTTGCCCTTAACTAAAAATGAATTCGGGGAAGATATTCCAAAACCTGCAAGGGAATGGAATGAATTGGAAAAGAGAAAAGCTTCTCTAAATTCCAAAGTTATGAATGCTTTATTTTGTGCACTTGATAAGAAAGAATTTTATCGAGTATCTAGTTGTGAAAGTGCCAATCAAATTTGACACAAACTCGAAGTAGTTTATGAAGGCACAAATCAAGTGAAAGAGTCAAAAATTAGTAGGTACACTCGACAATATGAGTTGTTCCAAATGGAACAAAATGAGAGTATGTACTTTATGTATGCGAGATTTACGGACATAGTAAACACCTTAGGAGCCCTAGGAAAGATCTTCTTAAATAGTAAAAAAGTTAAGAAAATCATTAGGTCACTTCCAAAAGAATGGAGACCTAAAAGAACTGCTATTGAAGAGGCCAAAGATTTAAATGTTTTACCTCTTAATGATTTAATTGGTTCTCTCATTTCATATGAAGAAGATTTGGCAGCAGAAAAAGGGCATGAGGAGAAGAAGAAAAGCATTGCTCTTAAAGCTTTAAAATATTAAAGTGATGGGGAGAGTGAACCAAATGATAAAGAGCTAGCCATGCTAGCAAGGAGGTTCGGAAAATTCTTCAAGAAAACTGGAGAGCGAAGAAATTTCAGAAACTTCAAGAACCAAAGGGAGAAGAAAGAGGTAATCACATGCTATGAATGCAAGAAACCTGACCATATAAGATCGGAGTGCCCACTTATCAACAAATTCAAGAAGAAAGCAATGGTTGTAATTTGGGATGATAGCAAGGAAGATTCAAGTGATGAAGAAGGATCGTAAGAAGTATCAAACCTGGCGCTTATGGCAATAGGAGGGGATGACGATCTTAATGAGATAAGTGATCCCACCTATAATGAATTGTATGATGCTTTTAAAGAATTGCATAATGAGTTGAAGATTGGTAAAAAGAATGTATGTCTTAAAAAGGAAATGGCAAAGCTGAAAAATGAAAATGAATCTCTAAATGCAAAAATTGCATGCCTAGAAGTAGAGAACAAAACATTGCATGATGAAATTAGATTATCAAATGAGAAACCTAGCATCTCACATGAGCATTTAGAATCACACATAGATGATTTGAAAAATGAAAACGAAATGCTTAAGAAAAAGAGCAATGAGTTGAATGAGATTGTTTTGAAATTTACAAATGGGCAAAAGATGTTGGATAATATACTTAACTCACAAAAATGTGCTTTTGATAAAGGAGGACTTGGGTATAAGCCTAACTTGAAGCAAAATTATTATAAGAATTATTTTGGTAAAGCTTCCTCCACAAGTGATCAGAAGATTGTTTGTAATCAAAACGGTCACATGAAATATAGATGTCTCGTTAAAAGGAATGCATATTATGGTGTCAAATGTATTTGGGTTCCAAAAAAAACTATTGCTAACTCTCAAGGACCCAAAAAGCTTTGGGTACCTAAAACTTGAGATTTTCTTTGTAGGGCTTAAAGAAGAAGAAAAATAAATGGTACTTGGACAGTAGTTGTTCAAGGCACATGACTAGAAACTATGCATGGTTCTCAAGCTTCACCAAAATTAAAAATGGTGGAACGTATCTTTTAGAGACAACTCAAAAGGAAAAATTCTTGGAATTGGAAATGTTGGTAAAGTTTCCTCAACTCTAATTGAGAATATATGTTTGGTTGAGAACTTGAAACACAACTTAATTAGTAGTAGTCAACTATGTGACAAAGGTTACAAAGTTATCTTTGATAAATTTAGTTATGTTATTGAGAATTCATGTGATGGCAAGATCTTATTTGTTGGGAATAGATGTGGTAATGTTTACATGATGATAGTTGGTTATGGCAAAAATTGGGTTTCAAAAGGATAAGATTTACAAATCAAAACATCTTTCAAAAATAAAAATCATATTTCTACTTCAAAACCCCTTCAACTACTTCACATAGATTTATTTGGGCCATCTAGATATGTTAGTCTAGATGGCAAATATTATGCATTTGTGATAGTGGATGATTATTCTAGATATACATGGGTATTATTCTTTGTCAATGAGGATGATGCTCTTGATGCCTTTAAAGTGCTTTGTAAGAAATTAAAAAATGAAAAAGGGGATGGTATTGCATGCATTAGAAGTGATCATGGAGGAGAGTTTAAAAATCATGCATTTGAAAATTTTTGCAATAATCTTAGCATTGAGCTCAATTTTCATCACCTAGAACTCCACAACAAAATGGAGTTGTTGAGAGAAAGAATAGATCTATTCAAGAAATGGCTAGGACTATGTTGAATGAAAATTCATTGCCTACGTATTTTTGGTCCGAGGCCGTCAACACCGCTTGTTATGTTTTAAATCGTGTGTTGATTAGAACTAACCTTAACAAAACTCCATATGAGCTTTGGAAACATAGAAAACCCAATATTGGTTATTTCAAAGTTTTTAGATGCAAATGTTTTATTTTGAACACAAAAGACAACCTTGGCAAATTTGATCTAAAATCTAATGTTGGTATTTTTCTTGGAAATTCAAACTCAAGCAAAGCTTATAAGTTCATAACAAAAATACTCTAATTGTAGAAGAATCTATGCATGTTACATTTGATGAGTCTAACCTCTCCTCTGCAGAGAAAGGAATAAATTGTGATAATGCAGATGGAGAGTTACAAGAAGAACCATCAAAGAATAGTCAAGAGAATGCACCACAAAGAAATCAAGAGGATGAACAAGAAGAGCAAACAAATATGGAGCAACATGAAGGTACTTCTCAAGCACTCCCCAAGGAGTGGAGGTATGTTTCTTCTCACCTTAAAGATGTAATTTTAGGAGATCCCTCTCGAGATGTTACAACTAGATCATCACTTAGGAATACTTGTAATCATAATGCATTCATTTCTCAAATTGAACCCAAATCCTTTGCGGATGCGGAAAATGATGAATCTTGGATTATGGCAATGCAAGAGGAGTTAAATCAATTTGAAAGAAACAATGTGTGGGAATTAGTTCCTAAACCGGAATATCAATCTGTCATAGGTACTAAATGGATATTTGGAAATAAGATGGATGAATTCAGTGTGGTTGTAAGAAATAAAGCTAGATTAGTGGCTCAAGGTTACAACCAAGAAGAAGGAATTGATTTTGATGAAACTTTTGCACCCGTTGCTAGACTAGAATCAATTAGAATGTTGTTGGCGTTTGCATGTTATAAAGATTTCATCTTATTTCAAATGGATGTGAAAAGTGCTTTCTTAAATGGGTATATTATGGAAGAAGTATATGTAAAACAACCCCCTGGTTTTGAAGCCTTATATAGATTAAAACAAACAAGCACCTAGAGCATGGTATGATAGGCTTAAGAATTTCTTGATAGAAAATGATTTTTCCGTGGGTAAAGTGGATACTACTCTCTTTTTTAAGCATAAGAACCAAGATATACTTATTATTCAAATTTATGTTGATGATATTATTTTTCGTTCTAATAATGAGTTGTGTAAAAAAATTTCATCGTATATGAGCAAAGAATTTGAGATGAGTATGATGGGAGAGTTAAAGTACTTCCTTAGACTTCAAATCAAACAAAACGAGGAAGGAATTTTCATAAATCCAGCCAAGTATGTAAAAGATCTACTCAAACAATTCGGCATTGATAACTCAAAGACAAAAAATACACCAATGAGCACAACAACTAAGCTAGACAAATATGAAAAAGGCAAAGAAGTGGATATCAAAATGTATTGAAGTAAGATCGGATCTTTACTTTATTTGACTGCAAGTAGACCAGATATCATGTTAAGTGTATGTTTATGTGCAAGATTTCAATCATGTCTCAAGGAATCCCATTTGCTTGCTGTTAAAAGAATTTTCCGTTATTTGAGTAGAACCATAGATATTGGCCTTTGGTATCCTAGGGGAACTCATATATATTTAACATGTTATTTGGATGAGGACTTTACCAGTTATAAAGTTGATAGGAAAAGCACTAGTGGAACTTGCTATATTCTAGGTCACTCACTTGTTTCATGGTTTACCAAGGTTGAATATATAGTTGTTGGGAGTTGTTGGATGAAACAGACACTTAGAGACCATGGTATTAATCTAGAACAAATTCCTATCAAGTGTGATAATACTAGTGCTATAAATTTTTCAAAGAATCCCATTCAACACTCTCGAACCAAGCATATAGAGATAAGACATCATTTCTTGAGAGATCATGTTCAAAATGGAGAAATTACATTAGAGTTTATTTCTAAGGAAAAAAACTTGCCAATATCTTTACAAAACCACTTTGCGAAGAACAATTTTCAAAAATTCGGCATGAACTTGCAATGATGAAATTTACATATTAACATCTTTATTCATGCTATTGAGTCTATTAAAATTGATTGATGTTATGATTTGATGATTTAATATCTATAGAATGCTCAATCATAATATACATGTGGAGTGTGTGTATTTTTGAATATGTATGATTAAGTATTGAAATATATGTTCATGAATTATGCATTGAACTAGCACTTAAAATAATTTGGATCAATGAAATGATCTTAAAATGTCTTAATTGTTGGCCAAATACTAAAATAAATGTGTGAAATCATAAGTTGTAGAAAACAGATTGTCGTTATTTCAATAAACGGTTAATTGTTTTCTGGCAAAAACCATGGCAAGCATTCTGGAAACTGTCGGCTAGCCGATAATTAGTTAACGGCTTGCCGTTTTTCATAAAAATTTTTGGGAAATCTCTGGACGCTGTCGACTCTACTGATATATCTATAACGGCTCACTGTTATCGCGCGTTAACTGAACAGTCTTTAGTCTTCTTCCAAACCGTGACTGCAAACTTCATTTCTCTCCTAAATCCACATTTTTTGTCATTTTTCACCATATTGAAGCATTAAAAACCACTTTATCATCCCTCGCACCTTTTTAACCGATTAAAACCGTTCTTTTTCTTCAAAATTTGAAAAATCCCAACTTGAAACCCTAGAACCAGCTGCACATTCTTTGCCCAAATTGACCCAAATTTCTTCCATTTCCAATCACATTCCAACTTGCAATCACTCTCTCATCTCTCAAACTTCATTTCCACTGATCTATTTTTCTCTGAAATCATCAATGGCTTCTCAACCACGCGTACTCGAACCAAGCAAGCAGCTCGCAATCCCAGCTCCTCCAGGCCTCTCTCTTAAGACTTTGACAGCCTGCATTTTCCAAATGGTCCACTGGGTCAACGGTTTCACTAGAAATTCATGGGAAAAGCAGTAACTCCCTCATTCTATATGGATATCGATGATTTCTCTGATATTACTATTCGTAGTAAATCTTTGCCTCAAATGCTAACACAATGGGATGAAGCTTTAGGCATTGAAGAACGAGTCTATGAAAATTTAGTTAAGGTGTTTTATCGGTTAGTCAAAAGGATAGAGTCGTAACACATGTTGGAGGTGTTAGGATTGAGTTCGACATATTTGAGCTTGATCGTATTCTTGGCATATATTGTGAAGGGCTAAACTTGTATACTACTAGAAAAGAGCTTGATTTTAATCAGTTTAGACACATTGAGGGCGTTAGGAATATCTGTAAATGCCACAATCTCTTTGACAAGGTCTGCTCATTGTCCTTTCGATCTCAATTGTTACCTTTTCAAGTCCGTATTCTTCACAGTATTCTCCAGCACATGATTACACCTAGGCTTGGACATGCTGATGAGGTGACTAGATTGGATGTCGGTTTACTTGACTCTCTCATCCGAGGAAGGCAAGTGCATCTTTCATTCACTATTATGCGTACCACTACTGTATCTAATCGATCTCTTCCTTATGGAAGCATTATTAGTAAAACTCTATGACACTTTCATGTTCCTTTGACCAAACCTATATATATTGAGACCAAAAAGCTAGGTAGAGAAATAATCTCGGGAATTGGTTTTCATTTGAAACAAGGCAAGTGGGTCAAGGTTCCCTCCTCTAAGAATGAGGATACTTTGGTAGCTCTAGATGATAACCGCATGCTTAATTATGTTCATTCCGAGGATGAGTTACCCGACTTTCGTCTTAGCACTAGACCACCCCCCCCGGCCGCCGCCGAGCAGCAGCCCCATCAACAGTAGCAGCATCCTCTCAGGATGACGAGCCCGCCGACTCTGCTATGTCTCCTGCAGCATTAGCCGTTCCTGAGGATCGCTTTCAGCAGCTTTTCGACAGAATAGATGTTCTGTCCCAGCAGCAGCAGCAGCTTCAATATGATTTTGCAACCTTTCGACAGCAAATTTCAGATTAGCAAATAAAGTTACTTGCTGGCCAACGCCGCATTCTTGATTACTTTGGCTATGACCCCGGCAGTTCTCCTTTACAGCCCCCGTCTTAGTTTTTTGCCCCTTTGTTTTTTTTTCACACAAACATTACTCATTTCATGTAGTTTATTATGACACTTAGTATTGCTTTTATAATGCTTTTTGTTGGATATGTGGATTTTATTTATGATTGAGTTGATTTTGATGATATGGCTGATTGTTGTTCTTGATCTTGATGCTATGCTTGATTGTTGGAATGGAGGTTGGTTGATCAATTGACGTATATATATATACATATATGTGTGTGTGTGTGTGTGTGTGTGGAAGTGTTCTTACCTATTTGCATTGTTGAGGCTATGTTCATTTTTAAGGGGAGATTCTGCCGAAATTGTTTTCCAAAATGGGCACTTTTTTTTATCTTTTCGCACTCGTTTCTTTTTTATGATGAAGGGGGAGATAATTTATCAATTCAATTTCAATCTTTTCTGTTTTAAATTATTTTTATGAGGTTAAAAATTGATGGGCACATTTTTAGGGGAAGTTAAATTCCTTAAATATTTTACTTGGGGGGAGCACAAATTTAGGGGGAGCAAAATTATACAAATATTTTCTTGAATAATTTGTCATCATCAAAAAGAGGAAGATTGTTAACATAAATATTTCTTTATTTATTTTGATGATAACAAACGTGGTTAAGATTTATTAATCTTTTAAAAGCTCAAAATAGTTTTCATATATTTTTAAATCATCATTCGCATTTTATAAAGGCATTATATTTTGGTTATTCTCATTTTAATGGTTTCAAATTGAAAAAACTTGATGATTTTTTATCATAACAAGTATTGCTTAAAATCCTAAGAACGGACTAAATTGAAAAGTTTTATAACGATTTGGGCCATAATATAAATTTACAAAGTTTTGGGGTCAAGCGGTATTTTTGCAAAAATAGTACACTATTGTAGTTACTGTAGAAAACGGAAATCCGACATTTGGTTAACGGCTCGTTGACATCGAACAAAATTGAAGATAAGTCTCTGGACACTAATGGCGATCCGACATCTAGTTAACGGATTGCCGACATCGAACAAAAGTGAAGATAAGTCTCGGGACACTAACGATGATCCGACATGTGGTTAACGGCTCACCGACATTGAACATAATTGAAGATTAGTCTTTGGACACTAACGGCAATCCGACATCTAGACAACGGCGATCCGACAATTTGAAAATCCAGCCCAACGGTCATATTGACTAGTCAAACGACGACCCGACATCTAGTTAACGGTGATCCGACAGTGTGCAAAATGTCAACTCCAACTATAAATAAACTCATTCAAATTCAAACAAGAAAAACCAAAACACGATCATTGAGTTTATATTCAAGAATACAATCTTCATAGAGCTTTAAAACACATTCTTATTTCATCCATTCACACATTGGACATTGATTTATAATCTTAAATATTGTGTGAGAGAAAAACAATTTTTAATCTCCTACTATGAGTGATTGAAAGTGTTGGGATACACTTGGGTTAAGAGATTGGGGATAATCTCTTGTTGTAAAGGTTCATTGATACCTTGGAAGTCAAATGTAAGCATTTGAAGCCTTGGAGGCTTGCTTAGTGAAATCCTCAAGCCCAGAAAGCTTGGAAGCGTGGACATAGGCGCGGTTGGCCGAACCACGTAAAAATCTTCGTGTTTGAATCTCTATTCCCTTATCTTTTTGTATTGCATGATAATTTGTTTTAGAATCAAATAATTTTTAAAATCTCAATTCACTCCCCTCTTGGGTTGCATACTTGTATTTCAAATGATGATGCAAATGGAGAGTTACAAGAAGAATCATCAAAATATAAACAAGAGAACGCACCACAAGAAAATCAAGAGGATAGACAAGAAGAATAAACAAATATGGAGCAACAAAAAGGTATTTCTCAAACACTCCCCAAGGAGTAGAGGTATGCTTCCTCTCATCCTAAGGATTTAATTTTAGGTGATCCTTCAAGAGGTATTACAACTAGATCATCACTTAGAAAAACACATGTGAGCATGCTGCATTTATTTCTCAAATTAAACCAAAATCATTTGCGGATGCAGAAAATAATGAGTCTTGGATTATGGCAATGCAAGAGGAGTTAAATCAATTTGAAAGAAATAAAAAGTGGGAATTGGTTTCTAAACTGGAACATCAGTCCATTATAGGCAGTAAATGGGTATTTAGAAATAAAATAGATGAATCAGGTATGGTTGTAAGAAATAAAGCTAGATTAATGGCTCAAGGATACAACCAAGAAGAAGGAATCGATTTTGATGAAACATTTGCACCTGTAGCTAGATTAGAATCCATTAGGATGTTGTTAGCATTTGCATGTCATAAAGATTTCATTTTATTTCAAATGGATGTCAAGAGTGCTTTCTTAAATGGTTATCTTATGGAGGAAGTTTATGTGAAACAACCCCCCGGTTTCGAAAATGAAAAATTTCCAAATCATATTTATGGGTTATCAAAAGCGTTTTATGGATCAAAACAAGCACCTAGAGCATGGTATGATAGACTTAAAAATTTTTTGTTGGATAACGGTTTTTGGTAGGAAAAACGGATACTACTCTCTTTGTTAAGAATAAGAATCAAGATATACTTGTTGTTCAAATTTATGTTGATGATATTATTTTTGGCTCTACTAATGAATCTTTGTGCAAAGAGTTTTCAATTTGAGATGAGCATGATGGGAGAATTAAAGTATTTCCTTGGACTTCAAATCAAACAAAACAATGAGGAAATCTTCATAAACCAAGTTAAATATGTCAAAGATTTGCTCAATAGATTTGGCATTGATGACCCAAACACCAAGAGCACTCAAATGAGCACAGCGATAAAGCTTGAGAAAGATGAAAAAGGTAAACAAGTTGATATTAAAAAGTATCAAGGTATGATCGGCTCTTTACTTTATTTAATCGCAAGTAAATTCGATGTCATGTTTAGTGTATGTTTGTGTGCAAGATTTCAATCATATCCCAAGAAATTTCATTTGCTTGCTGTTAAAAGAATTTTTTATTAGTTGAGTGGAACCATAGATCTTGGCCTTTGGTATTCTAGAGGAACTCATATAGATTTAATGTGTTATTCGGATGCCGATTTTTTCGGTTATAAGGTTGATAGGAAAAGTACTGGTGGAACTTGCCATTTCCTAGGTTATTCACTTGTTTCATGGTTTAGTAAGAAACAAAATTCGGTTGCATTCTCAACCACCGAGGAGGAATATATTGCCACGGGTAATTGTTGTGCACAAGCCATTTGAATGAAATAAACACTAAAAGATTATGGCATTAATCTTGAATAAATCCCTATCAAGTGTGATCCGAAAATGGTGTCCAATCAAATGATACTCAAATTTCTTGATGCCATTCTTTACCGCTAATATATCTTTGAACACACTGTTGTAATGCTTCTGTGTGTCAGAGAAATGTCCACTAGCGTAAGCGATAAAGCTTTTTTTCCATTGAGTTCTTCGAGGAGAATGGCACCCCATGATTCATCACTCGCATCTGTCTGTAGTATGCGTTTGCCATCTGCAATTAACTTTAATGGAGGTGGATTTTGCGCAATCTGTTTTAATGTAGTGACAGCAAAGGTGTGGTTCTCATTCCACTCTGGGGGCTTCTTTTTCAATAATGTTATAAATCTGTCAAAGAATCCAATTCAGCATAATGCTATGAAAGTTTGAAGACTCGAATGTAACCCAAACGTTTGAAATCCAAAATTGGACAAAGAGTTAGCAGCTAACTGTGTGAGGCTAGCGGCTAGCCGCATGAGGAAAATCTCATATTTTCAAAATTTGGACTAAAGTGAAAATTTTTTAGAACTTTAAAAAATATGAGTATTGTGCTAAATTTTAAAAAGAACTTCTTTGAAAAATACTATTATATTTGAGGCTATATCATAATTTCATAAAAGTCTTGAGAATGACAAGTATTATTTAGAAATTCTGAAATTGGACCTATTTGTAAAATTTCATACGTTTTGGGCCATAGTGTAATTACAAAAGATTTTGGGTAAAAATATAATTTTATAAACAGTATTGCCATAGCAAAATTCAAATTTAACGATAACATCATTGTTCTGAGCTGCTAGCCAAATAAATCAAGTGGCTAACCACTTAGTTGCAGAAATTTATCTATAATGGCTAGTTTTCGGGTTTTAACTATAAAAACTCAATTCCAACTTCATTTTAAGGACTAATGCAAATATAAATAACATCATATAACACATATTGAGCTTTCATTTCGCAAATCATCATTTATTGAATCATTATTGTGCTATTATTTGCATATCCACTCTTAAAGAGAGTTTTTGTTGTAATTTTCATTTATTATCAAATTGTGAGTGTATAAGTGTGAGAAACACTTAAGGTGAAGAGATTGGAGAGATAATCTCTTGATTATAGAGGTTCATTGACTTGTGTATGCTTTCTCTTGTAAGTCAATTGTAAGAACTTGAAGTCTTAGAAGGTTTGGATAGTGAAATCCTCAAGTTTGGTTGGCTTGGAAGCGTGAAAGTAGGCGGAGATTGTCGAACCACATTAAAATCCTTGTGTTTGCTTTCTCTTCCCTTACTCTTTTATTGTTGTCCTATATTGAATTTATTATTTTTGCATTTGATTAAAGCAATAGATTAAATTGTTGTGTGAATTATTTTGCATAAAATTTAAAATCCCAATTCACCCCCGTCTTGGGTTGCATACACTTGCATTTCAAAAAGAAAATTTATATTATAATGGATAAAAATCCCACATTCAATGGTGGGATCATTGGATTTAATGTTAGAATCTCCACCCTTAATTTATTTTTAATGGATAAGTAATTATGTAACAAGTAATATGCAAATTGTGATATTTCTTCATACTTTAAATTATTTTTTATCTAATCAATTGATAAATATTTTAAATCACCAAAAAAATGAAAGAAATACAAATAACATGGAATTAAAATTATTGTGTATTAATTCTCGTACTTTACCATTTTTACTTCTTTTTTTACTTTTACATTTAGTATGAGAAATATATTTAATAGTATTAAATATATAAAGAAGTAATGTTATTTCAATAATACTTTATATAAAGATATTGCATAAAGTCTTATAATAATTTGTATTGTATGGATTTAATTACAAACCATCAATACCTAAACAATAATGATAATAGAAGGCATTGCAATAAACTATTTTATATATGTTTTATTAATAATAATATATGAGTCACAACGAAATGAGAAATATTTTATTCACCAATTATTATTGAAAACTATGGATGTCCATATAACTATATAGTGAAGAATATTTGATTTAAATTTTTAACAACAAAAAACTATTAATTTCATGCAATTCAATGGTGGAGGATATAACATTATGAAATGTTGCTTTAACTTTCAATATCAATCATTAGACTATGAGATATTAATGGCTCAAATATTATGTCAAAATTTTAAGTTAAAGTATCTCGAACCATCTCTTTATAATGGAAATATAAAAACATACAATGAATTTTTTCTCATTTTGTCCATTAAATATAATTATCACAATAAAAGTAATGACTCTTCGTAACATAAAAATTTTGTAATTACTATCAAAAAATAATAATAAAATAATCTTTTATGATTTATAAACTAAAGTTAATTAGGAATATGTGTAAGATTTTTAACTTTTATGAAATTAACAAAGTGATATTTGAAAATAAAATGAAAATATATAGGCTTATAAAACTTAAAATTCCTACCATGTAAGAATATTAATTGTAAGATAAACAAAAAGTTCAAAGGATAAGTATGTTAAATGGGTATTAAAAATATTATATACTTAATGATCAATTATACAATGGTCCTTAATATTATATAAAATAATGAGTATTTTAATATACGATATTAAATTTTATTAAAATATGTGTGATCAAGTATTTTTTAGGCTACAAACAATCTCACTAATGAGTTTATTGATGTAATTATGACATTTACTTTAGTTTATGTACTTATGTTATTTATTAGTGTTATATCATATATAAATTTTGTAATTACAACTTATTTATTTGATTTGTGTTAAATAACCTACTTGATATTATATTTTATACTTAATGGTAATAGATTTTGGAATATTTACTTAAAAAAGATTGTTACATTACAAATTTAAAGGAAGGTTGCAAAGTAATTTTAAATAAAATATGCTATTTAAGTGCAATTACTTCAAACTCTAAGGGTGGTCACAATTATTTTACAAAAATTCTCCATTAACAAAATGTTTCCCATTATTTTTTAAATTATTTTTTTATTTAGTTCAAATATTATATGTCATTTATTAAATCTAATGGTACACAATTAAAACATTATTGATGTTGTAAAAGAATTACAGTATCATATAAGAACCCATTCAAAAATTGTCGTACAAATATTATTTCAACTCCAATTCAAATTGTTGTCAAAAAATTATTTAAAAAATTTAACTACATTTTTTAACTAAATTGTTTTTATTATTCCAATCAAATTTTTTTAATAGCAATTCAGATAAAAAACAATTTTGATATAATGACGAAGGTTTAGAGTTTATACTTTTAAAAACTGATCATAATTACAAAAATTACTTATAACTTTAAATTTTAAAATATGTACATCAGAGGCCTTTCATAGGAGACGGTCCTATTTGAAAATTTTGTCTAAACGAAATGGTTATTTTTGCTAATGCTTAAACAAATGATTAAAAGACAATTAAAAAAAATCTGGGGTAATATAGTAAAAAAAAAGTACTCAGATGAAATGACAATTATATCCTTCATCTTCATATTCAAGCGCCTCTCCAAAACTTGCAAAAGACACTTCAAGTTCAAGTTAGTGTTTAGTTCCGTAAAAAATATTATAAAATCAAGGAGAAAATATAATATCCAATAGGGTGTTTTTCTCTCTTTATTAATGAGAGAGAATCTGTTAATTCATTCATGAGAATTTTTCTCTAGATCTCTTTCAAGTAGTTTATATTTCTATTCATAGGAAATTGCAACTAGGAGAGAAAACCCTTCTTAATCTAATCTCAGATGTTCTCTCGCTTTATGATTTGATTTTAATATGGTCTTTCCCATATATTTAACTGACACGTACAACACGGTGTATGTGGCCAAATTTTAAAGTACTTACGGGCAAAAGTACAGATCACCCCAGTAGTTTAGCTTAAAAAGCTCTTAGCGCCCAATTTAATAGGACTGTCACAGTTCCCCCTCACACCAACCCCTGTTGCTATTGCAGTAAAGATAAAGAGGTAGATAATAACCTAACCAACCATCTATCCTTGACCAAAATGGTCACAATCAGCTTCAATCATGACGGCAAAGTATTTTTCAACAATATCATGGATTCGTCACAGTACGGCAAAAATTTGTTCTTGATCTATGCAGTGGCAATGATCTCAGCTTGAATATCTTCTATGAAGAAGGAGAAATACTGCTCCAATGAATTCCGGAGAAAACTACATCAAATGCAATGACGAAGAAACAGTTAGAGAATGGAAGTGAGGAGAGGCTCTCATATCCGCAATGTTTACCCGAGGAAGCACAGTTGGTAGAAACTAAATCAAAAACTAGCATTACATATTATATTGTTTAAGTAGTATCATGTAATGTCAGGAATGAATTCACTAAACAAACAGTGCTATAACACTACTGGGACATAATAGTATGTGATTCTCAACTGTGACTTGCATCAAATCAATACTGTTGACTCTCCTCCTTACATGGAACATCAGTGCAGCGACAAACAGGTTTCCCAGAAGCTTCCCAGCCATTGAAGCCACGTTCCAGGACAAAAATGCTATTTATCCCTGTATCTTCTTTCAGCTCGTCGAGATAATTAGCAAGCCTCTTGGCGCAAGTTGGGCCACGAACCTACAAAATCATACAGAACACTTATCAAATTGTATAAATACTTTGGTGGAATTCTTTAACAAAGTTAAACATCTTAGGGTATGAAATAAAATTTAGGTTATCAGTATCTAAATTTAATTCATGCAACATAGGAAGCATTAATAACCAATGGTAAATCTCAAACTGATTAATTTAGCTCCAAGCTGGTGCTACTATTGATGATGAATCTGGAGAAATATAATTCAAAGCATATATGTGAAGATAAATGGTGTATCTGGAAGAAACTCAACTGCAAGATGCTTGGATGAACACAACAAGGCCACAATCGAGAGCAGCAGAAGCGAGAAAACAAAAGATAAATGATATGAAATTTTGTAAAAAGTTTACCGCTGAAGACATGGAAAATCATCATTGAAAATTTTACACTAACAAAGCTAATGCTTCTGTAAAGAAATCACAACATAATAGCTGCAAGTTAAGAGAAACCAGTGATCATATTGCAAATTGGGTTAGATGAGGCTGCATTGCAACAAGAGGTAAAGAATTTCGGAAAAAGAGAATCAATTAGAAAACTTTCAAGTAAACAGAAGAAACAAAAATCCATACAAGGTCCACAGCTGCAATACTATGGAATTCCTCTATGAAACTTATTAGATTGTTTGCTTGTGCTACTAGCTAGATCACTGGCTGGTTTACACAAAGAGCAAAAAGCTCTACCTGAAAGCTGTGACTTTCCTAGAATTGCAAGCTCATGCACAGAGCAAGTTTCAAGAAAGATCTGTATTCCAATAGGTTCTTCTTTTTCTTCATTTTTTTTCCCCAATTATTCGTAGAAGAAGTATAGGGATGACTCCAATGAACTGGAGAAGCTGTTTCGTCGACTAATAGAACTGGACTGTAAGGAGATCTAAGAAACAAGATAAGCATACAGTTCAATCTTCCAAAAGTCTACATGCACATTCACACCACACACATTATACATAAAGGAGCTGCCCTCCAAAAAGACAATAACCACTAAAAGAACCAGGACATATTAGATTAAGTTTCCAAGGCAGATGAGCAATACAGTGCAGACATAAATATATTATTCCACCCATCAATTTAACGCCTTTATTATCCAAAAATTATACACCATGGAAACCTAATCCATCCCATTTTGTATCTCATCAAGGCCTGGAAAATTTTACCCCTATGAAAATTAAAGATAAAAGAAATGCTACAAAGAGATAGGTACATTTAATATGAGAAATCAGTTGAAAAAGGGAGAAAAAATAGACTGTCCAGTTGCCTTCAAATGCTCATAAAACAGCCTACCTTTGGTCATTCATACGAAAACAGATTTCAAATCAATATTCATGCTATTTATCTTTGTTTATCATGTAAATGATTAGATGATTGATTGATAGAGTTCACTATTTGTTTATCACTTGAGATGCTTCAGTGTCTTATAGCAACACAGAGGATCCAATTTAGTAATTAACCCTGGATAATATGTGTATAATGCAAATACCATCTCTGCAACATGGAAAATCCATGCAATCAAACTATTAGCTTATATTCACAATTCATTCTAAATAAATATTTTGAATTCTGTGTGGTAACTGAACGTGAATTCAAGAATTCTTGCCTTCCAGACTTTAAAAGTACAAATAAATAACTCCTAATTACAGAGCATCGACACCCATTAGTGACCTTTTACCCTGACAAAAGAATGATAAAATCAGCCTCGCAAATCAATGGCATCACTTAAAATACAGGTAAAACAACAGCTAGTGAATAATTAAATGAGGAGAAAATGCATTAAGATAATGCATTGAGTGACTTTCAATAATCATAACCAAAGGGATTGGTGTAAAAATGGGAAAGGAGAAAGACCTGGCTTAAAGCGCAGTGAAAAACAAGGGTATCTTTGCCCCTGACCTCTTGAATAAGATCAGAGATCTTATCAGTGAAGCTGTCACTGGGGTAGTGCAGAGATCCTGTTATATGCCCATCGTAACTCCTTTCATCGTCCCTTCATGAATTATTCAACAAATAATAATAAATATTAAAGCCATAAATAATTAAATTAATAAACAAAGAGGAGTAGCATACATACATAGATAATTAGTATTATATGTACCTAACATCTATAACGGCAATATTTGGACGGCGTTTCAGAGAGAGAAGCTGCGAGCCCGATATGTAGGAGATGGACCGAGCCATTGATTTCTCTTCTTCACTTTTCAATCTCTCTCTCTCTCTATAGGCTGTTTACCGAGTACAAGCCTACGATGCGTTTTGTAAAACAAATAAATAATGGGTAATCTTTAGGGACCTCCCTGAAATTTACTGTATTAACATATAAAGAGAATGTATAATTATAACCACCTCCCCTCCTATTAGTATTGGATTAATTTAACTGTTGATTGACTGTTAAATTACTAAATTACCCCTCCCACTATTATTTTCCCTCTTAAAGCAGCATATCCTCACTAATTAATAAATAGTCACAGACCTTGTTTGTGGTCCACTAATTTTGTCCAAAAGTCAAATCTGAGGCCTCCTAGTACAAATATACCCTTTTCTTTAAATTCTTTGGTCATTTTTCATGGAAGTAATTTCAGTTTGCGAACTTGCAGAATGAAGGATGTAGAAGAAATGCAAAAGGCACACCCGCAAGTATTTAAATAACACACTCGCTTTTCACAATTTGTATGTTTTTACTTCTTTCGCGTCAAACATCCCCAAATGAGGTGTCTTCGTCAGGGGTTGTGAGTTGAATCCACACGCACAGGTACAAACAAAAGAATCTTATCTACACCGTGGCATCATTGTAATTTTCAATAAAACGTGTGTCATTTTTCAGAGAGTCCATTACCGATCTCTTTAGTAAGACCTTTATCAAAGAGAGAGAGTGAAAGGGAGAGTGAGACAGAATGAGAGAGACTTTGAAACGAGAGATAAGGACACATGCATGATGCCCCCCCTGTTGAACGGTCAAGACTCTCTCAATCTTTTCATCAAAGCAACGCTGACCGTCAGATCTGTAACCTGGTTAATACTCTTAATCATGGTTGAAAATTAACCCTGATTAATTATCTAAACTCAGAAAAAGAGCTCATTTTTTCCCCTCGAGTTAGAGCGAGAGCTTCACTTAGTTACAAACACAAGCTCTTGCATTGTGTTCTTGTAGGCCCCATCTCTTTTGATCCTTTGGCCTCTCTAAATATGTTGTCTTTTCTTAAATTGTCTTCCAATTTATTAACTCTCAATTCAACTTCTTTGCTTCAACTTCTATTTGGTTTGAAACAGTTTTGAATTATCTTCAGCCGATCTTCAAATTGTAATAAATGAGGATTACCTCTTTTTCGCACCAACTCCAGTCGCGATTGAAGGCATTCGTCGCCGGGGTACTTACTTCGTTGCACACTTGGGCCACCACTAGAACTCATCTCGTTACCCTCTTTTTCGCACCAAATCCTTCAGGCAAATGAAGCTCTTCTTTTGAAAAAAAAGATGAAGATGTTGTTGGGTGTTGTTTACGTGAAAGAGAAGGCTAAGTGTAATATTCATTTTGTGAAAATTTTTATTTGCTTTTGTCCACTGGTTAGTGCAGAGCACTAGTTAATGGAGTAAACTCTTACAATTTTCTCAAACGTCAATCCTTACAAATCTGCACTTTTGATTTCTTTTGAATTTTTAAAGGGTAATTTTACATATTCACCCTCACATACTGATGGCATAAGTAACCGGATACTAACGGGAGGGGAGGCGGTTGTAATTACGTAGATACATTCTCTCTGTGTGTCAATACGGTAAACCTCAGGGGAGGTCCCTAAAAATTATCCAATAAATAATAGATAAATAAAAATATGAGTGGAAAATGGAATTATAATCACCCCTTCAAAATGAGCTGAGCTATTTATAGTTTTGTACTTTAAAAAATAGTATGAACACTTATATTTAACAAAATTATTTATTTTAAAAATATTAGTATATTATTATTAAAGATAATATCAGATAATTAAATATAATATTATTATTTTAAATACTCACTTAGGATCAGTTTAATAATAACATAATTTTTTAAAATAATTGTCATTAATTGTGTTGTAGAAATAAAATTTAAGGTTATTATCATTTCATTATTTTAAGAATTATAAAATACCAAATGATCATAAGATATATTATTTCCTATCATTTTATTATTATAACTTTGTGAAATTTTTTATTTTACTACTTTTTTGTTAGTATAGTTGACCACTTAGTTGACTAATAAAATATCAATTTTACCCTTTTGGTAAAATACATATAGAATATAATAATAATAATAATGTATATAATAATAATAATTTATTTATTATACATTAAAATGAATAAATATATGTGTTTTTATATGATAATATATACATATAAAATAATTCATTTAAACTAATTTATATATAATTTATCCAAAATAATTTATTTATATGTAAATAAATAAAACAATATAAATAAATAAATAAACCACGCAATGCCTAATTTCCCTTTTACTTATTTCACTGGAGTTCTTCTTCTCTATCGTGAAAGAGAGAAAGTCACACTCACACACCCACGCCAACTGCCGCCCCTGTGACTTTCGTTCAAGTGTGTCGACGCTGTAGCTTCTTGTTGTTTTCGATTCGGTTCCTCGCTCCTGTCGCTGTTCGCTGCCTCTGACTTCATTCACCATCGTCAGCTTTCAAAACTAAAATTCCTGTATGAGCACAAATCTTTCACGTTACATTCTTTTCTTATCTAATTTTTGTTATAATTTTTTAGATTTAAGTGTGCATGGAGATTGTATGCACACTTTTGCCTAACTATCTAATTTTTATATAATTTTATGACAATACTGGACTTTGCTTCCTTGCTTTGGTATAATTGTGCTTGGCTGAAGCCGTGATAGTTTTATAAGTCCACATTTTTTCATCTTTTGTGCGCACTTGCTATTTGAGGTTTGGAAGCATCTATATATTTTTTTTCTTTTTCTCATTATGATGATTTGTCAATTTATCCTTGAGTACTTTGCTGTCTGCTGACGGAGGGAGGTGGTATGTGTTATGTGTGTTATGTGTGGCAAGTTTAGGGGTTTGGGGATCCTGAATTTATACTGGAACTCTCTCCGCTCGCTCTCTCATTTCAATTGTTATGCCTTCTTTTTTTCTTGTGTGTGTGTGACTTGGGCGTTTTTGAATTATGTGTGATTGAGCTGTTATGGAATAGAATCTCAAACCATCAAGTAAAAGTGGTATTTGTATAACTAGCCAAAATTGAACCCTGATAATTTTGAAGATATATTCCCAAAAAGAAAAAGTAGGAGATATATTTATTAAAAATTTAGTTGCATGGCAGTGGCCACTAATGGTGAAGTTGGGGAAAACACCATCGTATAGGGAGTAGCTTCTTTGACTTGATTTTTGAAAGAATGCTACCGTTGAGAAAAGTTTGCAAAAAACATAGCATATAGACCTGCCCAATCAATTCTTCCTTTTAATAAGAATAATAAGAAGGGAAAAGGACACAGTGACCCTTATTGTTTGAGTTAGGGACATAAAATCCCCTAATGTTTAAAAAAAGACACACAAACCTCTATTAATTAACAGAAATCGTTTAGTTAAATTAGTACAAGGTTAATATCGTAATTGCAAAATAAAAATAAGTGAATTGACTAAAAACCCTTGCACACATCACACGAACAAACAAACCCCAGACACACACACTGATTCCACAAACAAATCTTTTAACACACACGGTTTGCCTTGCCAAACTGGGGTTGCCGGATCTGCTGGAACTGGTCACGCTACTGGAAGCTGCTGGAACTGCTCACGATCGAGAGCTGCTGGTTGTCGGATCTGCTCGCGATCGACGTTTGGCTGCTGCTTGTGCTGTTTGAACTACTGGAATCTCGCGTGGGTTGCCGAAAGTTGCTGGAACTGCTCATGCTACCAGAAGTTGCTGGAACTGCTCACGATCGAGAGCTGCTGGTTGCTGGATCTGCTCGCGATCGACGTTTGGCTGCTGCTCGTGCTGTTGGAAACTGCTGGAATCTCGCGTGGGTTGCCGGAAGTTGCTGGAACTGCTCACGCTACCGGAAGCTGCTGGATTTTAAGGCTTCGCGGGCTAGTTATCACAGCAAGTTTCCTGGTGAAAGGCAAACACGCAACAGCAAGTTGCTGGAGCTGCTGGAATCTCGTGTTTGGCTGTTGGAATTGCTCGCGTTTGGCTGCTAGAATTGCTCGCGTTTGGCTGCTGCTTGTGCTCGTGGTTGGCTGCTGATCCTGCCTGTTGAAAAGAAACAGTGGGCTAGACATGCATTTCCTGATGATGTAAAAGTTGATCATGTAATTTGATATAATATTATAATACAATGATTTTTTTGTTATGTTTACTGGATTTATGATTTTAATGTCTATTGGATATGTTATTTAGTACAATTAAAATTTTGTAATTATTGTTGTAAATAATTTTTTTTATTTTGTTGATTATATAAGTTTAAATGATTGAATTATTATTTTTATTATATTAATAATTAATTTAACTTATTTTTATTCTTGGATTAAATTTATTTAGTTTGAAGAAAAAATTTAATAAAAATTAAATAGAAAAATTGGATAATAAAGTTATATTTGTAATTTTATTAATACTATAGGGATAAATTGGACAATGAACAATTAGTTTTTAATATACTATAAGGGTATAATGGTAATTTCATTTTAAAATTATAATTTCCGTTAAAAAGTAACAGTTTTCGTTAACTAATAGGGGTCTGTGTGTCTTTTTTTAAACATTAAGGGGTTTTATATTCCTAACTCAAACAATAGGGGTCCTTGTGTCCTTTTCCCTAATAAGAATAAACAAAGAAGATGATTTTAATTAGGTTGTTGTTTGAGTAACTGGACCTAGACAGTAGAAATCATTGGTTCACGCCTCAAACTCCACAACAATCCATTTGATTCTATAAATATCCAAGCATTTACTTTCCAATTCATTGACTCTTCTGCACATTAATAGAGAAATAATTAACAAAATTGTGTTAAATCTTGAATTAGTTTTTCATTAAATCCAACTTGCTAAAGTCTATAACTCAAAAAATTTGAAGTGTTCCACCACTCTACTAGGCTTTTCACCATAGCCTATTGCCCTACATTTTTATTTTGCCGTATTACTGTCACTTTAAGCTGCACTTGTTTGATGCTCTTTCTACTATTTTTGCTAATTTTTATTGTTTCTACAATTATTTGATTTTTTTTTACTACTTTTGGGTTTGTTTGTTGTTATTTGCATTGATTCTACTATTTATATTGTTATTTACTGCTGTGTTTGTTGTTTCTACTGTTATTTACTGCTGTAACTTTTTATCTTCTGCTGTTATTTTATGTTGATTCCGTTATTTTTACTATATTTATTATTTTTCTATTGTTTCTACTCTTAATTATTGTTATTTTTGCTCTTTTTTACTGGATAAATATGTTATTTGTATTTTTCTACTATTTTTGGGTAATTTTTTTATGTTTTTCCTGTTATAGATAAATTTTTTTCTTTTTTTTACTGGTCTTACAGTTCTTATAAACAAAAATTAATTGTTATTTGCTCTTTTTTTCTGCTTATTTTTTGTATTTCTACTATTTTTAGTTTTTTTATTGTTTCTAGGCAACTTTTTATTTTTATTGTTTCTAGGCAACTTTTTATTTTTTTCTTCTGTTATTTTTGTTGATTATACTATTTCAACTTTTATTTACTGCTGTTTTATTGTTTGACTGTTATGTCGACTGTTTTTATTGGATAAATCTATTATTTGGTGTTTTTTTTGTTACTTTTGGCTAATGTTTTTACTGGTTTTGATTTTTTAACTATTTTCACAGTTCATGAAAAAAACAATTGATAGTTATTTACAATTCTTTTTTCACAGAGACGAGGAGGATAGGTGATTCCAAAGTTGGGGCAAATTTCTACTCAATACTCGTAACTATGAGAGTATTAGGGAGAAAATTTCAAGTGATTTTTTAGGTGTTACATATAAATCAGCTTCAAATTACTCTATAAGATGTTAAAATCAATGATAGTTGTTTTAAGATTTATGTTGCATGATTTATTAGGACTAAATTATTAATTTTTTTCTATGTGGTAGTGCGTATGATCTTTCTTGGGTGTTTATTTATTTATTAATGAAATGTTGATATGAAATTTAGAAATTAATGAAGCATTGATATGAACAAGATTTTTATTTCGTTAGGATGTCAGTAATGGATAAAAGTTGAACGTGACTTGAAGATAAACTTTGTAATGAATATCAAACGATGTTAATTTATTTATGAAAGCTGTTGAGAAGTGTGTAGATGAGAATAATTGTGTCTGTTGTCCATGTAAAAAGTGTTTGAATTAGACCAAATGATGTTTATGATTATTTGCACAAACCAAGGATCTCACTCTGTTAACCTTTTAATTTATGTTACTACATAATTGTAAAGTGTTAACATAATACATAATTTTAAAGTGTTAACATTCTAATGTTATAAATATTTTTGTTCACAGTCTTCTGACTCAGATGAAGTGCAACGTTTTCTAGACTTTTTTCGTACTACTCATTACAATGAAAAAAAAAAAAAACTGTGGATTAGTTCTGAGGCACAATTTGCACATTTACGATTTTGATTCTTATTGAATTGAAGATTAAACACATAATTGTAATTTATTTTAAATAACCTACTTGATATTATATTTTATACTTAATGGTAACTGATTTTGGAAGATTTATTTAAAAAAAATTATCATATTACAAATTTAAAGGAGGCTGAAAAATAATTTTAAATAAAATATACTATTTAAGTGAGATTGTTTCAAACTCTAAGGATGGTCACAATTATTTTACAAAAATTATCTACCCACTTGATCGGTTACCATTATTTTTAAATTATTTTTTTAATATAAATATTCAATACCATTGATTAGATTTAATGATTCACAATTAATACATTATTGATATTGTAAAAAAATTTACAGCATCATAAAAAAAACCCTATTTATTAATATTTTTATTGTCATATTTGTAAATATGACAATGTAATATTTGTAAATATGACAATGTAATATTTAAAAAATATCTAATATCTTAAAACCTTTAATGAAAATTTAATGCGACAGGTGTCCTAAAAAAAAAACTTTTATCTTATACCTGAATAAAAAAAGGTAGGATTCCTTGATTTATAATTTTGAAGACACACTTAATTTTTATCTTGTGAATTTATGCAATCCAATAGTCAGGAACTCAGGATTAAAATTAAAATGTAACATTTAATTAGTATTCATACCGAGAAAGATCAACTTACAATTTGAAGTTAAAAAATTTAAAGGGACACCCAACCCATAAATAAAGAATATATATGCTTCAAATTTACAAAAGAATTTGAAGCAATTAATTTTAATTTAAACTTAACCTTCTGTATGATTGGGCCACGATATTAATGGATATAATATATTCATTACTAATAACGCGGAAGAGTCCTCGAAGGACAGAAGAAAACCGAACCCAACACAACAGAGATCGATCAAGAAGACGATTTCAAAATGGTAATTTTCTGATTATTGATTATTTCATTATCGCAGTTTTTTCTTCTCTTAATTTTCCAAAAATTGATCGGATTCTTTTTCGTTTGATGTTTTATGTTTTTAGGTCTGTCTCGCCTGTTTATTACCGATTTTCCTTGTTCCGATCGTGAACCTACTACCATTACTTTTTGATTATTTACTGGTAAGCTAAGCAAGAGATCGTCTCTTATTATAACTTTTATTTGCTTTATCAGTCAATGCTTTGGTTGAATTTCCATTTTGAGTTATGAGTTGTATGATTTTTAGGGAAAAATTTATCCCCTGTTTGGATGGGAGTATAGGAAACCGGAGAGGGCTCCGCCTGCATGTCCATATAAGCCGGCCGCTCAAAAACAAAACGGCAATACTAACACAGTGAGTCCTATTTTCGACTTATTTTTTGTGCTTTGTTTTGAAACCAGAGTCCTATTTTCGACTTATTTTAGTTTATGTTATCGAATCTATTCTATTGCTATGTCTTCACATGGGGACAATCTTATGGTCATTCTTGAGATTATTTACCAGAGCTTGTTTGTTGCAGTGAATAAACTTAAGATGGGTAAGGTGCTTATAATTAGATGAATAGGTCTAGGTTGTGAAAGAGTTAATGCTTTAAGATTTTCGTTGTTTGAGATTTCTATTTGTAGCTTGTTTGTTGAAGAATTCTTACATTTAAATCTCTTTTTGTGGAAGCCTTGCTAGGCAGTAAAGAGATATAGGGTTGTTCATCTAGGCTTTTCGAGTATTTCCTCTGTGTTTTAGTTAAAAACATTTTATTCATGCAAAGAAGCCCATGAGTTGCGGGTGGTCCATGTGGAGGCTCTTGTTGCCGAACTATTGAACTATCAAGTGTCATGTAAAGGCATGTCTGGGATCTGGAGGCTATCATGTATAGGGAGGTAACTAGGAGTTTATTGTAGGTCAATAATTTTTATTTTTATTTTTTAAGTATAGATAAGACATGATCTTTTTAACTTGATTTCCACTACAACATATTTTCAAGAAGAATAACAAGAGAGGGAGGGAAATTTAGCATGCAACTCTTATTGTGTACATAGAGAATGTTGTAATTGACTAGTTGAAGGAAGATGTAAGAGTTGTTTAGGGGTACTCTTTCAATTTTGTTTTTGAGCAACTAATGGTAGAATTTTTGTTTGGGTTATCCCAAACCATTTTAAAATGATTGGTAGACAAGAACTTTTCCCAAGATCTAAGAAACAATTTTAGTAGACTGGTCCAATTACATAAGGACGATGTCGTATATTCTAAATGGAATTTGTGTCTCTTTTGACTCCTAGACAAATGAAGATCAAATGCTATAGTCCTTTCATTAGAAGCTTTAGTGCTTCTTGCCTTAAAAAATTCTGAAAATAATTTTATTGATTTGGGTACTTATCTTTTAGGCTTGTTAGCAATAATTGAAATTTGATTTTTTTTTTGGGTACCCCCTTTTTTGGGGGAAGAAAAATTTCATATGTTTTGATGTAAGAAGGGGATTTTTTTCAATTTTTTTAGTAAAGCAATCAGATTTGAATAAAAATGAACCTTTATAAATTAATCTGGGAAATTTTTTGAATAGTCCAGTTCTGAAGATGATTTTTGAGATCTGACTCTGACACAATTTCCTTATTTTGGACTTATGAAGAGGAGGAAGAACAAGTACTTCAAGAAAAAATATCTAGAAGGCTGGCCATACTAAAATTATCTTGCAAGATAAGAAAACTTTTGATAGATTTAACAAGATTTATGGAAATAAAGACCCTTACATAATTTTTATGCGCATAAGCACCTATGCATTGGAGTCATAAAATTTTCGCAATATGCTCCAATAATTCTTACCATTCAAATTCTTAATATTCTATACATGTGTTTTTGGGCCAAGGTCTTATTCTGAACATCTTGTCTATTTGAAAGAAAATTTATAGAGGAAATTCGTATCTATTTCTAGCACATGGAAAACCTCAATTGAAGAATTGTCATAGCAAAGTTATTTGAAAGAAAAAGTTTCATAGAGGAACTTCATATCTATTTCTAGAACATGGAAAACCTTAATTCAAGAATTGTCATAGCAAAGTTATTTCTTATGATTGCTGTGCTGTGGCAAAACTTTTGCAAAAATCCTTTGGAAATGGGTTATGTAATACTCTTAAGATGCAAGCGAACTAAAGTTTGAAAAGGCTTTCGGAAAGATAGCTTTTGGTGATTTTTGAGAAGAAAGAAAAGAAATTGTGTGAAGCACTCTAGACCTTATAGGTGACCTTCATTGGTCCCTATGTGTTAGAAATATGGTAAGAAAGGACACTACTAGAAACTGTAGAACACACCAACAAAGTCAATGAATCGTTGATGAAGGCTTGTGGGTACTAATTGGTTCAGTTGATAAATCTTTGGGTTAGTACAAGAGGTCTGAGGTTCAAATTTCACTCACATAGGTGGGAAGGAAATTTAGGGTGCATTTGGTATTGTTTTCCAATTGCTTGTTTTCATGAAACAAAATTGAGAATGAAAACACTATTTTCAAAATTTAAAAATGTGGTTGGTATCATTTTCAGAAATAATCTTGAGAATGAGAAAAAATAGAACACGTTCCGTAGGAATATTTTCAAGAATTAATATTGGAATAATTTCCATTAACTTAATATTAATTAATGTTTAATAATTTTTATTATCCAATTAGTTTGATTATTTTAATTTTAAGAACATTTTAGGTGATCTTATTAGTTTTATTTGTTTAAAGAAAAATGATAACTGTAATTAATATACAAAAATATTAATATTACAATGTATGAAAAAGGAAAAGATTATTGTTAGGGAAATTGGTTTTTTGGAATTATTATTATTATTAATTTTTCTTCAAAAAATATAGCAACAGCATTATTATCACTAATAATAATAATAATAATAATAATAATAATAATAATAATAATAATAATAATAATGTTGTCGATTATGATGTGGCTGTTGTTGTTTTTATTGGTTTTTTAAGAAAAAATATTGTTTTTATTATTATTTTGATTGTTATTGTTATTGTCATTGATGATGATGTTATTATTATTTGAAAGATTGTGGAAGAAAATTGTTAATTTTGGAAATTAATATTGTTTTGGGAAATAAGGAAAACAAGAAAAAGTTGTTTTCCTATTTCCTTTGTTAAAAGTATAAAATGAATTTTACATTTTCTAAAATATTTTCAGAAATGATCTACTGAACATGTGTTTAGTGTTTTCTGAATTCAGAAAACAGAAAACGAAATTTGAAAACAATACGGAACGCACCCTTAGTTTCCATTCTTGTAAAGCTTTTGAAAGTTATTGATGAAGGCCTATAGAAGAAATTTACTGCTGTCTTATTGACACTAGTTCCGAAACAGTTTGCGGTTATTCTGATTCTGGACATACTGAACAATTTTCTTGATAAGAAGATGAGGAATGCCTAGAGATGGAACTATGTTTCTTCTTTCTTCCTCTTAGCTTGCTTGAGGTTGTATGTTTCTCTTAGTGACATTTATATAGTGATTTCTTAAACCATTTATTTTATTTCTTTCAGCTTCAAACCATTGACAAGCCAATGTGAACCTTATTATTATTATTATTGATATGGCCTGTAGTTATAAGTTATGGCATTTCCTGTGTCTCCACTTCATTGGATATTGTTGTCTTTTGTTTGCTGTTTCAATTATTTTGTATTTGGGGAATGGAATGTGATTCAAGACGTGAGAATGACATTGCATGTGGTACTATCACAAAGCTAATGAAAATGGAAACTTTATATTGAGTTACAAGCCTGGTAGCATGGTCCTACTACATGGAAGTAATGGTAAGGCATGCATTGTTTGTGCCTGTGATATTTTGTGAATCCTTGGGGCAAGAAATTCCAGCATTCAGTTAATTCAAGTGCCCTTCCTGAAGAGTTGAACCAACAGAGTTGGATGCTTGTTTGTATTCTTTTCTTTATTGTGGCTTGTTTGCATTCCTTTCTTTATTGGGGAGCTTTTTTTTTTTTTTTAAAGAGAGAGCAGATACAGTTGTTACTGGATTAACTTTTAATCCTTGTTATCTTGAGGACATACTACTATTTCAAGGGATGTCAATTGCCCTTTCATAAAGCCACACTGGTTCATTTTCTTTAGTGTACATGTTCAACAGTTAAAAATTGAGAAATCACTACCATTTCTTTACCATGTATGCCTGGGCTGTTCATTGTATGATGCATGCATCATCAGTTTTTAATTTTGGTTGATCCTTTATTGCATTGAAAATTCTGTTTTTACCAAGATCTGTGTTTGTGCATGTTTGTTCTTTGCTACGTTCTGTTACAAAAGTCACCTGGAATAGTACTAAAGTCCTATTTAAATACAGGTGGGTTCTGAAGTTGATCCTGGTGCCCCAGAGTCGATATCCAAAGTGATGGGAGCTGTTAATGATAAGCATGACTGAAGAGGGACTACTGTCTTGTCCATGGACGTCAAATATAAAAGATGTGGTGAGCCTTCTCTGTCATAAGGTTGTAATGGGTCCCAATTGTATGTTAGAATTATATAATTGGATCATATGTCTAAAATAGTTTTACATTGTGTTGAAATTGTTAACTTCGTTTTCAAGAATTCACTTTGTCCAGTAAAAGTGTCCTATTTGAGTTGGTGGCACTAGTTTAGCTGCTGGCTGAATAAATAATCTAAATTTCCTTCAAATTCGGCACCAAGAACTTGTACATCTGAAATGTTTGGCATGATATCATAGAACTACGAATGCATGTTTGATGAGGTTAGAGCTGCCAGATTTACACAATAAACAAGGCTTGTTAAGTATTTTATTTTTTGGTGATACATGAGATTTAAGTTGGTTCTTGCTCAAATTGGGTTGGGGACGGTTTGATATTTCATTTATGATTCCAAAATTACACACATACTACATTGGGCCTAATTCTCAAAAGATAAACCAAATTTGATGCAAGGGGAAGACTCCAGCTGAAAATTTTTCATTAGGTTTTATTCAGTTCTGAAACTAGAAGCGCACCGTCTCAGTTCGGTTCAGACTGAAAACCAAACAGAGCTGACCTTTCCGAACCGAACTGAGACGACCTTTGCCCACCCTACTAAAGATGATGGTGAACAATTGTCCACAAAAAGTGGAGGATGATTATTGGCTCTACTTATTAATTGGTTAATTTTTTTCTATTCCCACTTTGGATTCAACTTGTCTAGCCTGGACATTGTAGGCTGTCACCTGAAAGGACTTAAACATGTAGTAAGCAATGCCCAAAGGATAGGTGAGAACTGAGAAGTGCATTTGTGATTCGTGTCTATCCGACATTTGCTTTACATTATGAAAATTGCAAAGGGTAATGTAGCCACAAAAGCTATTTCAAACCAAATTTCTTGTTCATGGGTTGTATTTACTTGACGGCCATGGGAATCTATCATATAATATCATGAATGATATAAACATCAATTAGGATTCTGTCATTAGAAAGAATTCTGATTTGATCATAAAATAATAATATTTTCGAATTTTGATTGAACTTGAATTTCAGGTATCTTTCAAATTTGAATCTCGTAACTGCTTCTGATCAATTGGATGTTGGATTGAATTATATATGTTAATGGATGTGCAGGTGCTATGTAGAGATCACCAATGAGCATCAAAGATAGGCGCATGCTCACGTCGTTCCGTGCTCACTTTTTTTAAATTTATTTTAATAAAATTAAACATGAAAATATAAACTTTCATTATTTAAAATTTTAAATATATGTAATAGATGGACTAAATAAATATAGTTATTTAGAATAATATATATTTTATAATATTTTTTTATAAAATTTGAGATTCGAGCGAATCCTGACTTATCAAACGAGCCTGACCTCATTACCCAACTCGTATTACTGAGGTCTGAGCCGAGCAAATATTTTTGATATCACTACTCTTAGCTTTCAATTGCCACCAAAGCACGCTCAACCTTGGACCACCATAGTAGGGTTTGGGTAATTTTAGATTAATTAGGTTTATGGTATTTAATATTAGGTTTTGATGAATTTTTTTGAATTTGGATACACTTTTCTTATTAATTATTGGTAAATAATAATAAAAATAATTTTTTATATCTAAAATTATATTTTTATCCCGGGTTAATTCCATCCTGCCCCCAAATATTTCAACATATTCCACTACGCACCTAAATATTTTAACAATACTCACTCCACACCCAAATCTGTTATTTTGATCGTTTATTCTAACGGTCAAAGGGTAAATTTGAAAATTTATGTTTTAAATATTATTTAATAATGATAAATTAAATTTATTTGATAAATTAATTGATGAGATTATTATTAATTACATTTAATTAAGAACTTTTAATGTAAATATTAATTATTGGATTAACATTTTATCTCATTTAATTTTTTTCTAATTTAAGATTAGGGGTATTTCAGACATTTCATTCACTTTCAAATAGTTCCGTTAAAAGTAACGGTCAAGTAACGGAATTGGGTGTGCTGTGACAAATTTTGAAAAGGTTGGGTGCACGGTGAAAAATGTCAAAAAATTTGAGGGCAGGGTGGAATTAACCCTTTTATCCCTGATGATAGAATGTGAATATCCCTTAAGAGTTAATATGTCTTTTCAATACAAATATAAAAATATCAAGGCTGATATGGTATTTTCGTTAATCAAAGTGAAATTTATTTAAACATTTAGGTGTACGTTGAAATTTGTTGAAATATTTGGGCGTGATGCAGATAAGTTTTTTGACCTTTTATGAGTTAAATGACTGTTAAGAAAATATACAAGTATAATTTTATCACTTTGATTGTTAAAATTAATGGAGAAATGACATTAGGATAGATTGAAATCTTTTTATTTTTGAAGATAAATTATAGTTTGTTATTCAATTAGGGGATAAATTACCTTATTGGGCCCATTTGTAACACTCAAATTTCTGTATAAGTATAAGTATTTAATTAAGACCTAAGGGTTAGGTGAGGACAATGCCGAATAACATAAAAAGTTGAAGTTAAAATCTAACTCCAAAATTTTCAGGTTTGGCATATTCTTAGGTAAAAAAAGGTTCTAGCAAAAACAAAAACTTACCGTAGTGTATATAAATTCAATTAATCTATGATCGAGAAACTAAAAACTAGGAATCGGTTACCTCATTAATCCAACAATTACATGTACCTTTATGTCTATTTATAGTAGTCCATGGAGTGAATCGTTGTCTACCCACTGCTTCTAAGGTCCTCTGGGGGTTGGCCCACTTATGGCGAGTTTGGTAATACTTACTACTTATTGTGAGGTAGAAATAATTTATTATGAAATAAATTAGTTAAATATTTAATAAAATTTATTCTTAAAGTATTGTGAATTTTAAAAACACTCATACGTATTTCATAAATTATATTGTTAAACTACTATAAGAATATAAATGACTGAAATAGAGATAATGTTAAATAAAATTTATTTACATACCTATAAACATGTATAATAATAAATATTTTTATGGGTTATTTTTACTCACCTGCCCTGAGGTTTCACCTAATTTCAATTTAATAGAAAGTATCAGTGTATTTTTACTCCCAATTAGTATTCCGTCAATTGACTGTTAGTGGATTAACAAGAGGACGAAAAAACCCTTTACTCCCCTCCCCTGCAATTAGGTTTCACCTAATTTTCCCATCAAAGTTGACAGTGCAAGCATATTCAAAAGTTATTCAAAAGGCAAAAATATCAAAATTAAACATTTTCTTCAAGAAATTGGATTGGGTGACATGATCAAATCAATCCTCAGCTATATACACAAACATATCGCAAGAGAAATAACAAAATTAAGGACTTAATCTTAAACACCGTATATGATGAAAGATTACATATTTTCCGGGAAACAGGGCCTCTCTGTTTGTCTAATGCATGTTCTAACTTGCAATTTCCACCATTCGAAAATAAAAAAAGAGACTTGTAATTTCTCCTTAAATGATAATTATCACTATGATCAATCCAACAAATGCACAATTACCCGCAAAGGTTGAGGCTTCGGGTTAAGACTTGGGTGGGGTTCCGGCGGAAGAGAGAATTTGGACTCGGATCAAGCCAGTTCCAAATCCCGATTAAACTGCTTGGCTTTGCTCCAATTAAAGTCTTGGACTGAAACAACCTCGCGAAGGTCGTCGGAAACCCAGATCGGTGCTGTTGGGTGCTGATGATTGCAGGCGTCGGCATTGCATAGACCATTTGCAGGTCAAAAGCCGGCAAAAAGGTTTACTCAGTCGAAAATGTTGCTCGGAAACGAAGCTGTTTTCGATGGAGAGGTGAATTTTTTTCCTGGTGACATGACCCTTTTCTTCTTTACTAGAAAGTGAGTTAGTGCAGACTGTGCAGTAGATGCAAGGAAGAGAGAGAAAAAGAAAAGTTAGTTTGAATCCATGTATTAAATAAGAAAATATATATATATATAAAGGTCTTCGGGAACTCAGGTTGGTGCTGTTGGGTGCTGATGATTGCAAGAGTTGGCGTCGCATAGACCATCTACAGAGCAAACACCGGCAAAAAAGTTTACTCCGTGGGAAATTTTGAAGAAAATGTTTTTCACGCCAAATCTCCAATTTCTTGAAGAAAATGTTTAATTTTGATATTTTTGCCTTTTGAATAGCTTTTGAATATGCTTGCACTGTTAACTTTGCTGGGAAAATTAGGTGAAACCTAATTGCAAGGGAGGAGAGTAAAGGGTTTTTTCGTCCTCTTGTTAATCCATTAACAGTCAATTGACGGAATACTAACTGCAGGGGAGGGGAGTAAAAATACACTGATACTTTCTATTAAACTGAAATTAGGTGAAACCTCAGGGGAGGTGTGTAAAAATAACCCATATTTTTATTTTATTGATTTTATTTTTATTTTTTGATATCTCAACTAAATTAGTCACAGAGGATATATGTGTAGTTGTATTAAAAGCCAGTTTGACGATGTTGTAACTTTTAAAATAATTATTATTCGTTGTGCTATAGAAATAGTTAGCTGAAAAGAGAATTAACTAAACATGTGATAAATTTTATTTTTAAAAGTGCTGTAAGTTTTAAAAGCAGTCGTATCTGTTTAGTAAATCTTATTGTTAAATTGCTGTAAGAATATAAGTGACTAAATAGGACATAAGATTGAATAAAATTTATATATATATATATATATATATTGAAGGAAAGAAGAATTTCATTAAACAGACAAATGGGGAAGTAACCAGGGTGGTGGAACATGTCTCCATTCACCCGGACCTGACAAAGAACACTCCACCCTAGTCATAATATGGGCAGCGGTGTTCGCAGATCTCCTTAGAAAAGAAAAAGTCACATCTTTTAAACAATGAGCCAAGGCTCTACAATAAGAAATAACAAGACCAAAACCATTATGATAGTCTTTAGAATCAATCACCGCATTGAATACTTGTAAACAATCAGTCTCGATAATGTGTTCTTAAGCCAACTCAAGACCTCATGCACACCCAAAGCCTCTACCTCGCGAGCTTCAAAATTCCAATCAAAGAATCAAATTTTGCAGTAAGGAATTTACCCTCAGAAGACCCGATAACTGCTCCATAGCTTATCCTAGCAGTAGCTCGAGAAGTGGTGGCGTCCACATTGCATTTAAACCATCCAAATCGAGGGCATTTCCAACAAATAGCGCCAAGGCTTAAGTCTGCAGGGACCTAAGTAAAGTGACTCAATTGACGAGCCTTTTGCCATTGAAATAAGTCCTGGCCAACTTTGTTGAGGACTTGAGGCACTCTACCTACTATATTCCTCCAAACCTTATTATTTCAATTATGCCAAAGGCCCTAATAAACCATTGCAGCAAGATAGGAATCATCAACACTGCAGTGAGTAAATAGAGCATACAACCATGCACCAAAACTAACAAAACTTCTAGTAAAACCAACCAAGGAAATCATCCAACATTGTTTGGCAAAAGAACAATCAACTAAAACATGATAAGTTGTCTTAGAAGATGCATTGCAGATAGTACAATAAGGGTGTACCTTGACTCGACGGCGGATAAGGTTATCAGCAGTAGGAACCACATTTGCCATAGCTTGCCAAAGAAAGTTCTTGACTTTGGTAGGCACAGACAGATTCCAAATTTTACTCCAAACTCCACTGCTAGGCGGCTCCGGTATAAAGTCCATTCATTTATAGTAACTTTGAACAGTGTATATTCCGTTTGAGTTGAGGAGCCAATACCAAGTATCACAATCACGTCGAGAACTAAGAGGAACTTGGAGTATACAGTCTCGATCTTTGCTATTGAACACATCTATCACAAGATCATAATCCAATCATCGTTGATTAGGAACCATAAGACTGCTCATAAGAGTTGATGCTAAAGTCTCTGGAAGGTTAGTTGTAATGAAGCCACTCTCTCGATCAGGCAGCCAGGGAGCTGAGCCAATTGTAATGCTCTGCCTATTCCCAACTTGAATACGGCTCCCTTGGATCAATATCTTCTGAGCAGCCAAAATCGATCTCCATACATAACTCAAGTTGCTTCTCAGCTTTGCTTGAGCAAAACATTCATTAGGATAATACCTAGCTCTAAAAATTATGCCACAAGTGAATTCAGATTTGTAAGCAACCTCCAACCTTGCCTTCCTAGCATAGCAACATTAAATTTGTGAAAATTTTTAAAGCCAATACCACCATAAGCTTTTGGTTTACAAAGCTTACCCCACTTCATCCAAGTAATTCCACCACTACCATATCTTTTACTGCCCCACCAAAATGAATTCATCATCCTTTCAAGTTTCAAGCTCTTGGAAAAGATCGAGAGGAAGGAGATAAACATGCATAGCATAATTAGGCATGGCCTGTGCCACAGTTTTGATCAAAATTTCCTTTCCGCTCTAGAGAGAAGTTTCTGGTGCCACCTTTGAATTCTCTCATAAGCTCCTCACTCCAGCCACTTGTCTGCACCAGCCTAGCAACCAGCAGTCACGTGTCTGCAAGCATTCGCGCGCTGCATCCAGCATCCCCACCCGCGCAACCAGCACACCTCTCCAACAACCTAAAGCCTCCAGCACTCACCAACAATCCCCGCTTCACCAGTGTTTCCAAAGTGCTGCAATCGGTTTCCAGCACGTCCTAGCCGCCCCCAGCAACTAGCACAGTCTCACTCTCCTTTGTTCAAAGGACTGCCGCTTTTCGCATTCAAACAAAACCCATGAGTGAAATTACTGTAACAATGCCGAAGAGGAAAACATCAACATGTAAAAAGAAACCCGTTGCAAAGAAATCCAAGATTGCCGCTCCCACTACAGTCCCATGGAACACAGTTTCAGATTCACACCAAGCCGTGAGACAAAGATCAAAACATGGAAAAGGCATGAGTGTTTTGCCACTTGCTGAATTCAATCTCGGAGGGTGCCTCTCATTCACGACTCAACAAGAGAAAGAAAGGTACAAAGATATTTCCAAGCGAAAAATACTTCCAATTAAGTATATTCTTTACCCGACTTTTGAAAAATTGAATATTAAGGATAATTTTAATTCAATGGTCATCCATATGCATCATAGTTTATACATGCATAAAAATGTTATCTTACTAAGCATTAGCTCATAAAGTCCTTACATTGTAGGTAATAATGAGTATGGCAAGCTAGCGCTAAGTCCTAACCAAGACGAAGTGCATATGGACATAACAAACCTTGGGATTTTATGATGGGTTCAACTTTGTTTAAATAAAAAAATAAACATATTAGCTTTATGTAATTATCAAGTTTTGAAGTAAACTATGGATACTATGGATAATCTGTATGACTTTTACTTTATGAAGAAAGTTTTGTTTGTTGTGTTAAACTTTTAGAATTCGTAATAAAAGTAATCATGTTTTTGTTGAGTGTTAGAAAATGTATATTTTTAAAGAATAAAATCGTCATTTTACACTTCAAGTTCCACTAACATTTCTACTTTTATGTATTTAAGTCTCTTCTCATTTAATTATGTGTGTTGTATTATAATTAAGTATTTTATGTATTTTAGGGGCATCATAGTCATTTCACAATGAACGAGAGATCAGACAGCAAAACAGACATCACTTTTGAACTCAGGACGGTTGAAAACCTTAGGAGGAGTATAAAAGGAAAAATAGTACTATTCACATGTACGGTACTATTCACATATACGGTATTATCTATGTTACTATTCACGACATTGTTCACATAGACGGATCGATGATGTGGCATTGACCGATGAGGCGTCACGATCTTGTTGGACGAAAATTCTTATGTACTGTTGATCGGTGACGTAGCAACATATTAGTGGACCAAAAATCACGCGTACGGTACATGTATATACATAGGATTATTTTCAACCGAACCGTGTCATTATTCAAACCGCATGGTCAAACCGTGTTACTATTCAAACCACGTACTATTGACTGATGATGTGGCGCAATCCTAAGTATTCGAAATATTTTTGATTCGATGGCCATGATTTACTCATTGTATCTCTAAAAAGAGGGCTCTCCCCCCTAATTTGACATCTCTAAATTTATTTTGGACTTTATTTTTTATAATTCATTCTCCATCTTATATTTTCTACGTATTTTAATAGATTTCCATTTTGCCCCTAATTATGAGTAGCTAATTTTCTTTTAAGCTTGGGTTGAAGATGAAGTCTTAATATGTGTCATAGGTTTTATTTAGTAAATTTATTTTCTCTCCCCCTCTAATTATTGTGGATGTTTTAAATTTTCGTCGACAAATAATAATAACATTGTCTAGATACCACCCTGATTTCACCGGCTCCGTAGTATAAGTTTATTATTATTTGACAAGATAACCCCTTAGCACCATATTGATTATAGCGTGGTTTATGAGGTGTGGATTACCCCTTCATGATTTAATTGGCATGAATAAGAAATATTTAGCCTATAGTGCATGTTGATGTGGATCCAGATACCCAAGCGTTTTAATTATAATAGTTTCCACTTTAATTTAATTCTGCCATTCCAATTTAAATTCTAAGATAGTCTAAATCATTTTCACCACAAATCTATCCACCCATTTAGAAAATTAATTCTACACACAATTAAAGTTATGTCATGGTGTATCTTTTACTTTTGCTTTTGTAAAAAAATAAGGGTCCTGTCCTATCTTCACGAGAATTCTCCTATATAAAGAATTCTCCCCTCGCTTGTAAGATAGGGAAGTTTTCAGCAATAAACTCTCGTATGTTTCTATCCAATCATGGAATTCTAAAACTCTCTTCTCTCTCTGCAAATGAAGTTCTAGAGAAAGAAACAAATCAAAAGAATTAAATTTGTTCATTTTGAAAACTTAAGGAAGTATGCTCTGCACTTGCCTTCTTGAAAGATGTTTCTCAGTACTGAAAGAAAAAATCCAACCGTTATTTCAAACGCGGTCACTTTGCCCGACATTGTCCTCACAAATCGGCCAAAGTTGTTCGTCTTATCCAACATCTTCAACATTCTTCCCTGTTTCAGAACAGTCAACACAAGATGGCCAAACTGCCTTTCTTATCGCCAAATCTTCTGATTTTGAAGATATTTCAGTCATCTCTACAGTTCAGATTGTTAATCATGTGTCCATTCTTAAGGAAGTATTCCTTAACCTTCTCTCAAGATGTCCATTCTTCCTTCCAAATTCCATAAATCTATTCCTGTTATTGGGTTTATTGACACTGGTACAGATACCAGTATGATCGATCCTTCCGTTCTTCCATCAAATTGTTGGGAACCTCACTCCAAGCTTTTCAGAGGAGTTAATGGTGAAACTTTTGAAACCACCTTAATTACCAAAAAACCCATTGGTATTCAATTCTTTCCGAATTGCATAATTTAGAAAAAGATTATAGTTTCCAAACTCCTCAATAAAGATTTGCTCGTAGGTTTTGACATTATTCATCTGGTTAAAAACCTATTCTTGACTAGTTCTGGAGTTCGCTACAAACAGATGTTCATGCCTTATATAGATACCCTACTTCTGTATACACTTTTTGAAACATCATCTCTATATAGTCAAATCTCACAAAAGTTCTTAGAATTCTGTCCAAAAAACCATTCCCAATTTCATCATCCTTCACCTCTGTGGAAAAATGAATAGTTTTTCATTCACTTTCTACCAGTGGGTATGCTGTACGTGGCGTTGTTCTACCAAATCGATGCAGAATTGAATCTGCCTTTGGGACCAGATCTGGCTTAATCTCTACAAATAGAAAACTTCTTTCACTAGAAGTATTCGAACTCTCATCTCTACTAAAAGACGACTCCCAAAAGAATATATTCAGTCTTCTAGACTGGATCAATGTGCTTTACAAGCCTCACAGAGTGAACAATATGTCACTATGGAAATACCTTCAGATCTCGTTGCCAACTAGAAACGAGAAGGATACACACTCCTCCATCTTGGTGGTGTACGATTAATTCTCACTCTTCATGGTCGAAAAGGCTTACTTGTTACAGCTAGAATTGCTCTCCTAGATACCAAGTTCAAGGAGTACCAACATGATGTTATAGGAACTGTTCTGACAACCCTTCATGCTGGCAGTGTCTTATTAACCTTTTATCCCAATTTCAACCTCTCTCTTGAGGATCCCAATCTTCCAACAACCCTTAAAGTCCAGATCTAGCTCCAAGGAGCCGAACAAACACCCACATCCAAGATTGCAACCCTCCATCACCAAATAGTATATCGATTACAAAATCATGCACTAGATCTTCCTACACCATACACAACTTCTGATGCTTTGATGATATTGGTGGATATAGACACAATTCCAACCATCATCCAAATCCCCAAACAAATTTCGAAACAAGATTTGCTTAAACTCATGCCTCTTGAATGGCTAACCAACTATAAGCATTTTCACCAAAATTCTAAACCAGTCCAAATCACAGATGCTACATTTTCTAGACGCCCAAATGGACAAATCAAACTGACTTTTCAAACTCCTGACACTATGCCCATTCCAGACAGTCCACAACTTTCTTATACTGCTATGATTACAGCAATTCAAACTGGTCAAGAAAAGAAACTTCTTATTTATGGTTTTTCATCAGAAGGGTATCCAGTATGTCCTGATAAAATTAATGCCATTTTCTTTGGAATGTTCCTGAAGCCCATATGTGCAATCCGAATTGTCCTTGTTTGGATGATACGGATGTTGATGAAGAATTGGAAGTCATGCGGAGAAAGAAAAAGAAGAAGAAAAAAATATCCACCAGATCCAACACCTCTTGTTCACCAAATCAGGTCATGCCTTATATTTTCAAGTAATTCCTATGAGGAATCCTTTCCTCCCCTTGAAAAACAGACAGACCCACAAACCCGTGTTACCTCAAAACCTTTTGTTCAATCTCCGATTACAGCCTCTGGGCAACCTGAAGAACCAAAACAATATGAAGTTGTTTTGAATTGGCAAACCAAAAATGCCAATGCTCAAAATCATTCTCTTCAACAACTCGGTAAGAAAATTGACCGTGTTGCCACTCAAGTCTCCTAGACTGAAACTAAAGTTGATTCAATCAGCAGTCATTTAGATCAGATGTATATCCATCTCCAAGATCGGATTTCTGAACTAGACATCGATCTCAGAAAAATGATGAACAATCATATCTGGGGTCTAGAGTTTAATAAAAAAGAAGCCGAGATCAGAAAACTCAGAGCTGAATTATCCAGGATTGATGGTGAAAAGACTCGACCATCTCTTTTTACTCAATCACAACCTACACCAGTATCTCCTCCAATCTTTGACACCTTTGCACCTTTCTACACACCATCCCGACCTCAACAACCTGTTTATAATCAATTCCTTGGTTTCTCTCACCTTCAACCAACTCCCCAACCATCTTCACAAAAAAAACTACGATCTAAAGTCAAAATCTCCGAACCACGCCCAAAGGTCACGTCCTCTTCCTCTACATCTACAATCCCTCCATAAGAAACACCACAAGACCATCCTGAGCCTCTTCAAAAAGATAAAAGCCCAATGGACTAGTATTATTATCATACTGTCCAGCCTCAACCTTCAGATTCCTCTGACTCTTCTGAGCCTGAAACACATAATTCATCTTCGTCCTCCTCTTATGACTCATCAAGTGGCTCCACTGACTCTAAGTCTGAATATGCTGACATTACAGGCATATTAATGGCCACTGAAACTACAGATCCAAGTGCCTTTACTCCAACACCTATTGTTGATGACAATCCTTTTGACCAAGCTTCTCAAACGGACCCAGTACCACCACCAGTCCATGAACACTCAACAAAACCATCTTCAGCATCTTGGTTTACATTTGATGACATTCCCCGTCATAAATGGGCTGCTCGACTTCAAGAATTTGCTGCTTGGATTGATCTCCAAGGTACCAAGCCTAATGCTCAACCTCAAGCCGTTCTTTGTTAATTCATGGCCCGTTCCACGGGTTCCTTACGAGACTGGTTAGAAAGCTTAGGAGAATATAGATAACTCCAATTCATGGAATCTCTGATTGGTATAGCCCTCAATCTCATTCACGAGCAGTTCATTGGTGAAAAAACTGCTTCCACTAAAGTAGATAGAAAAGAATACCATCAGATGAAATGCTGCTCTCTTAAAAGACATCTTTTGAATGCTCATTACAAAAGAATGAGTATTATCTTCTACAAGCTAAATGGGTTCAATGAGCCATCTCTTAAACATGTCTTCATTGCCTTTCTTCCTCCTGAGTTACAACCCGATCTTCAGAGAAAACTCACAGCCACAAATATGAGTATCGCTGATATCTCTCTGGGAAATATTTTTCAAATGGCCATGTTATCTCTTGATAAGATCTGTGAACAGAAAGAATTCTTCAAAGATCTCATGGAAGACAAAAAACCCTTCTCTGAAGCTTGTTGAAAACCTCATCTCAAGATAGAATGTAAAGATGAAAAGAAGTGTATTTGTTCGCCTAAAAACTAATGATGATTTCTTAAATGGTTTGGTACCCTGTTTAAAGACTAAGGAAAAGTCTATTCTGTTTTGGGTTATATGACCGTAAAAGAACTCGTTTTAGGTTTTGATCTCAGAAGGTATATCGGCTGGAAACCAAAACATGAGGGATATTGATTTGTTCTAAGTCAGATCTGGTCCCTAAGGCAGATTAAGTTCTGCATTGATTTGGTAAAACAACGCCACACACCTTTTCATTCTGGTATTAGAGCTATACCAGTCCTTGAAAATTTCATGTTTTCTAAAACTTCATTCTTCACAATCAGAATGGTATAATTTAAGTCTTTTCTTGTTTTGCTCTATAGACTTTAGGCACAGAGAGAACTTCTTACTCATGGCTTCTACTTCTTTTTCAAGTCCTTCCAATCCTGTTACTCTTTCTTTACCCAAATCTTGCACTTCTCATACTATCAATAAAATTGAAAACCTTGTAGAATATTCTTACATCCCTGAATCCGCCCAAATCAGCGAGTCCTCCTACCCTCTCATTAACCCTTACCAGCTATACAAATGCCCTAGTTCCTTTACCCCTAGTATTCGTACCCTCATCTATACTAGACGGCCTCACCCTAAAGAATAGAGTAATGATACAACCACAAATTCTTTTACAAACTTATTTTGTACAAACTGATGTGGCATTAATTCATTTGTTGAATTAAATATCACTTGGCCCACATGATTTGTTTTTATTAATTTATATTTTCATTCAACCAATGAATTAATACCATGTTAGTTTGTACAAAATAAGTTTGTTTAAGAGTTTGTGGCTGTATCATTACTCTAAAGAATATATCCAGTCTTCTCGCCTGGATCAGTGTGCTCTTCAGGCAACCTCTGCTGAACAATATGTCACTTTGAAAATACCCTCAGAGTTGATTTCCGACTGGAAACGAGACGGATATACCCATCTCCATCTTGGAGGCATCCGCTTAATCCTTACCCTTCATGGGAAAGGGATTACCAATCACAGCTCGACTTGCCCTCCTTGATACTCGATTCAAACAGTACCAAGATGCTGTTATGGGTACTGTCCTCACAACCCTCCATGCAGGCAATGTTTTACTCACTTTCTATCCCAATTTCAACCTTACTCTCCAAGACACCAATTTGCCCACAACCTTGAAAGTCCAAGTCTAAATTCAACGTGCCGAACAAATCTCTTCTGCCAAAATTGCCACTCTCCATCATCAATTGGTCTATAGACTTCAAAATCATGCCTTAGATCTACCCACTCCCGAACATCACTCTGACACCCCCATGGTCTTAGCTGAATCTGACCAGATTCCCACTATTATCCAGATCCCCAGACAAATTCCCCGTCATGATCTCATCAAGTTTATGCCTCTTGAATGGATCTCTAACTATGAACAGTTCCATAACAATACTGCTCCAATTCAGACATCTGAAAGCATATTTGAAAGAAGACAAGATGGAACAGTTAGCATGACTTTTCTTCACCATTGATCTTTTCTACAATAGATTCATGCACTTGTGAGTTCAATAAAATTTGCACAATAAGTTTTTGGCGTCGTTGTCTGGGAGGTAAGTTATTTTAATTCGTATAATTAACTTTTGTGAATAATTTCTTTTATTTATTTTCTCGTATTTTTTCTTATTAAAAAAAGTGAATATGCATTTAGAGGTAATAATTTCTTTTCTTTCTCTATTCTTTACAATTCTGCAATTTAATTTTTAAGTTATTTTCTTTGTAATTTTTTGTTTATTTTATTAATTTTAATTTTAGTTAATTTATTTCACATTTTTTTTAGTGTGCTTTTATAGAAAGGTTTCCTTCTTGTTTATTTTTATTAATTTTGTTCTCAATTTTTTTTGTACTCATTGCATGCATGGTCAAAGGTCATTATTACCTAATCTTGAGCCTATAGACCTTGAACTTGAGAAAACACTTCGCAAACACAAACACGTTGTAATTAAAATGGATTTGCAACAACAACAAGCACCACTACAAGAGAGGCCATTTAGGACGACTTCAGTCCCTTATCTAATTTGAGCACATCATGCATAAGATATCCAAATATAGCTGCTAGGAGTTTTGAACTAAAACATAATGTGCTAAATTGTCTTCCAACATTTTATGGCCTAGAAAATGAGGACCTATATAATTATTTGAATGATTTTCATGTTGTTTGTCAACCATTTAGATATGAAAATTTTTCAGATGATATGTTAAACTTAGACTATTCCCATTTTCTTTAAAGGATAGAGCTTGTTCATGGCTCAATATATTGCCTGCTAATAGCATCACATCATGGGAACAAATGGTAATAAAATTTTTGAATAAATATTTCCCAGTGCATAAAACCAATGCTACTCGCAAAGAGACTTCAGAGTTTACCCAAAGAGAAGACGAGTAGTTTTTCGAAATATGGGAGCGATTCAATGGGCTACTCTTGAAGTGTCCACATCATGAGGATGAGAAATGGCACCAGTGCCAATACTTTTTGGAGGGATTATTGCCAAATGTGCAAGAATGACTAATGACAACAAGTGGAGGAGAGCTAATGTCAAAAAGTGCATCAGAAGTTTGGGAATTCTTCGCTTGTAAAAGGAATTCTTCCAGCAACAAGCAGATAATTCCCAACAGTGGAGTCGATCACTCAGAAATACTAAAAGAATTAAGGGAGTAAATGAGGTTCACATTGGCGAGTCAAGTTCAGAAATTAAAGAAGTCAAGGATATAATTGAAGGTCTCTCTCGACAAATAGCATTGTTCACAACTACTAAACCAATAGAGCCACATGACCATGACTCATACTCAGATCAAGCCAATGCCATAGGTGTAATGAGAAAACCATCTAATTACAACCTATACTCCAACACATATAACCTCGGATGGAGAGACCACCCCAATTTTTCATGGTTTCAAGGATTCCAACAGAATGGACCAGCAACTCCAGCACCACCAATGCAACCAATTCCTCAAATTCCTCCAATTATCGAGAAAATGGTAGAACAAGTTGCTTCTTCAGTTCAAACCTTGGTAATGATTGTTGAGAAAGGCAAGTTTCCAAGTAGGGGTGTCAAAAAAACCCGTCTGGACCGGACCTGGCCCGGACCCGGCCAATTCGGTCCGGGCAAAACCCGGACCGTATATTAAAAAAAGCGGGTCCGGGTTTTAAAATTTAAAACCCGGATATACCCGGGTACGGTCCGGGTTCAGTTTCAAAAACCCGGAACCCGGACCCGGACCCGTATTTGCAATTAAAAAACAAAAAAAAACAAAAGCCTCCAATTCCATTATTCCAAATCGTAAAACTGAAACAGAACACCCAAATTCGAAAATCCCTAACCCAAACCCACTATCACCGTCGGCTAGCAGCACCCACCATCGCCGTCGACTAGCACCCACCATCACCGTCGGCTAGCAGCTCCAATTCCCGTTCTCGTTTGCATTTGCTGCCCGCCTGAGCCGGTTTTGCCATCACAGCCACCACTGCCAGCCGCAGGTATTTTTGCCTATTGCTTCTCTGTTGGTGTTGGCTGTTGCTATTCTTGTTTATTTTCGTTCAATTTTGTGCATGGTGTTGACTTGCTGTTGCTGTTGGTGCTGACTTGCTGTTGCTGCGATATGTTGCTTCTGTTGAGGAAAATATGTTGCTTCTGTTGCTGCGATATGTCCCATATTGCTTCTTAAAAGCTCTTTGGCACTCTTCATTGAAGTCAAACGTTGCATCCTTTTGAAGTAAGTTGCAGAGAGGTAAAGCAATCTTGGAGAAGTCCTCAATAAACCTGCGATAGAAACCTGCATGACCAAGAAAAGAACGAACCTCCCTCACATTAGTAGGAAGTGGTAAGGAGTGTATAAGATCTATCTTAGATTTATCAACTTCAATCCCCTTTTCAGAAATAACATGGCCTAGTACAATACCTTGATTAACCATAAAATGACATTTTTCCTAATTAAGCACAAGGTTAGTGTCAATGCATTGTTTAAGAACAAGTGTAAGGTTATTTAAACATTTATCGAAAGAATCACCATAAACTGTAAAATCATCCATAAATACCTCAATGATGTTCTCCACATAATAAAAAAAAATACTCATCATACACCTTTGGAAAGTGGCAGGAGCGTTACAGAGACCAAACGACATGCGTCGGTGAGCAAATGTTCTGAAGGGGCATATGAATATCATTTTCGCTTGGTCAAGAAAACAATAATAAGAGTGACCACTTAACCTTTCAAGCATTTGATCAATGAATGGCAGAGAAAAATGATCCTTGCAAGTGGCTGCATTCAATTTACGATAGTCAATGCAAACTCTCCACCCAATTTGAACTCTAGTTGGCACAAGCTTGTTTTCTTCATTTTTGACCACTGTGATACCTATTTTTTTGGAACTACCTGCACAGGAATTTCCCCTTTACTATCAGAAATGGGATAAATAATCCCCATATTAAAGAGTTTCAGTATCTCCTCTTTTACAACTTCCATCATTGGTGGATCAAGACAGCGTTGTGCATCTCTCATTGGTTTAGACCGTTCCTCTAGCAAAATGCGATGCATGCACATGGAAGGACTAATTCCCTTGATGTCGGCAATGGTCCAGCCAATCATCGTCTTGTGATCCCGAAGCACCCTAATTAACTTTTCTTGTTGAACTGGGGTGAGGGTTTTAACAATTATGACTGGAAGTGTTTCATTTTCACCTAAGCAAATATATTGCAGGTGCTGTGATCATAGTAGTATAAGAAAACTGTGAATTGTCTTGAATGGGCTTCGTGTCAGGAGTTTGAAAGGTCTAAGGTAGGTGCCTATACAATTGAATGTAAAAGTTTCTCGTTTAATAAAGGCAATTCAAGGTAAGAGACATTATACCCATTGGTGCGTAATGTGACTGCTCCATCTAAGATTGCCATAGCTTCGTCTACCTCATCATCCAACTTTATCAAATTTGCTTGTTCCTTAGAATCATCTTTTGTAAGATTTTTGCTTAAGGCAATTTCAAAATTGTCATTACCGAATAATTCAAAGAAATCATGTACTATTAATATCATCTATGCCAAAGATAGAATGTACATGAGGAGAGATAAGGTGGGGCCCTTAACTTTTACAAAAGTAGAATGATTAAAGCACATCACGCCAAAACCAAAAAGGAAAAGCAGAAAACATGCTTTAGACAAGACATGACCTTTGTCTAATTATTAAAACAAAAACTAAAGATTCCCATGCATGTCAGCAATCATAGAGTGGATGGGTAGTGTGATGGAGGTACATCACCAGTCTCTTTCTCATATTGTCGTTTAGCAAAACGGATTTATCTGTGATCAGGATAAGCTTCAGCTTGCAGATAGGCGCCTTCATCAACGTTAGTCATTTCTTTTGGGGCTGATGTAGCAGGACGGTCGGGTCTGTGACAGTGTAACGAGAATTTTCAGTATGGAGAAGAGATTGAAAATCTTCCCATGGATCTTGAGCATCTTGGAATAAGACGTTAGAGTAATCAGGACGTTGTTCCATGAAAAGAATTCCTTGAGGACTTGAACTGGAACCTAGAGTACAAGTTTGTATTTTTGGGACAATTTCCAAGGTGTGTGATGGTCCAACAGAGGTGTGGTTGAACATTGTTGAGTTCCATTCGGTATGGCTTGAGAACAAAGGTGACAGATGAAGGACAACATTTGTCCATGAGGTTCTTAATAACGCAACTTTTGTGCAGTAAAATTAAAACAGATGGCGGAAGCTCTAGAAACCTCGGATCGACTTCATTCAAAAATGAAAATCAAGAGGAAAGATATAAGTTTAATTACCTCACTTTTAGTTTCAGAAACGAATTCATGAAGTAGGAGCAAATGACTGAAAACAGCAAGCTACGAACACTGTCCAGAAAATAGAGCTCTACACGAACAGCTTCTGTTTTTCCACGATCTAAGATCCTTTAAGCACCCCAATTGTGATGCCTCTAATCAGTCCACACTTAGAAATGTTCTAGGAGTTCATAGGATTTAGAATCTCGAAATTTCATTAAGAAATGAGAGAGATAATGAAGAAACATGAATGCTAGCTCATGATGATTCCTTCCACCAAATAAAGCCACCATTATCTCTAATAATGGCACCAAACATTATCATGTGCTAGACCCACCCACTTAGTCATTATTTATTGAAATTGATCTCATCACTTCAATAAACTATTTAATCAAATAATTAAATAGCTAAATTAATTAATTTCATAATTAATTAATTAACCCCATTTTGATCACATCAATGGTTAAATGTGGGCTTCTCTTGTGACATGTTCTAATGCTTTCTCTTAATCCATATTGGATCCAATAAAAGTCCATAATTCTAAACCCAAAATTGGTCTAGAAGTCCATAATCATATATGAACCCGAACATATCCAAAATGATCATTTTACGTGCTCGACATTCCATAATGTTTAATTGAGGATTTATCAAATTTATTTTGTTCCTTAAACTATTTATGGAACATCTAAATTTCTATCTTAAATCATATTTAAGATATATTTATATTTATATTCATTCTCAATGAATTATAATATAAATTTGATTTTCCTACAAATAGGAAATCTAACTTCTCATTTTCTAGTAACTCCTTTTTCATTTCTATATTGTGTGTGACCTTTTAGGTTCTTAGTTATAAGATAGTAGAACTATTTTAATGATAACTCTTTATTCATTAAATGATGCTAAACTCTTTAGTCATCAATTAGAACCTTTCTAATGACCTTAAGATGCATTGGTAATACGCTTTACCAATATTGATCTTAAGGTTTCTACAAGTTATGAGTGACACCTAGCAGTATATCACGACTATCCAAATAACAAGAATTGTTGGATCTATAGAACCTATTCTATTGTATCTCTATGTCTTGGTCTCTTCATCATCCATGTCCAGAGAAAAGCACGGCTTATGGTTTATTATGTTAAGCACTTGTGCTTTATCTCAAAATAAATATAAATGAACTTGGCATGAAAATATAATTTGAACTCCTTCAAATATATTTCACCTTGGCCAAGGATTTCTCATGCCAATTCATATTATCTCATAAGGACATCCTTTTTGTATATTACAAAGTGATGAATTCCATGTTGGCCATACACTTGTCTTCATACATGGCCAACCATGACAGCTATTGCTAAATCTCTTCTGTGATTAGGAATCAATCTTTATGCATTCACATATCAGAGATGTCTATGTATAAGACATCTGTTATGCCTCAGGTCTAAAGACCATTACTAAACATAGTATCTGATACAATGTATAATAAGCCATTAACAGTCAAAACCATATGAATTACTATATTTGGTCAAGTTCAGTACACTCGTTCTCTTAACAAGTACCTATGTGTTTGACTTGACATCTCATGTTAATGATATGAAACTCACCATCCATTTTAGTTTGCACTTAATATGCAAATAAGTCTTTTTGCAGGCACTCCTAAATGGTTCTCTATCTTTCAACAGTTCTTTGAAAAACTGTTTTTGCTCACAGAGTTTGTCAAGACAAGTTTTGGCAAGTTGAAAGATTTTGCCAAGAGAGATGTTGTCAAGGACAAGATTGGATGCACGAAGTTGCCACTGTATGTTTGGTTGGAGTTCATCAGGAAGGGAAGCCAGGAAAACATGCTTTAGTGTCGGTTCATTGAATCCATCGAGGGAGCAGCATTTCATGTTGAGATAGTCTCGTCTTGCAGCTTCAAAAATTACAAAGGGGTCTCCAAGGAATTGATCATGGATAACCGCAAGGGCACTTTAGACTTCTGGCAATTGAACAAACTGCAATTATCGGTATTGGCCTAGAGATTCAAACCAATCTCTTAGAGCACCCGTAAAACGACTGGCAAATTATCTAAGGACTGATTAAGTTGTGGCTCCTGGTCTTAACATTTGTAGGTCAAGCCAGGCAGACATTTCATTAAGCCGATCACGCCATTTAGAGGATGGAATATCATCAAATGTGAACCATGGACCATTTGACGATTTTGGGCTGGTTGAACCGGTTTGGGCTTGGGCTGGAGGAGGCTGGTTTGAGGCAGAGAATTCAGGCATTTCTTCGTCAACTTCAGAAGGAATGTCAACATATGGTTCTGTGTGAGAGGTTTGGTCATGATCAGGTGGATCAGTTTGAGCCATTAGGATTTTGGTGATATCAACATAGGACTTTTTAGAGTCACTGGTGGAAGCTGAGGATTCAGTGTCTGTCTCAGTATGACTATCTAAAACTGCAAGATTTGAATCAAAAGACAAAGACAAACGACTTTATGGAGAGGAGAGGTTTATGTAGTCATTTTCAGAGTCACTTTCTGTCGCATCAGGGTCATCGTTAGAGGGTGGTGGAAAAAAGGTCTTGGAAAGCCTTGGATGCTTGCAGGCGGGACCATGGCATGGTGGATGTGGGCAGTAGAATTCATACACTGGTCTGGATGATGTCGGAGAAGCTTTTGGTGATGTCTGGGTAGCCTTATCTTTTTTGAAAGGTTTGGGTGGTTATGATGGTGGTGGTTGGGAGGAGGAACCTGGTTCATGCATGGATGGTTGGGGAAACTGTTGGAGATGTTGACTGAGAGGAAGAAAGTCTTCCCATGGGTCTTGGGAGTCCTGGTAGAGGAAGTTAGTGTAGTCTGGTTTTTCTTCTTTGATGATGATCCCTGTGGATTTTGGCTTGGATATGGCTGAGGGAGTGGGGATCATAATGAGGTTATGTTGTGGGCCTAAGGAGGTATGGAAAATATCTCTGTGCGATGGAGTTTGGTGGTTTAATTGGCAAAGATAGTTGTGTAGGGTGGATTGGATCTCATTTTCAATGATAGTTGGGTGTGGTGCAGTAAACCATTCATACACTTGATCTTGGGTCCAGAAAAGCTTTGTATCTGGATGCTGAAAATATGGCCTGTGGATGATGAAGACGGAAGTGAATAGCCAGGCTTCTGAAGCAGGCAATCTTTCAAGATTATAAATTTCAGAGAGTTGCTGTAGTTTCTTTCTCCACCATGGAATAGGAAAAAACCATTCAAGGAGAGTCCAGGTGAGAGAGGTGGCTTTGTCCGGGTTGAGGAGATGTTCCAAAGTGGGACTGATTGGCAAAATGAGCTTGGTGGCATAAAGAACAGTTAGGCACCATAGGTAGGCTTTCATGAAAAAGCGAAAAGCAGCTTTGCGGGCAAAGTCTTAGATGGCAAAGACAGAGGAGAAGGTTTTGTTAAGGGGAAAGTTTTTTTTGGTGAGAGCTTTTAGAGGAAGTGAAGTAGCCATGGAGATAACTGGGAAGTGGTAGGTTGTGGAAAACACGGTGAGAAGTTTATCTGGTTTAGAGAGTCTAGAAAGCATATCAAGGATGAGGTTCTGGGACCCCTTTATATGCTTTACTGAAAAGTCATACTTGGAAAACCAATCTTTTAACTGGAGTAACATTTTTTCAGGAACAATTTTACCTTTGAAATTAAGGATATTTGGGAAGGCTGAACTGTCCATTCTGTTGAGAAAATGCTGTCCAATTAGATGGTACTCAAACTTTTTGATGCCATTCTTTACCGCTAAGATTTCTTTGAACACACTGTGATAATGCTTTTGTGTGTCAGAGAAATGTCCACTAGCGTAAGCGATAAAGCTTTCTTTTCTATTGAGTTCTTCGAGGAGAATGGCACCCCATGATTCATCACTTGCATCTGTCTGTAGTATGCGCTTGCCATCTGCAATCAACTTTAAAGGAGCCAGATTTTGCGCAATCTGCTTTAATGTAGTGACAGCAACGGTGTGGTTCTCATTCCACTCTAGGGGCTGCTTTTTCAATAAAGCTGAAAGATGTCGCGTGTGTTGGTCCACGTGTGGGATGAAATCACGGATGTAATTGATGATACCGAGAAACTGTTGGACTTGCTTTTTGGAAAGGTGCTGATCTGGAAAGTGAAGTAACTCTTGGGTAATGTGCTTTCCAAGCTGATAATGGCCGTCTTTTATGACCATTCCAAGAAATTCAATAGTATCTGTGGCAATGGTGCTTTTCTTGGCTGATAACATAATTCCATGACTTTGGACAATATCATAGAACTGGATTAACAGGTGGTGATGTTCCTCATGCGAACCTGAAAAAAGCAAAATGTCATCAATATAAATCAATGCATGATGGAGGATGGGCTGAAAGATTTGGATAATGGATTTTTGGAATATGGATGGGGCAGTTTTAAGACCGAAGGGTAAGACTGTCCATTGGAAATGGGCATTTGGGATACAAAAGGCAGTTTTGTACCGTTCTGAGGGTTCAATGTCTAAATGCCAAAAACCTGATTTTAAATCAAATTTTGAAAAGATCTGGGCATTTTTGAGAAAAGTAAACATGCTTTGTCGGCGTGGTAAAGGGAATTTGTCATCTTGTAAAAACATGTTTAAGGGCTGATAGTCAATGACTAAGCATTTCTTTCCTCGAACAAACTCAGCATGCTTTTCAACATAAAAGGCTTGGGAAGCCCATGGAGAAGTTGTGGGCTCAATTAGACCTTGGGCTAACAATTGTGAACATTCTTGTTGGGCTAGGAGTAAATCGGAAGGACTCATTCCTGGATGGGTAGCTTTGGTTGGGTTAATGTCTTCATTGAGTTTAAAAGGTAACTTAATGAAGAAAGACTTATTTTTCCACAATGAATTTGGATGGGTGAACTGAGAATGGGACTCTGGACAAAGACTCAAAAGTTTAGTGGATATATCTTGGTAGGACTGGGGGGTTTCAGACAGATTATAAAGTTTCAGAATATCGGTGAAAAGGTTAAACATGGACTTGACTCGGATTCCAGTGGGAATGATTTGGAGGTGTTTGATCTGGTGAAGGATGTCAAAACCTAACAAGATATCCTTATTAGGAAGAGTTGAACCAATGACCTTGGTCCATATAACACAATTAGGAAAAATTTGAATACCAATGGGTTTTTTGGTAATCAAATAGGGGGTGAACAATTTGCCATTGACAGCTTTGAAATGTTCCTCATATTCTGTCCAATATTCTGGTGGAAGAATATGCGGATTTAACATGCTGCGTTGAGCTCCAGTGTCGATGAGACCAATTGCTGGAATGGGCCTTTGGAATTTGGAAGGCAAGATTTGGAGTTTGATGGAAGGTATGGGAACAGTAGTATCAAGGGACAACAACTGTTGGTGGAAAATTACTTGGGACTGATCACTGTCTGAGTCATCAGAGGAGTTTTGTAGTGCGAACACTGTTTCATCATTGGGTTCATCCTGTTCTGAAAAATAGAATTCTAGCTCATCCTTTTCTGGAGAGAAATCCGTGGTAGCTTGGAGATGCTCAAGTAGCCGAAAAGATTTTTCCCGTTTAATGGGACAATCCTTGGCATAATGACCTTTCTTCTTGCAGATAAAACATCTGCTGGACTTTCTCCTTTTAAAGTCTCTGGATGAAGATGACTTCTTTCTGAAGAATCTGTAGGACTTTGTAGACCGGCGAGGCTTAGATGAGTATTTCGGACGTTTGAATTTCCGAAAATGCTTTTTCTTTTTAGGACTGCAATCATAATCCGTCTTCTGTTTGCACTTAATATGCAAAACGCCGCCTATAATGTCCAATCATAAATCTACCACTAGGAACTATTTTAGAAGTATAGTACAAAGGATGCACGTTTCATATTCTCGACATACTCGAGAATGTGTTCCTTAACTATTTTACTTCTTGGACTATATTCATTAAATTAATATATGAATATTGATAACTTTGCCATTTTATAAATATCAAAATGCTATTCAAATACAATCATTCCCTAAACAATCAAATCAACATTCAATTGGCCTTTAGGGCATATTACTAACAACAGATGTATCATGGATGAGGGTATAAGGATGGTGATAAGTTTTCCATTCATAGCCATATCTTGTTTCTGGGTGTTGGAAGTAAGGTCTATGAATGATGAAGACTGCAGTGAACATGTTTGCTTCTTGTTCTGGCATCTTGTTTAATCCGTAAAAAGTACAAAGATTTCTAAGTTGATTACGCCACCATGTGAGTGGGAAATACCATTCAAGGAGAGTCCACAAAAGTTTTAGGGAGAATTCAGGAGTGATGAGATGGCGGAGGACTAGTTGGACAAGGACGACCAGTTTTGTAGCATACAGGGTAGTGAGGCACCATATGTACCATAACTCATCTTCGCAAATGGTTAAGGAAGAGAGGGTAAGACCTGTGAGAAACAGGTGTTCCATATAGAGGGAAAGAAAACGATCAAGCTTTTTGCTTTGAACATTAAAGAAATACCGGTAAACGAATTTCTTTGCAAAGTCTTAGATCTAGTAGGTTAAATGTAAAGGAATGTTCATGGGAAAGTTCTCTGGTTGAGAGCTTTGAAAGGAAGTTGACAGTTCATGGCTATAATTGGGATGGAGTGAATGGAGGAAGTCTAGCTGGACATGTAAGGAAGTCTATGATGAGGTTATGTTTTCCTTTTATGTGTTGGATAGTAAAATCATATTTAGCAAACCAGTTTTTGAGGCTAAGTAGCTGTTTGTCAGGGAGCAACTTATTTTTTAAGTCAAATATTCGAGGAAAAAAGGAGTTGTCTGTGTCGATAAGGAATTTATGGCTGATTAGATGAAATTCAAATTTTTTGATTCCATACTTGACTGCCAAAATCTCTTTGTAGATCACAGGGTAATTCTTTTAAGAGTCTTTGAATTGTCCACTTGCATGTGCACAGAAGTGACGTACACCATTTATCTCTTCAAAAATGATGGCACTCTAATAATCATCACTGGCATTGGATTGTAGAATGCATTGTCTAGTTGTGGGAATTCGGAGAGGAGGAGGTGACTAGGCTACCACTTTTAGTTGTTGGATAGCTTATGTTTGTGCTGGTCCCTATGGAGGGCTCAGTTTTCCGAGCATGCGAGACAACTGGCTTGTGTGAATTGCAACTTTAGGAATGAAATCACGGACATAATTAACAATCTTGAGGAATTTTTGGATCTGCTTTTTGTTGAGATGTGTGTCTGAAAACTTTAATAATTCAGTTGCAATGTCTGGACCAGGTTGATAATGACTGTCTTTAATCACCATGCCAAGAAAGTCAATTGATTCCTTTGCTATGCTGCTTTTCTTTTCAGAAAGCATGATTCTGTGTTCCTGCACAATATGAAAGAAATCCAAAAGGAGCTTCTGTTGGCTCTTATGGTCAGAGGAAAATAATAGGATATCATCAATGTATACCAAAGCATGATGAAGGATAGGATTAAAGATTTTTGTCGTGGCTTTTAGAAATAATGAAGGAGCAACTTTAAGACCAAAAGGCATAACAGTGCACTGATAATGGGCATCAGGGATGCAGAAGGTAAGTTTGTGACGGTCAACTGGTGAAATACCTAGTTGCCAAAAACCAGCTTTTAAATCAAACTTAGAAACCTTAGGACGTGGTGGAGATTTTAACTTTAGGTCGTGGTTTTTTGGGTGAAGATGGTTGAGGAGTTGATTGAAGGCGAGATAAACCAAAGGGATGATTATAAACAGGTTGTTAAGGTCTAAATGGTGGATAGAAAGGTACAAACGTGTCAAAGATTGGAGGAGATACTGGTGTAGGTTGAGGTTGGGTAAAAAGAAAAGATCGAATCTTTTCAGCATCAATTCTGGATAATTCAGCTTTGAGTTTTCTAATCTCGGCTTCTTTGTGATTAAACTCTGGACCCCAGATATGATTCTTAATCATATGTCTGAGATCGGTGTCTAGCTCAAAAATCTGGTCGTGGAGACGGATATACATCTGATCTATACGGCTGGTGATGGAATCAACTTTAGTTTCAGTCTGGGAGACTTGAGTGGCAACACGGTCAATTTTCTTACCGAGTTGTTGGAGAGAATGGTTTTGAGCATTGGCATTTTTGGTTTGCCAATTCAAGACAGCTTCATATTGTTTGGGTTCTTCAGGTTGCCCAGAGGCTGTAACTGGAGATTGCATAAAAGGTTTTAAGGTAACACGGGTTTGTGGATCTGTTTGTTTTTCAAGGAGAGGAAATGAGTCTTCATATGAGTGACTTGAAAACATAAGGTAAGACTGGATTTGGTGAACAGGAGGTTTTGGATCTGGTGGAGGTTGTGGAGTGTAGGATTTGCAAAGTGATGAAGGATAGGAAGGTTTTTTCTTTTTCTTTTTCTTTCTCCGCATGACTTCCAATTCTTCATCAATATCCGTATCATCCACACAAGGACAATCCGGATTACACATATGGGCTTCAGGAACATCCCATAGAAAGTGACCATTAAGCTTAGCAGGATATACTGGATACCTTTCGGATGAAAATCCATCAATAGGAAGGTTCTTTTCTTGACCAGTTTGAACTGCTGTGATCATAGCAGTATAGGAGAGCCGTGGAACGTCTGAACTGGGTTGATTTTCAGGAGTTTGAAAAGTGAGTTGGATTTGGCCATTTGGACGTCTAGTAAAGGTAGCTTCTGTGGTTTGGACTGGTTCCGAATTTTGGTGAAATTGCTCATAGTTGGTTAGCCATTCAAGAAGCATGAGTTTGAGCAGTTCGTGTTTCAGAATCTGTTTGGGGATTTGGATGATGGTTGGAATTTTGTCTGTATCTACCAATATCATCAAAGCATCAAAAGTTGTGTATGGTGTAGGAAGATCTAGTGCATGATTTTGTAATTGATACACTATTTGGTGATGGAGGGTTGCAATCTTGGATGTAGGTGTTTGTTCTGCTCCTTGGAGCTGGATCTGGACTTTAAGTGTTGTTGGAAAGTTGGGATCCTCAAGAGAGAGGTTGAAGTTGGGGTAAAAGGTTAAGAGAACACTGCCAGCATGAAGGGTTGTCAGCACAGTTCCTATGACAGCATGTTGGTACTCCTTGAACCTGGTGTCGAGGAGAGCAATCCTAGCTGTAACAGGTAAGCCTTTTCGACCATGAAGAGTGAGAATCAACCGGACACCACCAAGATGGAGGTGTGTGTATCCTTCTCGTTTCCAGTTGGCGATGAGATCGGAAGGTATTTCCATGGTGACATATTGTTCACTCTGAAAGGCTTGTAAAGCACACTGATCCAGTCTAGAAGACTGAACATATTCTTTGGGAAATGGTCTTTTGGTAGAGATGAGAGTTCGAATACTTCGGGTGAAAGATGTTTTCTGTTTGTAGAGGTTGTAAGGACTCATGAGGGGAAACTGAGACTCAGTGACTTGAGCAGATTCTGGAATATAAGAATATTCCACAAGGTTTTCTATTTTAGAGGCTATGTGTTTAGAGCATGATTGAGGAAGAGAGAGGGTAGAAGAAAGAGAAATAGGAGATGAAGACGATGTAGAAGCTGAAGATGTATTTGTTTCCATGGTGAGAGAATCCTCTTCTAGGAGATCAAATAAGATTATTCAAATTACTAATGATACCACCTCGGCGTTGGGTGTGGCTCTGACACCAGTCTGGTCCTCACATTGCGGTTGAATTATTAAAGTTCCCGGACACAAATCTCAAACGGAAGCAGATACAACAATTTCTCGGAATTGTCAACTATGTCCGTGACTTTATCCCTAAAGTTGCTCTCCACACCAGCCAGCTGTCTCGCATGCTCAAGAAACAATGCCCTCCATGGGGCCCAGTTCAGACAGAAGCTGTCAAGCAGCTAAAGGTGATAGCTTAGTCACCTCCTCCACTCCGAATTCCCACAAATGGGCAGCGCATCCTCCAGACTGATGCCAGCTATGATTATTGGTGTGTCGTTCTTCTTGAAGACATCAATGGCGTGCGTCATTTCTGTGCACATGCCAGCGGACAATTCAAAGACTCTAAAAAGAACTACCATGTGATTTACAAGGAGATTCTCGCAGTCAAGTATGGGATTAAAAAATTCGAATTCCATCTCATCAGCCACAAATTCCTCATCAACATGGATAATTCATCTTTTCCCCGAATCTTTGACTTCAAGAACAAATTGCTACCTGACAAGCAATTACTCAGCCTCAAGACTTGGTTTGCTAAGTATGACTTCACTGTTCAACATATCAAAGGCAACCAGAACCTCATTCCAAACTTCCTCACCGGTCCATCTATAAATAAACCTACACTCATCTCCTCGATTCATACCATTCCAGTTATAGCCATGAATCGTCAACTTCCCTTTAAAGCTCTTAACTAGAGAAGTTTCCCCATGAATATCTCTTTCCAATCGGCTTACCAATTGCAAGACTTTGCAAAGTAGTTCCTCTACAGGTATTTTTTTAATGTCAAATTTAAACAACCTGACTGATTTCCTAATCTCTGCATGGAGCATCTATTTCTCACAGGCCTCACTCTGTCTTCTCTCACCATCTCCGAAGATGAGCTTTGGTACATGTGGTGTCTCACCACCTTGTATGCTTCCAAGCTGGTTTTTCCCATCAAACCAGTCCTGACTCACCTCACCACTCCAGAGTTCTCTCCAGACCTCATATGGACTCTCTTTGAATGGTATTTGCCTCTCACATGGTGGCGCCAACAACTCCAACATTTGTCTACTTTTCACCACTTACACAAAATGCCAGAACAAGAAGCCAACATGTGGCATAAAGCCTTCATTGTCCACAGGCCTTATTTTCAACATCCAAAAAGATGAGACTATTGGACCCAGGACATGGCATATGAATGGCAACCTTCTCTCATCCTTATCAGTTCATCCATAATACCACAGTCACTTCAGCCCTCAAAGTTTATCTTATGGAACTCAACAATGTTCCTCCACCTACCACAAATATTCACCACACCTCTATCGGACCATCACACACCCTTGAAATAATCCCACAAGCACAAGATTGTACTCCAGGTTCCAGTTCAAGTTCAAGTTCTCGAGGAATCCTTGTTATGGAACGACGTCCTGACTACACAAATGTCTTATTCCAAGACGCCCAGGACCCATGGGAAGACTTTCAGTCTCTCCTCCCCGCTGATACTCCACACTCTTCTTCACAACACATGTCTGAAGCTGACGATGACAAGTGCCAACAAGCTGAGCTGTTACTCGACAAGAGACAAAAGTGTCGGCACAAGCAACGATATGAGAAAGACACAAGAGATGTGTCCCCAAGGCGTTATCCATCCACGCCATAATTGTCACTCTCACACCACTTTTCATGCAACACATGTGACTCCCGTTTGTCTTTTGTATATGTGTCAAGTCTATGTCGGTGTGCTTTATTTTATTTCAAGTCTTTCTAGGCATGCTTTATTTTAATGTCAGAGTCTCTGTCGGTGTGCTTTACTTTTTGCAAGAGTCCATGTGAGTATGCTCTACTTTAATCCTTGCCTTTTGTAAAAGTCATGATTGGCTTGTTTTACTTTACTCAAAGATGTGCTACGTGTCATAATCACTTGAGAGGACATGTTCTCAAGGATTCTCTATATAAAGCACCCTTAGTTTCACTTGTAAAAAGGAGGAGCCAAGAGCCAATTTCGAAAATAAAATCTTAAGTTTCTTAAACATGTTTCCCTAAACCTCTCTCTCTCTTCTAGGAATCAAAGAAATTAGTTAAGTTACAAATGATACACTCACCTCTATTTCAAATCTGAGTATGCTCTGCACTTGCCTCGCTTGAGGATCTTGTGCATCAGAAAGGTCCTGTTTTATCCACACAAAACTGATTTTTATCCAATAAAAATGTTTTCTCACAACGTTCACCCTTCTTAAAGGCCATGAGTGCCGTGTTTTTGAGTGGTATCGTGAAAAACCTTTTTTAAGTAAATGAATTTCGGATTTAGTATTTGGTGGATAAGGGTATATCGGCGGGAAACTCTCGACGTAAATTCCAGAGGCGAACCCGAATGGGCGTCAGTCTGGTCTGCATTTAGAGATCACAAGCCACGTACCACACAACCCATTTCTTCCCTCCTCAATTCTGCCGCAAATCTAGCTTTTATTGTGTTCCCTTAATCCTCACATGGAAAGGATTAAAAACAAGGGGAAAGGACAAACACACCCCCAACGTTTAGGCAAAGGGACACAAATCCCCCTAACGTTCAAAAAAAAAAACATTTACACCCCAATTTATTATAATTTTACCATTATGCCCTTCGAGCATATAAAATAAATTATTAAATTATCTAATTTGTCTATATATTGTTAATAAAATTAGATATTACAAAAAAAAAATTAAATATACCCTCATTGCCCAATTCCTCTATTTAAATTTTTATCAATAACCAATTTTCAAAAAAGACATCTATACACCTAAAAAAATTGTAAATAAAATTGGTTATTAAGAATCAATTTTATTTAAACTTTAAACTTGTATATTTAACAATTCTCCACATATCAATCATTTAAACTTGTACATTTATAACCAATTTTCTATGTTATTTATTACAGTATTAATAACCAATTTTATTTTTAAAATTATAATTTATTTACAATTTTTTTAAGTGTGTAGATGTCTTTTGTGAAAATTGGTTATTGATAAAAATTTAAATAGAGGAATGAGGCAATGAAGTTATATTTATAATTTTATTAACAATATATAGACAAATAGGATAATCTAATAATTGTTTATATACTAGAAGGGTATAATGGTAAAATTATAATAAATTGGGGGTGTAAATATCTTTTTTAAAATGTTAGGGGAATTTTTGTCCCTTTGACTAAACGTTGAGGGTGTGCTTGTCCTTTTCCCTAAAAACAAAAGCCAAGCCACAACTTTTCTTTGGCAATTCACATGCAAGGCCATTTCCCCTTTTTTTCACTTTGCTTTCCAAAATTCAATGCCATGCACATGACTTGTTCAATCAATAAGCAAATAACAATTTGGCCAAAGCACATCACAAGAATGCATTTGCTTTATTAAATAAATTATTTCCAATGCTAATTATTCTCATCTTCACATGAACTTCAATGAGGCCTTGTCTGCTTTGATTTTCTTCCATTTTAACTCCCATTACTTTCCTTAAATTTCCAATTAATTTATTCTTTAAGCTCTCTTTACTTGAATATTTTGATTTAATTCCTCTTTATTCCCAAAATACACCTAAAATAACAAAATAAAAAAACTAAGATAAAATTTAACATAATAAAAATATCATTTGCTAAATTAAAAATTAACTAAAATAACTAGAATATTTAAGACCAAAACAAGAAAAAGATAGAGAATATCACTTATCAAATTCCCCCACACTTACCCTTTGCTCGTCCTCTAGCAAATCTAGAATAAAAATAAAATAAAAAGAAAACCTAAACTAGTCCACTTTCGTAGGAAATCACGATTGCATTTAGCATATGCAACAAGTCTTTAAACTCCTAGGAGGCCCTAGTGGACGAGTTATAGTCTCGTGAGGGCTTCAGCGATGATACCCACAAACATCATTTTTTCTATGTTCCATTATTTCACAGCCCACCATGCTTTATGTTCAAGTTCCACTGGAAGATGACAAGACTTACCATATACCAATCTATAGGGTGACATACCAATAGGCGTTTTGTATGCAGTCCTATATGCCCAAAGTGCATCATCAAGCTGGAAGCTCCAGTCTTTTCTATTTAGATTAACTATCTTTTCAAGAATTGATTTCACTTCCCTATTAGACACCTCATCTTGTCCACTAGTTTGTGGATGGTAGGATGTAGACACCTTGTGGGTGATGTTGTATTTTTGAAAGAGGGCTTTTACTGACCTATTACAAAAGTGAGTGCCTCTATCACTGATAATTGCCTTCGGTGTTCCAAACCTTACAACCTTAGAATCATCAGTTGGAGTGGCTTTTGCTTCCACCCAGTTTGAAGCATAATCAACCGCAAGAACAATATAGAGATTACCAAACGATCAAAGAAATTATCCCATGAAATCAACGCCCCAAACATCAAAAATCTCAACTATAAGAATGGGAGATTATTGCATTTGATTTCTAGGTCCCAAATTACCTGTTCTCTGACAACGATCACAAGATTTGCAAAACAAATATGCATCCTTAAAAAGTGATGGGCAATAAAAACTGCTCGCAAGTACCTTAAGGGCTATTCTCTTTGGTCCAAAATGTCCTCCACAAGCCAAAGTATGACAAAAGGTGAGAATAGAAGTAAATTCAGTTTCGAGTACGCACTTTCTAATAACTTGATCAGAATAATGCTTCCACAAGTATGACTCATCCCACACATAGTACTTGGCATCACTCTTGATCTTGGCCTTTTATGCACAAGTTAGCTCTTCTGGTACTATCTTGGTAACCAAGTAATTGACAATATTTGCATACCAAGGAGTAACTGTACCTACCTGTAATAACTGCTCGTCTAGAAAGTTCTCATGCAATGGAAGTGCATCTTTGATATAGGTAAGTAGACTCAAATGATCTGCCACCAAATTCTGAGAACCTCTCTTATCTAGAATCTCTATGTCAAAATCTTGCAATAGAGGTATCCATCAAATAAGGTACGATTTTGCATCTTTTTTGGTGAGCAAGTACCTAATAGCTGCATGATCATAGTAAACGATTACCTTAGATTCAATTAAAAAGGAACAAAATTTTTCTAAGGCAAAGATAACTGCTAAAAGTTTTTTCTCGGTAGTGGAGCAGTTAAGTTGTTCATAATTCAGTGTACAAGAGGCATAATAGATGACATGAGGAAGCTTGCCCACACCCTGGCCCAACACGACTCCAACAATATAGTCACTAGCATCGCACAAAATCTCAAATGGTAAATCCCAATTTGGTGGTTGAATCACAGGGGTCGATGTCAAAACCTCTTTTAACTTCTTAAAAGCTCTTTAGCACTCTTCATTGAAGTCAAACGTTGCATCCTTTTGAAGTAAGTTGCGGAGGGGTAATGCTATCTTGGAGAAGTCCTTGATAAACCTGCGATAGAAACCTGCATGACCAAGAAAAGAATGAACCTTCCTCACACTAGTGAGAGGTGGTAAAGAGCGAACAAGATCTATCTTAAATTTATCAACTTCAATCTCCCTTTCAAAAATAACATGGCCTAGTACAATACCCTAATTAAGCATAAAATGATATTTTTCCCAATTAAGGTTAGTGTCAATGCATCGTTTAAGAACAAGTGTAAGGTTATCTAAACATCTATCAAAAGAATCAACATAAATTGTAAAATCATCCATAAATACCTCAATGGTGTTCTCCACAAAATCGGAAAAAATACTGATCATACACCTTTGGAAATGGCAAGAGCGTTATAGAGACTAAACAGCATGCGTCGATAAGCAAATGTGTCGAAGGGGCATGTGAAGGTTGTTTTCTCTTGGTATTCCAAAGCGATAATGATCTAATTATAACCTGGGTAACCATCAAGAAAACAATAATGAGAGCGACCACTTAACATTTCAAGCATTTAATCAATGAATGGCTGAGGAAAATGATCCTTGCGAGTGGCTGCATTCAGTTTATGATAGTCAATGTAAACTCTCCACCCAGTTTGAACTCTAATTGGCTCAAGCTCGTTTTCTTCATTCTTGACTACTGTGATGCCTGATGTTTTTTGAACTATCTGCACAGGACTTACCCATTTACTATCAGAAATTGGATAAATATTTCAGTATCTTCTTTTTTACGACTTCCATCATTGGTGGATTAAGGTGCCGTTGTACATCTCTCGTTGGTTTAGACCCTTCCTCTAGCAAAATGCGATGCATACACATGCAAGGACTAATTCCCTTAATGTCGGCAATGATCCAGCCAATCACCGTCTTGTGATCCTAAAGCACCCTAATTTAACTTTTCTTATTGAATTAGGGTGAGGGTTTTAGCAATTATGACTGGAAGTGTTTCATTCTCAGCCAAGTAAATATATTGCAGGTGCTCTGGGAGTGGCTTTAGTTCTAAGGTAGGTGCTTACATAACTGAAGGTAAAAGTTTCCCATTTAATAAAGGCAATTCAAGATAAGAAACATTATACCCATTGGTGCGTAACGGGACTACTCCATCTAAGATCGCCATAGCTTCCTCTACCTCATCAGCTAACTTTATCAAATTTGTATGTTCCTTAGAATCATCTTTCATAAGATTTTTTCTTATGGCAATTTCAAAATTGTCCTTACCAGATAATTCAAAGAAACCCTACACCAAAGCATTAATATCATCTATGGCAAAAACAAAATGAACATCACAGGGATACCTCATTGCCTCAAAGATATTGAAGCGAATCACTTCCCCATCGAATTTCATTATAAGGGCTCCATCGTGAACATCAATCTTGGTTCGAGTAGTCTTAAGGAATGGCCACCCAAACAAAATAGGAGTGGGATTGGGCGACGACTCATCCTCCATTTTAAGGATATAAAAATCAGCTGGAAAGACTAATTCATTGACTTGCACAAGAACATCTTCCACAACCCCCTTTGGGTAAGCATTAAATCTATCAGCCAATTGAATAATTACACCAGTTTCTTCCATTGGACCTAAATTCAAGGAGTTATAAATCGAATATGGCATAACATTAATTGAGGCCCCTAAAATCTAGCATACATCTTTCGAATCTAATGTTGCCAATAGTGCAGGGGATAGTAAAAGTACTTGGATCCTTGCACTTAAGAGGAAGTTTTCTTTAAAGTACAACAGAAACATTCTCTCCTACACTTACCTTTTCGTTACCGCACAACTTTCGCTTGTTGCTGCATAATTCCTTCAAAAACTTTGCATAACACGACACTTCTTTAATAACATCAAGTAGAGGAATATTTACATCTACTTTACGAAAGGTCTCAAGGATCTCCTTTTCTTGTTCCTCTTTCTTGGATTGTTTAAACCTGCTAGGAAATGGTGGAGAAATGGAAAGGGTCTTAATTCGAGGTGAGGGGGTACTTACCTGGCCAGATGGGTCGACTGGCAATGTAGAGTGGGAATCGTCTTTCCTTGTTAAAAGAAGAGGCTCAGTGGAGGAATTGGTCACAGAGTGCGATGATGTTGTAGACATTTTTGATGGCTTAGCTAATAATGGTTCCAACTACTTTCCGCTTCTAAGAGACATAACACTAGCATACTCCTTTGGATTAATTTATGGTTGAGAAGGTAAATTTCCTGAAGTTCTAGCCTCTATCCTACCCATAGATGTGGCCAGTTGGCCAATTTGATTCTCTAAATGTTGGAGTTGTGTCTGGGTAGTTTATTGGAATTGCATAGAGTTAGTAGCGAGAGCTTTTACAAGATCTTCCAAAGACGTACCTTGATTTTGACGAGGTGGAGGTGACCGAACTTGGTAAGGCTATTGCACCCGCTGTTGGGGGTAGCTGGTGGTCAAGATGGTGCCACATTAGGAATGCTTTGTTGTTGGTTCCCATAACTAAAATTAGGGTGATCCTTCCACCCTTCATTGTAAAAATTAGAATAGGGGTCATACCTTTGTCTTGGTTGGCCTAAGAATCCCTCAACTGAATTGGCCTACTCATGTGAACCCTCTTGGAGAGTAGGGCACATATCAGTTGCGTGCCCAACAATGGAACATACGCCACGCGATCTCACCTATTGCCGTAGGGCTAATTGTTGCACCAAAGATGTCAAATTTGAAACTTGTTGTTCTAGGGAAGTAGTACTTACCTCATTGACTCGCTTAGGTGGCGACAGTAGATCGTTCCTGGTGTTGAACTTTTGGGAATTAGCAGTCATGTTAGCAATGAGATTTCGAGCTGCTTCTAGTGTCTTATCCACAAGTGCTCCTCCACTAGTGGCATCAATCATACTCTTATCCATATGGAGTAGACCCTCATAAAAGAATTGAATAAGGAGCTGATCACTTATTTGATGGTGGGGGCAACTAGCACATAGCTTTTTGAATCGTTGCCAATAGTCGTAGAGCGACTCTCCATTATACTGTCGAATTCCACAATTTTTTTTTCGAATTCTACGAGCTTTTGATGCTGGGAAACATTTCTCCAAAAATAGCTGACACATCTCATTCCATGTAGTGACAGTACCGGAGGGAAAATAGTACAACCATTCCTTGGCTAAATCCACCAAATAGAGTGGGAAGGTCATTATCTTAACTTGCTTTTTAGAAACCCCAATTGGTTTCATTGTAGAGCATACCACATGGAACTCCTTCAAGTGCTTATTTGGGTCCTCTCTTGCAAGACCATGAAAAGTAGGAAGAAGATGAATCATCCGAAACTTGAGTTCAAAGTTTACTTGAGGGTTTGGATTCTCAATGCATAAGGGTTGTTGGTTCAAGTTAGGAGCTGCCAACTCTTTAAGTGTTCGGTTATTATTTTGAGCCATTCGTTTGGGTTCTGGGCTGCCTGGCTCTATCTTTGGGAGTGGAATGTGGATGGCAAAATCGAGTTCTAAATATGATGAGGTTATATAGAACAAAAAATAACTCATTAAAATAAAATAAATAAATAAAATAAAATGAGAAAAGAAATAAAAATAAAAATAATAAAATAAAATGAGTGATAATAAACAAACTAGACACTAATCCCCAGCAACGGTGCTAAAAATTTGGTAGTATCATTAGGGTGCACTAAATTTAAAACCTTACTACTAGTATAAATAATTAGTACAAAGTAAGTAAGGATCGATCTATTATATTTATTACCAATTCTAAAGCAAGACTTAAAATAAAATAATAATAATAGGAATAGTAATATAAATTAATCTAAATAAAGAAAATGTCAATAAAGAAATTAAAACTACTAACAAGAAATAAAAACTCTAATTAAATGATAAATAACTAACAATGAGAAAAACTTTGTTAAAGGATCATTCGCCACCACCAAACATGCACATAATATATCAATTTTATCATCAATTTATATTGAAACTATCAACTATAGATAACAACAAGCTCTGTTAATCTCAATCTTTCCTTAGCCTGTCGTTAGACAAAACAAACTCCACCTAATCTCTAACCATTAAATAATTTAAAACAAGCTCCTTAAATTTAAGATAATGGAAGCATTAAACAGAGAAAAATATTAGGTTGATCTAGGCAATAAACACACAAGCTCAGATTATTTAAGATAGCTTATGTTCTCCAATTGAAATCATTGATTCCAACCTGCTACTAATGATTAAAATATCAAAATAATTACGGATCAAGAATTTTAATTTAGCAATAGAATTTATTCAAGTCCTATCTAATTGGCCACTCAAACAAGACGAGAATAAAATCATAAACATTCATTATAGAAGAACATAAACAATATCAATTAAATAAATTGAACAATAGAATTTAAATTTAATTGCATAGCATGTTTAGGGTTTTGAATTCACCCTCAACCAAATAGAAAATCTAGCCTAACACAATTAAATTGGGAATAAGATAATTGATAAAACCAATTATGGAAATTAATTCAAGCGGCTGCCTTTTTCTTCAATTCCCTTCAGCTGCTGATTTTTTTTGCTTCTCCTTTGGAGCTGCAAATTGTTCAGTTTCTTTTGCTGCCGAATCCCCTCCTCAATTCTGCCGCAAGTCTAGCTTTTATTGTGTGCCCTAAATCCTCACATGGAAAGGATTAAAAACAAAAGCCAAGCCGCCATTTTTCTTTGGCAATTCACGAGCAAGGCCATTTCCCCTTTTTTACACTTTGCTTTCCAAAATTCAATGCCATGCACGTGACTTGTTCAATTAATAAGCCAATAACAATTTGGCCAAAGCACATCACAAGAATGCATTTGTCTTATTAAATAAATTATTTCCAATGCTAATTATTCTCATCTTCACGTGAACTTTAATTAGACCTTGGCTGGTTAGATTTTCTTCCATTTTAACTCCCATTACTTTCTTTAAATTTCCAATTAATTTCTTCTATAAGCTCTCCTTACTTGAATATTCTGATTTAATTCCTCTTTATTCCCAAAATACACCTAAACTAACAAAATAAAAAAAAACTAAGATAAAAATTAACACAATAAAAATATCATTTACTAAATTAAAAATTAACTAAAATAACTAGAATATTTAAGACCAAAACAAGAGAAAGATGGAGAAATTAATAGAAAAATATATGAAAACATGCACTTATCAGTTCTCATATATCGTTAAGCACTAAACTTACATAGAAGTTATAACCCAATTTTATCTCAGAATAGACGAGTTAGTTAAGGAAAAACACATTAAAATTCTAAGGTTTATTCATATCCTAGTCATACATCTCCTTGAATATTTACAAAACTTTTGCCCTAAAGTACCCAAAAATTGACTTTAAATTTTATGTAATAAATACAAATATGGTATCAGAGCCATACTCGTCCTTGAAACTTCCATGTTTTCTAAATCTTATTTTCCATGCTCAAAATGGTATAATTTAGGTATTTGATTTGTTTTAATCTCTAGACTTTAGGAGCAGAGAGAACTTCTCAATCATGGCTTCAACTTCATCTTCATCTTCGTCCAATCCTGTTACTTTGTCTTCTACTCTTTCTCTCCCTAAATCTTGCACTTCTCATACAGCTACTAAAATTGAAAACCTTGTCGAATACTCCTACATCCCTGAATCCGCCCAAATCAGTGAGTCATCCTACCCTCTCATCAGTCCTTACCAACTGTACAAACGCCCCAGTTCCTTTACCCGCAATATTCGTACCCTCATCTCTACTAAACGGCCTCATCCAAAAGAATATATCCAGTCCTCTCGTCTGGATCAGTGTGCTCTTCAAGCAACCTCTGCTGAGCAATATGTCACTCTGGAGATTCCCTCAGAGTTAATTTCCAACTGGAAACGAGAAGGTTATACCCATCTCTATCTTGGAGGAATTAAATTAATCCTCACCCTTCATGGGCGTAAATGATTACCAGTCACAGCTCGCCTTGCCCTCCTTGATACCCGCTTCAAACAGTACCAAGATGTTGTTATTGGCACTGTTCTCACTACCCTCCATGCAGGAAGTGTTCTCCTCACTTTCTACCCAAACTTCAACCTTTCTCTCTAAGACACAAATTTACCCACAACCTTAAAAGTCCAAGTCCAGATCCAAGGTGCAGAACAAATCTCCTCAGCCAAAATAGCCACTCTCCATCATCAATTGGTCTATAGGCTTCAAAACCATGCCTTAGATCTACCCGCTCCTAACCATCACTTTGACACTCTCATAGTCTTAGCTGAATCTGACCAGATCCCAACCATCATCCAAATCCCTAGACAAATTCCTCGCCATGAGCTCATCAGGCTTATGCCTCTTGGGTGGATCTCAAACTATGAACAGTTCCATACTAATACTGCTCCAATTCAGACATCAGAAAGTATGTTTGAACGACGGCCAGATGGAACAGTCATAATGACTTTCAAACCACCTCCCAGTGCTCCACAAGAGCCTCCTCGGCTCTCTTTTACCTACTCTTCCATGATCACAGCTCAAGAAGATCTACCCATTACAAGGTTCAACTCAAAAGGCTACCCTGTTTATCCAGCGAAGCTACATGGTCATTTCCTATGGGATGCCCCTGGCTCAGGCATGTGTGACCTAAATTGTCCCTGCTGGGATGATTGGGATGAGCTGGGAAGATTGGGACGAGGACGATGATGATTATTCCACACGAAAGAAAAAATCTAAAAAGAAAAAACCTCTCGTCTCATGTCACCATAATAACCCCACACCACCACAAGATCCTCCACCTCCACCAGCTCCTTTACCCATCTACCAAAAAGAACTCACCTGGATTGCCAAACATTGCAAATCTGAGATTTCCTCACCAATCCCAACTCCAACACCACCACTGAGTTGTATGATGTTTCCATCTACTTCTTCAGCCTACTCTTCTTCCTTTCCTCATTTAGACACCCACACAGATTCCCAACGAAATGTTGTGTCTAAACCTTTTATCTCTTCAGCCATAACCTCTACAGGACACCTTGAACCCCCTAAACCTTTTGAATCAGTCCTCAACTGGCAAACCCAAAACGCCAGAGCCCAAAATGATACTTTGGGGAACATCAATTCCAAAGTTGAAAAAATCAGTTTACGAACAGAAAAACTTGAGACCAAAGTTGATTCCAGCACTGTACAAATGCAGCAGATCCACCAAAATTTACAGTCCAGAATTGCTCAACTCGATTCTGAGTTACGAACTATGCTTGCTCAACGTTATTATGCCCCAGAATTTGACCAGAAGGAAAGAGAGATCAGACGCTTGAAAGTTGAGTTTGACCAGATAGAATCAGACAAACAAAGACCTACCCTTTTTACTTCATCACCGCCGATCCCTTCCATCGGCCCCACTTATCATCCTTTTGCCTCTATGTTTTCCCCCATCAAACAGTATGAACCTTCCAAATTATTTGATATGACTCATACTCTTTTTTTAGATAATCCATTACCACCTTCACCTAAACCTAAACCTCAACCCAAGCCTAAACCGCAACCACAACCAGTCACTATTCACCAACCTGCCGTTTCTACTCCTGACCACCCTGGCTATCCACCAGCCTCCCCATCAGCACCTCCACCACATGTTCTTTCCCAACCTGCTACCCAATCCAAAGATAAACAACCCATGCACCTGTTTAGTGCCCACACAGTTGACCACACATCCACCACAGATGATCAAACTTCTAATTCTAATCTTGCAGCTTTAGATAATCATATTGAGAAAGACACAGAATCCTCAGCTTCTACCAGTGACTCTGAAAAGTCCTATGCTGATATCACCAAAACCCTGATGGCTCAACCTGATCAACCTGATCAAGGCCAAACCTCTAACACTAAACCATATGTTGACATTCCTTCTGAAGTTGATGAAGAAATGCCTGAATTCTTTACCTCAAACCAACCTCCTCCAGCCCAAGCCCAAACCGGTTCAACCGGTCCAAAATCGTCAAATGGTCCATGGTTCACATTTGATGATCTTCCATCCTCAAAATGGCGTGATCGGCTAAATGAAATGTCTGTCTGGCTTGACTTACAAATGTTAAGGCCAGGAGCCACAACTCAATCAGTTCTTAGAGAATTTGCCACTCGTTTTACTGGTGCTCTCAGAGATTGGTTTGAATCTCTAGGCCAATACAAATAATTACAGTTTGTTCAATTGCCAGAAGTCTCAAGTGCCCTTGCGGTTATCCATGATCAACTCCTTGGCGACCCCTCTGCAGTTTTTGAAGCTGCACGACGAGACTATCTCAATATGAAATGTTGTTCACTCATTGCTAAGGATCTTGAGTTCCATTATAAAAAAATGTCCTTGCTGTTCTATAAGCTTAATGGATTCAATGAGCCAACCTTAAAGCTTGTTTTTCTGGCTTCCCTTTCTGATGAACTTCAACCAGACATACAGCGGCAACTACGTACATCCAATCTTGTGCTTGACAATATTTCTCTTGGCAAAATCTTTCAACTTGCCAAAACTTGTCTTGACAAACTCTGTGAGCAGAAACAGTTTTTCAAAGACCAGTTGAACGACAGAAAACCATTTTGGAGTGCCTGCAAGAAGCCTTATTTGCATATCAAATGCAAACAGAAGAAGGATTGTGATTGCAGTCCTAAAAAGAAAAGGCATTTTCGGAAATTCAAACGCCCGGAATACTCATCTAAGCCTCGCCGGTCCAGAAATTCTTACAGATTCTTCAGAAAGAAGTCATCTTCATCCAGAGACTTTAAAAGGAGAAAGTCCAGCAGATGTTTTATCTGCAAGAAGAAAGGTCATTTTGGCTGAGGAGTCTTTGGTGACGTCTAGGTAGCCTTGTCTACTTTTGAAGGTTTGGGTGGATGTGATGGTGGTGGTTGGGAGGAGAATCCAGGTTCATACATGGATGATTGGGGAAATTGTTGGAGATGTTGGCTGAGAGGAAGAAAGTCTTCCCATGGGTCTTCGGAGTCTTGGTAGAGGAAGTCAGTGTAGTCTGGTTTTTCTTCTTTGATGATGATTCATGTGGATTTTGGCTTGGATATGGCTGATGGAGTAGGGATCATGATGAGGTCATGTTGTGGGCCTAAGGAGGTATGGAAAATATCTCTGTGCGGTGGAGTTTGGTGGTTTAATTGGCTAAGGTAGTTGTGTAAGGTGGATTGGATCTCATTTTCAATGATAGCTGGGTGTGATGCAGTAAACCATTCATACACTTGATCTTGGGTCCAAAAAAGCTTTGTATCTGGATGCTGAAAGTATGGCCTGTGGATGATGAAGACTGAAGTGAACAGGCGTGCTTCTGAAGTAGGCATTCTTTCAAGATTATAAATTTCAGAGAGTTGCTGCAGTTTCTTTCTCCACCATGGAATGGGAGAAAACCATTCAAGTAAAGTCCAGGTGAGGGAGGTGGCTTTGTCCGGGTTGAGGAGATGTTCCAAAGTGGGACTGATTGGCAGAATGAGTTTGGTGGCATAAAGAACAGTTAGGCACCATAGGTACCATAACTCGTCTTTAGTGATATCCCTGGAGGGGTCAAGGGTGAGACCTGTAAGGAACAAATTTTCTGGGTGGAAAGTAGAAAATGGAAATGAGTCTGCTATAAGGTAGGCTTTCATGAAGAAGCGAAAAATAGCTTTGCAGGCAAACTCTTGAATGTCAAAAACAGAAGAAAAAGTTTTGTTAAGGGGAAAGTTTTTCTTGGTGAGAGCTTCTGGAGAAAGTGAAGTAGCCATGGAGATAACTAGGAAGTGGTAGGTGGTAGAAAACACGGTGAGAAGTTTTTCTGGTTTGGAAAGTCTAGAAAGCATATCAGGGATGAGGTTCTGGGACCCCTTTATATGCTTAACTGAAAAGTCATACTTGGAAAACCAATCTTTTAACCTGAGTAACATTCGGGAACAGTTTTGCCTTTGAAATTAAGGATATTGAGAAAGGCTGAACTGTCCATTCAGATGAGAAAATGGTGTCCAATCAAATGATACTCAAATTTCTTGATGTCATTTTTTACCGCTAAGATTTCTTTGAACATACTGTGGTAATGCTTTTGTGTGTCAGAGAAATGTCCACTAGCGTAGGCAATAAAGCTTTCTTTTCCATTGAGTTCTTCGAGGAGAATGGCACCCTATGATTCATCACTGGCATCTATCTGTAGTATGCGCTTGCCATCTACAATCAACATTAAAGGAGGCAGATTTTGCGCAATCTGCTTTAATGTAGTGACAACAATGGTGTGGTCCTCATTCCACTCTGGGGGCTTCTTTTTCAATAAAGCCGAAAGGTGATGAGTGTGTTGGTCCACGTGTGGGATGAAATCACAGATGTAGTTGATGATACCGAGAAACTGATGGACTTGCTTTTTGGAAAGGTGATGATCTAGAAAGTGAAGCAACTCTTGGGCAATGTGCTTTCCAGGCTGATAATGGTCGTCTTTTATGACCATTCCAAGAAATTCAATGGTTTCTGTGGCAATGGTGCTTTTCTTGGTTGATAACATAATTCCATGACTTTGGACAATATCATAGAACTGAGTTAACAACTATTGAAGTATCTCATGCGATCCTAAAAAAAGTAAAATGTCATCAATATAAATCAATGCATGATGGAGGATGGGCTGGAAGATTTGGATTATGGATTTTTGGAATATGGATGGGGCAGTTTTGAGACCGAAGGGTAAGACTGTCCATTGAAAATGGGCATTTGGGATACAAAAGGCAGTTTTGTACCGTTCTGAGGGTTCAATGCCTAATTGCTAAAAACCTGATTTTAAATCAAATTTTGAAAAGATCTGGGCATTTTTGAGAAAAGTAAACATGCTTTGTCGGCGTGGTAAAGGGAATTTTTCATCTTGTAAAAACATGTTTAAGGGCTGATAGTCAATGACTAAGCGTTTCTTTCCTCGAACAAGCTCAGCATGCTTTTCGAAATAAAAGGCTTGGCAAGCCCATTGAGAAGTTGTGGGCTCAATTAAACCTTGGGCTAACAGTTGTGAACATTCTTGTTGGGCTAGGAGTAAATCAGAAGGACTCATTCCTGGATGGGTAACTTTGGTTGGGTTAATGTCTTCATTGAGTTTAAAAGGTAACTTAATGAAGAAAGACTTATTTTTACACAATAGATTTGGATGGGTGAATTGAGAATAGGACTCTAGACACAGACTCAAAAGTTTAGTGGATATTTCCTGGTAGGACTGGGGGGTTTCATATAGATTATAGAGTTTTAGAATGTTTATAAAAGGTTTGAACATGGGCTTGACGCGGATTCCAGTGGGAATGATTTGAAGGTGTTTGATCTAGTGAAGGATGTCAAAACCTAACAAGATATCCTTATTAGGAAGAGTTGAACCAATAACCTTGGTCCAGATAACACAATTTGGGAAAATTTGAATACCAATGGGTTTTTTGGTAATCAAAGAGATGGTGAACAACTTGCCATTGACAGCTTTGAAATGTTCCTCATATTCTGTCTAATATTCTGGTGGAAGATTATTCGAATTTAACATACTGCGTTGAGCTCCAGTGTCGATGAGACCAATTGCTGGAATGGGCCTTTGCAATTTGGAAGGCAAGATTTGGAGTTTGATGGAAGGTATGGGAACAGTAGTATCAAGGGACAACAACTGTTGGTGAAAAACCACTTGGGACTGATCACTATCTGAGTCATTAGAGGAATTTTGTAGTACGAATACTGTTTCATCATTAGGTTCATTTTGTTCTAAAAAATAGAATTCCAGTTCATCCTTTTCTAGAGAGTAATCTGTGGTAGCTTAGAGATGTTCAAGTAGCCGAATAGATTTTTCCCGTTTGTTGGGACAATCATTAGCATAATGACCTTTCTTTTTGTACATAAAACATCTGCTGGACTTTCTCCTTTTAAAGTCTCTGGATGAAGATGACTTCTTTCTAAAAAATTTGTAGGACTTTCTGGACCGGTGAGGCTTAGATGAATATTCTGGACGTTTGAATTTCCGAAAATGCCTTTTCTTTTTAGGACTGCAATCACAATCCTTCTTCTGTTTGCATTTAATCTGCAAATAAGGCTTCTTGCAGGCACTCCGAAATGGTTCTCTGTCGTTCAACAGGTCTTTGAAAAACTGTTTCTACTCACAGAGTTTGTTAAGATAAGTTTTGGCAAGTTGAAAGATTTTGCCAAGAGAAATGTTGTCAAGCACAAGATTGGATGCACGCAGTTGTCGCTGTATGTCTGGTTGAAGTTCATCAGGAAGGGAAGCCAGAAAATCAAGCTTTAAGGTTGGCTCATTGAATCCATTAAGCTTATAGAAAAGCAAGGACATTCTTTTATAATGGAACTCAAGATCCTTAGCATTGAGTGAACAACATTTCATATTGAGATAGTCTCGTCGTGCAGTTTCCAAAATTGCAGAGGGGTCGCCAAGGAATTGATCATGGATAACCGCAAGGGCACTTGAGACTTTTGGTAATTGAACAAACTGCAATTGTCTGTATTGGCCTAGAGATTTAAACCAATCTCTGAGGGCATCTGTAAAACGAGTGGCAAATTCTCTAAGAACTGATCGTGTTGTGGCTCCTGGCCTTAACATTTGTAAGTCAAGCCAGGCAGACATTTCATTAAGCCGATCACGTCATTTTGAGGATGGAAGATCATCAAATGTGAACCATGGACCATTGACGATTTTGGACCGATTGAACCGGTTTGGGCTTGGGCTGGAGGAGGTTGGTTTGAGGTAGAGAATTCAGGCATTTCTTCGTCAACTTCAGAAGGAATGTCAACATATGGTTCAGTGTTAAAGGTTTGGCCTTGATCAGGTTGATCAGGTTGAGCCATCAGGATTTTGGTGATATCAGCATAGGACTTTCAGAGTCACTAGTGGAAGCTGAGGATTCTGTGTTTGTCTTAGTATGACTATCTGAAACTGCAAGATTAGAATCAGAAGTTTGATCATCTGTGGTGGATGTGTGGTCAAATGTATGGGCACTAAACAGGTGCATGGGTTGTTTATCTTTGGATTGGGTAGGAGGTTGGGAAGGAACATGTGGTGGAGGTGCTGATGGGGAGGCTGGTGGATAGCCAGGGTGGTCAGGAGTAGAAACGGCAGGTTGGTGAATGGTGACTGATCGTGGTTGAGGTTTAAGCTTGGGTTGAGGTTTAGGTTTAGGTGGAGGTGGTAATGGATTATCTCGAAAAAGAGTATGAGTCATACCAAATAATTTGGAAGGTTCATACTGTCTGATGGGGGAAAGCATAGAGGCAAAAGGATGATAAGTGGGGCCGATGGAAGGGATCGGCGGTGATGAAGTAAAAAGGGTAGGTCTTTGTTTGTCTAATTATATCTGGTCAAGCTTAGCTTTTAAGCGTCTGATCTCTCTTTCCTTCTGGTCAAATTCTGGGCCATAATAATGTTGAGCAAGCATAGTCCGTAACTCAAAATCGAGTTGAGCGATTCTGGACTGTAAATTTTGGTGGATCTGCTGCATTTGTGCAGTGATGGAATCAACTTTGGTCTCAAGCTTTTCAGTTCGTAAACTGATTTTTTAACTTCGGAATTGATGTTCACCAAAGTATCATTTTGGGCTCTGGCGTTTTGGGTTTGCTAGTTGAGGACTGATTCAAAAGGTTTAGGGGGTTCAAGGTGTCCTGTAGAGGTTATGGCTGAAAAGATAAAAGGTTTAGACACAACATTCCTTTGGGAATCTGTGTGAGTGTCTAAAGGAGGAAAGGAAGAAGAGTAGGCTGAAGAAGTAGATGAAAACATCATACAACTCAGTGGTGGTGTTGGAGTTGGGATTGGTGAGGAAATCTCATATTTGCAATGTTTGGCAATCCAAGTGAGTTCTTTTTTGTAGATGGGTAAAGGAGCTGGTGGAAGTGGAGGATCTTGTAGATCTGGATGATGGTTGGGATCTGGTCAGATTCAGATAAGACCATGAGAGTGTCAGAGTGATGGTCAAGAGCGGGTAGATCTAAGGCATGGTTTTGAAGCCTATAGACCAATTGATGATGGAGAGTGGCTATTTTGGCTGAGGAGATTTGTTCTGCACCTTGGATCTGATACCATAAAGAGTACGTGGCTTGTGATCTCTCAGTGCAGACCAGACTAACACCCATTCGAGTTTGCCTCTGGAATTTACGTCGAGAGTTTCCCGCCTATATACCTTTTAGATCAAAACCTAAAACGAGTTCTTTTAAGGTTATAAAACTCAAAACAAACTTCTCTTTAGTCTTAAAACAAGGTACCAAACCATTTAAGAAATCGCCATAAGTTTTCTGATGCACAAGATTTTTCCTTGAAGGCAAGTGCAGAGCATACTTCCTTAAGTTTTCAAAATGAACAAATTTAATTCTTTGATTCGTTTCTCTAACCTAGAACTTCATTTGCAGAGAGAGAGGAGAGTTTAGCAAGCCATAAAATAAAACACACGAGAGTTTATTGATTTCAAGCTTCTAAGCTTTTTTTTTTTTTATGTTACAAAGGAGGTGAGCTCTTTATATAGGAGAGCTCATGAAGATAGGACATGACCCATATCTTTGACAACAGTAAAAGCAAAGTAAAGCTACAGTACAAGAGTAAAACTACAGTACAAGCAATATTATTATGATTACAACAGGATAAAGTCCATGACAAGAGGACAAAAGAGGAAAGTGCATGCTATAAGACAAAGAAAGAAATTTCAAAAAGTGCGTGCTATAAGATAAAGAAAGAAATTTCATGCATCAGGACAAGAAAGGAAAGTGCATGCAACGAGACAAAGAAGGAAATTTCCTGCAACAAGACAAGGGAGGAAATTTCTTGTAACAAGATAAGAAAGGAAATGTCATAACATAAGACAAAAGGGGAAGGTTCAGGGAAGGTTCAAGGAAGGTGTATGAGTGAAGACAAAAGAGGAAATTTCATGGAAAAAGTTAAAAAGGGAAAATGCATGCATCAAGGCAAAGTGAGAAATTTCCTGGAAAAAGACAAACTACTTTATGGAGAGGAGAGATTCATGTAGTCATCTTCAGAGTCACTTTCGGTTGCATCAAGGTCATCGTCAGATGGTGGAGGGAAAAAGGTCTTGGAAAGCCTTGAATGCTTGCAGGTGGGACCACTGCATGGTGGATGTGGGCAATATGAAAGAAAAATACATTTTTACAAATTGTTCTTAATAAGAAACAAATTTAATTTAAATCATTAATTTGTTTGACAAATTTTAACATTTTTGGGCATGTTAATAACATGAAAATTAATTCTATCTGATATTCAATTTAACTATCAAAATTAATTAGCTAGCTTAAGAAGAATTTCTATACTAAGAAAATATGCTTGAGCCAACCTCAGCTCTTGAGCTAGCTTCGAGTATCAATTAGGCTTGTTAACTTATATATGGTATCAAACTCAGGCTCATCTTGTGTAAGCTTATAGCACCTTTTCCCACAGTGATTGGTGACAGTTCTCATATTGCTAGAGACTAAAGAGAGGATTAGGCTGAAATTATAGTCCTAGAGTAAGCCCATGATATGCCTTTTGCCCAAAGTTGATATGGTGCCAATATTCTCACAAAACTTTGGACAAAACAGCGTGTAGTATAAAAGCAATTTGTTTGCTGCATGGAACACCCCACACATGCATGAGATGGCAACAGCAAAACTCGCGTCTCTCTCTCCTATATCCTTTTTGCCTTATGGCATAGCAACAGTTTGGTGTCTCTCTTCAGCCTCCTTTCCCCCTCACGAGGCAACTCGAGTCTCTCTCTTCTATCTCCACACCGTTGCAGTCTCATCTCTGTTCTCCCTCACCATAAAACAATAGTGAGATCTCTCTCTCACCTATCTTAATTTATTGCCCTAATTGAAATCATTTAACTTGTTAAGGTCAATCACTTCAATGTATTGCCCTAATTGAAATCTTTAACTTGCTATGGACAGTGTTGAATCACCTATTGATGGTGGTGGTCTTATGCCTTAGTGTTATAAATTGGAATCAAATTATGCAACCCTTGGTGCTCTTTGGGAATCATGTTTATTTCAAGCTTTCATGTTGAGATTTAATTGTTTGATTGAGCCTCTAGATAATATAGTTTGATCTAGTTTTAAAGCATTTTGCCTATCAAAAATGTTAAGTCATAATTTTTTTTACTAGTAAAATAGCCTAAGAATCATGCAAAAAGCTTGATTCCTTGAATCAGTGTTCATGATATTTTGGATTGCAACGCTTTGGGAGTACTTTTATGATTAATTCATTATAATCGTAATCTTTGGCTTTTGAAGTTAGGTTTCCTAGTGAGTTGAAAGTAATTGTTGACTTCAACTGTATGTAACTATCTATTCAATTTAGATGAGCTAATTTCAGAGTAATTGTCTGAAAGGATGTTTAAGAGCACATAAATTGAATTTTGCACAAAGAAATTTTAATGGGCTATTGTTGTCAATTTAGCCTTGAATTTTTGACAAAGAAATATCATTTATCTTTAACCAGCTTTGGAAGAAGGCATAGTACAATCAAAATTTTATAAATATTGGCAAAATATTTCATCTGAAAAGAAATAATATATGTAATTAGCTGCCAGATGCACCAAAGCTTGGAGTAGCTCTAATTTTTTTTAAGAAAATTGATGGTTCGTAATAAAATAATAGTTTATGAGTTGATGCATAATTTGTATTCAATCATTGATATTTTTCGAACTTGAAGCTCTAGTTACCCAAAGGTATGTCAAATTACCTATAGATGGTGGTGGTCCTGTGCTTGAAACTTGAGCTACTGTGGTAAAATGTATCTTTTCATCATAGAAGCTTGAGTTTTTGTGGCCTCTTTTTTTTTTTTTTCCTTCAGTTGCTTAAAACGTATGATGAAAACAAGATTCTAATAGAAGCCAAAAGGCTACAATTGAGAAGCTTAAGGAACTAGTTGGATATTTTTTGTGATAATGTCTACTAGCATGAGTGAAATTCCAAATTCACAAATGAAAACTTGTGAAAAATGCTACAACAATAAGATCTTATGAACATCATGTACAAAAGAGAATCTGGATCGTAACTATTAGAAATGCAAAGGATATAGGGCTTTGGAATGGGATGACAATCGGAAGAGCAGCGAATCTAATGAGTTTCTAGGGATGGGAGATCGAAATATGGGTGCGAATAAAATTGACATCTTATTAGGAGAAGTTCACAAGTTTGAGCATCAAATGAAATGATTGTCTTTTAAATTGCAATTGCTCGGAAGAGAACTTCAACAAAGATGACAATATGATGATCAAAGACAATTAATGGAGGATGACTATGAAAAAAGCAACCAAGTGTTATAATGTTAATATGTGTAATATATAAGTTGTATATAAAACTATGTATTAGCCTCTCATATTTGCAATCATGTATTAACTTCTCTTAGTTGCAATTATACTGTCAAGTGGATTTAACATGTTAGTTTTTCTTATTCGCGATCCTTAGTAAGTTACTTCTAAAGTTAATTAAGAATGCAGTGAAGTTAAATATGAGTTGCCAAAAAACGATTAAGTAAAAGCACACAGCTTTATAAGCAAATTAATTTCATTCAAAACACTAAGTGATACAATCTTTAAAAAAAGAAAGAAAATAAGCATAATTGCATTATATCAAACATCTAATTTTTCATTCATAAACACTAAAACAATGCTATTTTTTAACTCTTCATTTTTAAAACACAAACACAATGCTATTGCGAAGTCACTTCAAAACTTCGTACTAACTCCATATTCATTAGCTTGCAAAAAAAAGTAGCTATTGAAAATGTCCATGCTGCTGGGGTTATAATTGCTATTATAAAAAATTAACCATTTTGTGTGTTTTTGTGTGTGTGTGTAGTGCAAAAAGCTTATATTACAATAGTCCACAATTCCATGTTGGTAAAAATTTGTACTAACACTACTTCCTTTAAGGTTTAAAACGTCTACATAAATTCAACAATCTATTAAAAATTCTCTGTGCACTAAGTAATGAAAATTAAGTTTATAGATACAAATTTCATAAAACTTACCATAGCAACATTGTTTTATGTGTTGAGATTGTAGTAGCCATTTGAGAAGATAATAGATAGTTTAGTTGTCCATCCTGTAGAGTCAACGAAAAATCATTTATGTAATAAAATTAATCTTAAAACTAACGTCTACATCAAAATATGTCGAATTGAAGGATGGCAATTTGACCCAACCCTAATTTTGGCCCGACCGACCTGACCCTAATTTTTTGGGCTTTAACTTGAATATTTAGATTTCGAGTCTAGTTCTGTCTAAAATTTTTAGGCCCTCAGAGCCATACTCGTCCTTGACTCTTCCATGTTTTCTAAATCTCATTTTTCATGCTCAAAATGGTATAATTTAAGTATTTGATTTGTTTTAATCTTTAGACTTCAGGAGCAGAGAGAACTTCTCAGTCATGGCTTCAACTTCATCTTCATCTTCTTCCAATCATGTTACTTTGTGTTCCACTCTTTCTCTCCCTAAATCTTGCACTTCTCATACCACCAACAAAATTGAAAACCTTGTAGAATACTCCTACATCCCTGAATCCGCCCAAATCAGTGAATCATCTTACCCTCTCATCAGTCCCTATCAACTTTACAAAAGACCCAGTTCCTTTACCCGTAGTATCCGCACCCTCATCTCTACCAGACGGCCTCACCCTAAAGAATATATCCAGTCCTCTCGTCTGGATCAGTGTGCTCTTCAAGCCACTTCTGCTGAGCAATATGTCACTCTGGAGATTCCTTCCGAGTTAATTTCCAACTGGAAACGAGAAGGTTATACCCATCTCCATCTTGGAGGAATTCGATTAATCCTCACCCTTCATGGGCGCAAAGGATTACCAGTCACAGCTCGCCTTGCTCTCCTTGATACCCGTTTCAAACAGTACCAAGATGCAGTTATTGGCACTGTTCTCACTACCCTCCATGCAGGAAGTGTTCTCCTCACTTTCTACCCAAACTTCAACCTTTCTCTCCAAGACACAAACTTACCCACAACCTTAAAAGTCCAAGTCCAGATCCAAGGTGCAGAACAAATCTCCTCTGCCAAAATTGCCACTCTCCATCACCAATTGGTCTATAGGCTTCAAAATCATGCCTTAGATCTACCCACTCCAGACCATCACTCTGACACTCTCATGGTCTTAGCTGAATCTGACCAAATCCCAACCATCATCCAGATCCCCAAACAAATTCCTCGTCATGAGCTCATCAAGCTTATGCCTCTTGAATGGATCTCAAACTATGAACAGTTCCATACCAATACCGCTCCAATTCAGACATCAGAAAGCATGTTTGAACGACGGCCAGATGGAACAGTCAGAATGACTTTCAAACCACCTCCCAGTGCTCCACAAGAGCCTCCTCGGCTCTCCTTTACTTATTCTTCTATGATCACAGCGGTGCAGACAGCTCAAGAAGATCTACCCATTACAGGGTTCACTTCTAAAGGCTACCCTGTTTATCCAGCAAAGCTAAATGGTCATTTTCTATGGGATGCCCCTGGCTCAGGCATGTGTGACCCAAATTGTCCCTGCTGGGATGATTGCGAAGAGGATGATGATGATTACTCTACCAGAAAGAAAAAATCTAAAAAGAAAAAACCTTCAACCTCATGTCACCATCATAACCCCACACCACCACAAGATCCTCCATCTCCACCAGCTCCTTTACCCATCTACAAAAAAGAACTCACATGGATTGCAAAACATTGCAAATCCGAGATTCCCTCACCAATCCCACATCCAACACCACCACTGAGTTGTATGATGTTTTCCTCTACTTCTTCAGACTACTCTTCTTCCTTTCCTCCTTTAGATACCCACACAGATTCCCAACGTAATGTTGTGTCCAAACCCTTTATCCCTTCAGCCATCACCTCTACAGGACACCTTGAACCCCCTAAACCTTTTGAATCAGTCCTCAACTGGCAAACCCAAAATGCCAGAGCACAAAATGATACTTTGGTAAACATTAATTCCAAAGTTGAAAAAATCAGTTTACGAACTGAAAAGCTTGAGACCAAAGTTGATTCCATCACTGCCCAAATGCAGCAGATCCACCAAAATCTACAGTCCAGAATTGCTCAACTTGATTCTGAGTTAAGATCCATGCTTGCTCAACGCTATTATGGCCCAGAATTTGACCAGAAGGAAAGAGAGATCAGGCGCTTGAAAGCTGAGCTTGACCAGATAGAATCAGAAAAACAAAGGCCTACCCTTTTTACCTCCTCACCTCCGATGCCTTCCGTCAGTCTAACCTATCATCCATTTGCCTCTATACTTTCCCCTATCAAACAGTATGAACCTTCCAAATTATTTGGTATGACTCATACTCTTTTTCGAGATAATCCATTACCACCTCCACCAAAACCTAAACCTAAGCCTAAACCTCAACCACTACCAGTCACTATTCCCCAACCTGTTGTTTCCACTCCTGACCAACCAACCCATGGCTATCCATCAGCCTCACCATCAGCACCTCCACCCCCAGCTCCTCCTCAACCTCGTACCCAATCCAAAGATAAACAACCCATGCACTTGTTCAGTGCCCACACAGTTGACCACACATCCTCCACCGATGATCAAACTTCTGATTCCAATCTTGCAGTCTCAGATACTCATACTGAGACAGACACAGAATCATCAGCTTCCACCAGTGACTCTGAAAAGTCTTATGCTGATATCACCAAAATCCTGATGGCTCAAACCGATCCACCTGATCAAGGCCAAACCTCTCACACAGACCCATATGTTGACATTCCTTCTGAAGTTGACGAAGAAATGCCTGAATTCTCTGCCTCAAACCAACCTCCTCCAGCCCAAGCCCAATCCGGTTCCACTGGTCCAAAATCGTCAAATGGTCCATGGTTCACATTTGATGATATTCCATCCTCTAAATGGCGTGATCGACTTAATGAAATGTCTGCCTGGCTTGACTTACAAATGTTAAGGCCAAGAGCCACAACTCAATCAGTCCTTAGAGAATTTGCCACTCGTTTTACGGGTGCTTTAAGAGATTGGTTTGAATCTCTAGGCCAATACAGACAATTGCAGTTTGTTCAATTGCCAGAAGTCTCAAGTGCCCTTGCGGTTATCCATGATCAATTCCTTGGAGACCCCTCTGCAATTTTTGAAGCTGCACGACGGGACTATCTCAACATGAAATGCTGTTCACTCAATGCTAAGGATCTTGAGTTCCATTATAAAAGAATGTCTTTGCTGTTCTATAAGCTTAATGGATTCAACGAACCGACATTAAAGCATGTTTTCCTGGCTTCCCTTCCTGATGAACTCCAACCAGACATACAGCGGCAACTTCGTGCATCCAATCTTGTCCTTGACAACATCTCTCTTGGCAAAATCTTTCAACTTGCCAAAACTTGTCTTGACAAACTCTGTGAGCAGAAACAGTTTTTCAAAGAACTATTGAAAGACAGAGAACCCTTTCGGAGTGCCTGCAAAAAGCCCTATTTGCATATTAAGTGCAAACAGAAGAAGGATTGTGATTGCAGTCCTAAAAAGAAAAGGCATTTTCGGAAATTCAAACGACCAGAATATTCATCTAAGCCTCGCCGATCCAGAAAGTCCTACAGATTCTTCAGAAAGAAGTCATCTTCATCCAGAGACTTTAAAAGGAGAAAATCAAGCAGATGCTTTATCTGCAAGAAAAAAGGTCATTATGCCAAGGATTGTCCCAACAAACGGAAAAAATCTATTCGGCTACTTGAGCATCTCCAAGCTACCACAGATTTCTCTCCAGAAAAGGATGAGCTGGAATTCTATTTTTCAGAACAAGATGAACCCAATGATGAAACAGTGTTTGCACTGCAGAATTCCTCTGATGACTCAGACAGTGATCAATCCCAAGTAATTTTTCACCAACAGTTGCTGTCCCTTGATACTACTGTTCCCATACCCTCAATCAAATGGAAAATGAGATTTAGAAAACATGGAAGAGTCAAGGACGAGTATGGCTCTGATACCATAAAAAGAGAGTACGTGGCTTGTGATCTCTCAGTGCAGACCAGACTAACGCTCATTCGGGTTCGCCTTTGGAATTTACGTCGAGAGTTTCCTGCCTATATACCTCTTGGATCAAAACTTAAAACAAGTTCTTTGCAGGTTATAAAACCCAAAACAGACTTCTCTTTAGTCTTTAAAACAGGGTACCAAACCGTTTAAGAAATTACCATAAGTTTTCTGATGCACAGGATCCTTCCTTGAAGGCAAGTGCAGAGCATACTTCCTTAAGTTTTCAAAATGAACAAATTTAATTCTTTGATTCGTTTCTTTCACTTAGAACTTCATTTGCAGAGAGAGAGAGGAGAATTTAGCAATTCATGGTGTAGAGCAAACACACGAAAGTTTTATTGGACTTAAGCTTCTTTTTTAAGTTATATTTTACAAGGGAGGGGAGCTCTTTATATAGGAGAGCTCATTAAGATAGGACAGGACCCCTATCTTTTACAATAGTAAAAGCAAAGTAAAACTACAGTACAAGAGTAAAGCTACAGTACAAGCAACATTATTACATCAGGACAAAATCCATAACATGAGGACAAAAAAGGAAAATGCATACATCGAGACAAAAAGGGAAATTGCTTACAACAAGACAAGAAAGGAAAATGCATGGCAACAAGACAAAATGCAGGGAAGGTTCAAGGAAAGTGCATGAGTCAAGACAAGATGGGAAAGTTCATGGAAGGGGAGAAATTTCCTGAAAGAAGACAAAAGGGAAAGGGCATGCAAGGAGACAAAGTGGGAAATTTCCTGCAACAAGACAAGAGAGGAAATTTCATGCATGGAGACAAAAGACTTTATGGGGAGTGAAGGTTCATGTATTCGTCTTCAGAGTCACTTTCTGTCGCATCAGGGTCATCGTCAGAAGGCTGTGGAAAAAAGGTCTTGGAAAGCCTTGGATGCTTGCAGGAGGGACCACTGCATGGTGGATGTGGACAGTAGAATTCATACACTGATCTGGAGGATGTCGGAGAAGCTTTTGGTGATGTTTGGGTAGCCTTATCTTTTTTGGAAGGTTTGGGTGGCTGTGATGGTGGTGGTTGGGAGGAGGAGCCTGGTTCATGCATGGATGGTTGGGGAAACTGTTGGAGATGTTGACTGAGAGGAAGAAAGTCTTCCCAAGGGTCCTGAGAGTCTTGGTAGAGGAAGTCAGTATAATCTGGTTTTTCTTCTTTGATAATGATGCCGGTGGGTTTTGGGTGAGATATAGTGGATGGAGTGGGGATCATGATGATGTCATGTTGTGGGCCTAAGGAGGTGTGGGAGATATCTCTGTGTGGTGGAGTCTGGTGGTTGAGTTGGCAAAGATAATTGTGCAGGGTGGTTTGGATTTCATTTTCAATGACAGCTGGGTGTGGTGCAGTGAACCATTCATACACTTGATCTTAGGTCCAGAAAAGCTTTGTATCTGGATGCTGAAAATATGGCCTGTGGATAATGAAGACTGAAGTGAACAGGCGTGCTTCTGAAGCAGGCATTCTTTCCAGGTTGTAGATTTCAGAGAGTTGCTGCAGTTTCTTTCTCCACCATGGAATGGGAGAAAACCATTCAAGGAGAGTCCAGGTGAGGGAGGTGGCTTTGTCCGGGTTGAGGAGATGTTCTAAAGTTGGACTGATTGGCAGGATCAGCTTAGTGGCATATAGAACAGTTAGGCACCATAGGTACGATAACTCATCTTCAGTGATATCCCTGGAGGGGTCAAGGGTGAGACCTGTAAGGAATAAGTTTTCTGGATGGAAGGTAGAAAATGGAAAGGAGTCTGCCATTAAGTAGGCTTTCATAAAAAAGCAAAAAACAGCTTTGCGGGCAAAGTCCTGGATGGCAAAGACAGAAGAGAAAGTTTTGTTAAGGGGAAAGTTTTTCTTGGTGAGAGCTTGTGGGGGAAGTGAAGTGGCCATGGAGATAACTGGGAAGTGGTAGGTTGTGGAAAACACGGTGAGAAGTTTGTCTGGTTTGGAGAGTCTAGATAGCATATCAGGGATAAGGTTATGGGATCCCTTTATATGCTTAACTGAAAAGTCATATTTGGAAAACCAATCTTTTAACCTGAGTAACATTTTTTCGGGAACAGTTTTACCTTTGAAATTAAGGATATTTGGGAAGGCTGAACTGTCCATTCGGATGAGAAAATGGTGTCTAATCAAATGATACTCAAATTTCTTGATGCCATTCTTGACCGCTAAGATTTCTTTGAACACACTGTGGTAATGCTTCTGTGTGTCAGAGAAATGTCCATTAGCGTAGGCAATAAAGCTCTCTTTTCCATTGATTTCTTCGAGGAGGATGGCACCCCATGATTCATCACTGGCATCTGTCTGTAGTATGCGCTTGCCATCTGCAATTAACTTTAAAGGAGGCGGATTTTGCGCAATCTGCTTTAATGTAGTGACAGCAAGGGTGTGGTTGTCATTCCATTCTGGGGGCTTCTTTTTCAATAAAGCCGAAAGATGTCGAGTGTGGTGGTCCACGTGGGGGATGAAATCACGGATGTAGTTGATGATACCAAGAAACTGTTGGACTTGCCTTTTGGAAAGGTGCTGATCTGGAAAGTGAAGCAACTCTTGGGTAATGTGCTTTCCAGGCTGATAATGGCCGTCTTTTATGACCATGCCAAGAAATTCAATGGTATCTGTGGCAATGGTGCTTTTTTTGGCTGATAACATAATTCCATGACTCTGGACAATATCATAGAACTGAGTTAACAGCTGGTGATGTTCCTCATGCGAACCTGAAAAAAGCAAGATGTCATCAATATAAATCAATAAATCAATGCATGATGGAGGATGGGCTGAAAGATTTGGATCATGGACTTTTGGAATATGGATGGGGCAGTTTTGAGTCCGAAGGGTAAGACTGTCCATTGGAAATGGGCATTTGGAATGCAAAAGGCAGTTTTGTACCGTTCTGAGGGTTCAATGCCTAATTGCCAAAAACCTGATTTTAAATCAAATTTTGAAAAGATCTGGGCATTTTTGAGAAAAGTAAACATGCTTTGGCGACGTGGCAAAGGGAATTTGTCATCTTGTAAAAACATGTTTAAGGGTTGATAGTCAATGACTAAACGTTTCTTTCCTCGAACAAGCTCAGCATGCTTTTCAACATAAAAGGCTTGGCAAGCCCATGGAGAAGTTGTGGGCTCAATTAGACCTTGGGCTAATAATTGTGAACATTCTTGTTGGGCTAGGAGTAAGTCAGAAGGACTCATTCCTGGATGGGTAGCTTTGGTTGGGTTAATGTCTTCATTGAGTTTGAAGGGTAACTTAATGAAGAAAGACTTATTTTTCCACAATGGATTTGGATGGGTGAACTGAGAATGGGACTCTGGACATAGACTTAAAATTTTGGTGGATATATCTTGGTAGGGCTGAGGTGTGTCGGACAGGGTGTAAAGTTTAAGAATGTCTGTGAAAGGTTTGAACATGGATTTGACGCGGATTCCAGTGGGGATGATTTGGAGGTGTTTGATATGGTGAAAGATGTCAAAACCTAACAAGATATCCTTATTAGGAAGAGTTGAACCAATGACCTTGGTCCAAATGACACAGTTTGGGAAGATTTGAATACCAATGGGTTTTTTGGTAATCAAAGAAGTGGTGAACAATTTGCCGTTGACAGCTTTGAAATGTTCCTCATATTCTGTCCAATATTCTGGTGGAAGAATATGCGGATTTAACATGCTGCGTTGAGCTCCAGTGTCGATGAGACCAATGGCTGGAATGGGCCTTTGGAATTTGGAAGGCAAGATTTGGAGTTTAATTGAGGGTATGGGAACAGTAGTATCAAGGGACAGCAACTGTTGGTGAAAAATTACTTGGGATTGATCACTGTCTGAGTCATCAGAGGAATTCTGTAGTGCAAACACTGTTTCATCATTGGGTTCATCTTGTTCTGAAAAATAGAATTCCAGCTCATCCTTTTCTGGAGAGAAATCTGTGGTAGCTTGGAGATGCTCAAGTAGCCGAATAGATTTTTCCCGTTTGTTGGGACAATCCTTGGCATAATGACCTTTTTTCTTGCAGATAAAGCATCTGCTTGATTTTCTCCTTTTAAAGTCTCTGGATGAAGATGACTTCTTTCTGAAGAATCTGTAGGACTTTCTGGATCGGCGAGGCTTAGATGAATATTCTGGTCGTTTGAATTTTCGAAAATGCCTTTTCTTTTTAGGACTGCAATCACAATCCTTCTTCTGTTTGCACTTAATATGCAAATAGGGCTTTTTGCAGGCACTCCGAAAGGGTTCTCTGTCTTTCAATAGTTCTTTGAAAAACTGTTTCTGCTCACAGAGTTTGTCAAGACAAGTTTTGGCAAGTTGAAAGATTTTGCCAAGAGAGATGTTGTCAAGGACAAGATTGGATGCACGAAGTTGCCGCTGTATGTCTGGTTGGAGTTCATCAGGAAGGGAAGCCAGGAAAACATGCTTTAATGTCGGTTCGTTGAATCCATTAAGCTTATAGAACAGCAAAGACATTCTTTTATAATGGAACTCAAGATCCTTAGCATTGAGTGAACAGCATTTCATGTTGAGATAGTCCCGTCGTGCAGCTTCAAAAATTGCAGAGGGGTCTCCAAGGAATTGATCATGGATAACCGCAAGGGCACTTGAGACTTCTGGCAATTGAACAAACTGCAATTGTCTGTATTGGCCTAGAGATTCAAACCAATCTCTTAAAGCACCCGTAAAACGAGTGGCAAATTCTCTAAGGACTGATTGAGTTGTGGCTCCTGGCCTTAACATTTGTAAGTCAAGCCAGGCAGACATTTCATTAAGTCGATCACGCCATTTAGAGGATGGAATATCATCAAATGTGAACCATGGACCATTTGACGATTTTGGACCAGTGGAACCGGATTGGGCTTGGGCTGGAGGAGGTTGGTTTGAGGCAGAGAATTCAGGCATTTCTTCGTCAACTTCAGAAGGAATGTCAACATATGGGTCTGTGTGAGAGGTTTGGCCTTGATCAGGTGGATCGGTTTGAGCCATCAGGATTTTGGTGATATCAGCATAAGACTTTTCAGAGTCACTGGTGGAAGCTGATGATTCTGTGTCTGTCTCAGTATGAGTATCTGAGACTGCAAGATTGGAATCAGAAGTTTGATCATCAGTGGAGGATGTGTGGTCAACTGTGTGGGCACTGAACAAGTGCATGGGTTGTGATAGGCAGGAAACTCTCGACATAAATTAAATTTGTTCATTTTGAAAACTTAAGGAAGTATGCTCTGCACTTGCCTTCAAGGAAGGATCCTGTGCATCAGAAAACTTATGGCAATTTCTTAAACGGTTTGGTACCCTGTTTTAAAGACTAAAGAGAAGTCTGTTTTGGGTTTTATAACCTGCAAAGAACTTGTTTTAAGTTTTGATCCAAGAGGTATATAGGCAGGAAACTCTCGACGTAAATTCCAAAGGCGAACCCGAATGGGCGTTAGTCTGGTCTGCACTGAGAGATCACAAGCCACGTACTCTCTTTTTATGGTATCAGAGCCATACTCGTCCTTGACTCTTCCATGTTTTCTAAATCTCATTTTTCATGCTCAAAATGGTATAATTTAAGTATTTGATTTGTTTTAATCTTTAGACTTCAGGAGCAGAGAGAACTTCTCAATCATGGCTTCAACTTCATCTTCATCTTCTTCCAATCATGTTACTTTGTGTTCCACTCTTCTCTCCCTAAATCTTGCACTTCTCATACCACCAACAAAATTGAAAACCTTGTAGAATACTCCTACATCCCTGAATCCGCCCAAATCAGTGAATCATCTTACCCTCTCATCAGTCCCTATCAACTTTACAAAAGACCCAGTTCCTTTACCCGTAGTATCCACACCCTCATCTCTACCAGACGGCCTCACCCTAAAGAATATATCCAGTCCTCTCTTCTGGATCAGTGTGCTCTTCAAGCCACTTCTGTTGAGCAATATGTCACTCTGGAGATTCCTTCCGAGTTAATTTCCAACTGGAAACGAGAAGGTTATACCCATCTCCATCTTGGAGGAATTCGATTAATCCTTACCCTTCATAGGCGCAAAGGATTACCAGTCACAGCTCGCCTTGCTCTCCTTGATACCCATTTCAAACAGTACCAAGATGCAGTTATTGGCACTGTTCTCACTACCCTCCATGCAGGAAGTGTTCTCCTCACTTTCCACCCAAACTTCAACCTTTCTCTCCAAGACACAAACTTACCCACAACCTTAAAAGTCCAAGTCCAGATCCAAGGTGCAGAACAAATCTCCTCTGCCAAAATTGCCACTCTCCATCACCAATTGGTCTATAGGCTTCAAAATCATGCCTTAGATCTACCCACTCCAGACCATCACTCTGACACTCTCATGGTCTTAGCTGAATCTGACCAAATCCCAACCATCATCCAGATCCCCAAACAAATTCCTCGTCATGAGCTCATCAAGCTTATGCCTCTTGAATGGATCTCAAACTATGAACAGTTCCATACCAATACCGCTCCAATTCAGACATCAGAAAGCATGTTTGAACGACGGCCAGATGGAACAGTCAGAATGACTTTCAAACCACCTCCCAGTGCTCCACAAGAGCCTCCTCGGCTCTCCTTTACTTATTCTTCTATGATCACAGCGGTGCAAACAGCTCAAGAAGATCTACCCATTACAGGGTTCACTTCTAAAGGCTACCCTGTTTATCTAGCAAAGCTAAATGGTCATTTTCTATGGGATGCCCCTGGCTCAGGCATGTGTGACCCAAATTGTCCCTGCTGGGATGATTGCGAAGAGGATGATGATGATTATTCTACCAGAAAGAAAAAATCTAAAAAGAAAAAACCTTCAACCTCATGTCACCATCATAACCCCACACCACCACAAGATCCTCCATCTCCACCAACTCCTTTACCCATCTACAAACAAGAACTCACATGGATTGCAAAACATTGCAAATCCGAGATTCCCTCACCAATCCCACATCCAACACCACCATTGAGTTGTATGATGTTTTCCTCTACTTCTTCAGACTACTCTTCTTCCTTTCCTCCTTTAGATACCCACACAGATTCCCAACGTAATGTTGTGTCCAAACCCTTTATCCCTTCAGCCATCACCTCTACAGGACACCTTGAACCCCCTAAACCTTTTGAATCAGTCCTCAACTGGCAAACCCAAAATGCCAGAGCACAAAATGATACTTTGGTAAACATTAATTCCACTTCCCAGTTATCTCCATGGCCACTTCACTTCCCCCACAAGCTCTCACCAAGAAGAACTTTCCCCTTAACAAAACTTTCTCTTCTGTCTTTGCCATCTAGGACTTTGCCCGCAAAGCTGTTTTTCGCTTTTTTATGAAAGCCTACTTAATGGCAGACTCCTTTCCATTTTCTACCTTCCATCCAGAAAACTTATTCCTTACAGGTCTCACCCTTGACCCCTCCAGGGATATCACTGAAGATGAGTTATAGTACCTATGGTGCCTAACTGTTCTATATGCCACTAAGCTGATCCTGCCAATCAGTCCAACTTTAGAACATCTCCTCAACCCGGACAAAGCCACCTCTCTCACCTGGACTCTCCTTGAATGGTTTTCTCCCATTCCATGGTGGAGAAAGAAACTGCAGCAACTCTCTGAAATCTACAACCTGGAAAGAATGCTTGCTTCAGAAGCACGCCTGTTCACTTCAGTCTTCATTATCCACAGGCCATATTTTCAGCATCCAGATACAAAGCTTTTCTGGACCCAAGATCAAGTGTATGAATGGTTCACTGCACCACACCCAGCTATCATTGAAAATGAAATCCAAACCACCCTGCACAATTATCTTTGCCAACTCAACCACCAGACTCCACCACACAGAGATATCTCTCACACCTCCTTAGGCCCACAACATGACATCATCATGATCCCCACTCCATCCACTATATCTCACCCAAAACCCACCGGCATCATTATCAAAGAAGAAAAACCAGATTATACTGACTTCCTCTACCAAGACTCTCAGGACCCATGGGAAGACTTTCTTCCTCTCAGTCAACATCTCCAACAGTTTCCCCAACCATCCATGCATGAACCAGGCTCCTCCTCCCAACCACCACTATCACAGCCACCCAAACCTTCCAAAAAAGATAAGGCTACCCAAACATCACCAAAAGCTTCTCCGACATCCTCCAGACCAGTGTATGAATTCTACTGTCCACATCCACCATGCAGTGGTCCCTCCTGCAAGCATCCAAGGCTTTCCAAGACCTTTTTTCCACAGCCTTCTGACGATGACCCTGATGCGACAGAAAGTGACTCTGAAGACGAATACATGAACCTTCACTCCCCATAAAGTCTTTTGTCTCCATGCATGAAATTTCCTCTCTTGTCTTGTTGCAGGAAATTTCCCACTTTGTCTCCTTGCATGCCCTTTCCCTTTTGTCTTCTTTCAGGAAATTTCTCCCCTTCCATGAACTTTCCCATCTTGTCTTGACTCATGCACTTTCCTTGAACCTTCCCTGCATTTTGTCTTGTTGCCATGCATTTTCCTTTCTTGTCTTGTTGTAAGCAATTTCCCTTTTTGTCTCGATGTATGCATTTTCCTTTTTTGTCCTCATGTTATGGATTTTGTCCTGATGTAATAATGTTGCTTGTACTGTAGCTTTACTCTTGTACTGTAGTTTTACTTTGCTTTTACTATTGTAAAAGATAGGGGTCCTGTCCTATCTTAATGAGCTCTCCTATATAAAGAGCTCCCCTCCCTTGTAAAATATAACTTAAAAAAAAGAAGCTTAAGTGCAATAAAACTTTCGTGTGTTTGCTCTACACCATGAATTGCTAAATTCTCCTCTCTCTCTCTGCAAATGAAGTTCTAAGTGAAAGAAACGAATCAAAGAATTAAATTTGTTCATTTTGAAAACTTAAGGAAGTATGCTCTGCACTTGCCTTCAAGGAAGGATCCTGTGCATCAGAAAACTTATGGCAATTTCTTAAACGGTTTGGTACCCTGTTTTAAAGACTAAAGAGAAGTCTGTTTTGGGTTTTATAACCTGCAAAGAACTTGTTTTAAGTTTTGATCCAAGAGGTATATAGGCAGGAAACTCTCGACGTAAATTTCAAAGGCGAACCCAAATGGGCGTTAGTCTGGTCTGCACTGAGAGATCACAAGCCATGTACTCTCTTTTTTATGGTATCAGAGGGCTCAAGCATACCAGACCTTATATATATATAATGACATAGACACATCATACATCAGTATGCCATGAACACATATACATATCACAAAACAATTAACCAAACTCTAAGTCAGCTCACTGTCAATGTCAACTGTACAGTGTGAAATTGTCGTGCCACTGCTCAACTGTGCTCTCTCTTGCACCATCTTGTACTGTCTCACTTGTTTCAAGCATCCAATCAGCTGCGTGATGTGGACAAACCAACTAGTCTCGGCCACCACACCTTGTCTCGTCATCATGCCACATTAACGCTAACTGACGACCATAAACTTGAGTTGGTATTACCATTAACTCTAGTAATTTCATAAATTTTAAATAATTTTTTCATTTAAGCTTATAAGATAATTAATTATATGATAATTCAGATACATGAAAATTGATTTTGCATGAGGATTTGTATGCGGATGACAAGAATAGAAATGATGTCATTCAAGAGGTCAAAGGGGTTGAAGAGGCTAAAAGGGTTAAAGAAGCGTCCCTTAATGATGATGGGATACAATAAAGTAGTAATAAAAAAATGAGGGGTACAAGAACCTCCTTATGCTTGGAAGATTTCTCAAAGGTAACCATTAATGGTGATTGAAGACAAAATGTAATCATTGCCGAGCTAAGTTATCAGTATCTAGTACTAATGGAAACTCGCATTTAGATAGACACTTGAAAAGACGTAAGCAAAGGGTGTTCCTTCAGTTTCTAATAGCCTCCAAAAGACTCTTATCGTGATGAGAAAAGATGACAGAACAACTTGTGTTGAGACAAGCAAATTTGATCTAATTGTTGCTCGACAAAAAAATGCAACATTAGTTGTAAAGCATGAACTACCATTTAATTTTGTAGAGCATGATGCATTAATGGATTTGATGTCCTATACCAACCCCTTGGTGAAGAATTTGAGTAGGACCACTTTAAAGAGCAAAATCCTTAAATTGTATGAAGCTAAAAAGGCAAAAGCAACGGCTTTGTTGGAAAATAATGATAGTAGGATGGCAATTACTATAGACATGCGGACTACAAGTAATCAAAAAAAGGGATACATGGTTATTACAAGACATTCTGTGGACAAGTCTTAGCGGTTGCAAAGTCGAATTTTAAGGTATTTTTTCTTATTAATTGATATTATTTATATTTATTTTTAATTCAATTTAATTAATTCCAAAATTTAACTTTTGGTAATGAATAGGTTTATATATTTTCCGACTCTACATATCACTGAATTTCTTTCTCAAGCATAGATAATTGTTTCACCAGTGATGTTATGGTTGATATGTTGATAGGATTGATTGCAGTTGATTCTATGTTAATGGGTGGGGATTATTTTCATATGAGGCGTGTAGCTCATATTTTAAACCTAATTGTGAAGGAGGGGGTGAAAGAAAGATTAAGGAGTGGATTAAAAATATTAGGGATAGTGTGCCTTACTGGATAGGAACACCAAAGAGAGTAGAAACTTTTGACATGGCTCCACGTCAATTACATGTCAAGTGTGAGAAAAAAGTTGGTCCTTGATTGTATAACTAGATGGAATTTTACGTATATTATTCTTGATGTTGTTATGAAATATAAAAATATCTTTTCTAGATTGCACTATATACTTTTTTGCCAATGGATGAGAAATGGGAGATGGCTGAAAAGATGTTGGAATATTTGCTACCGTTTTATATGATGATAGAGTTATTTTTCAAGTACACAATATCTCACATCTAATCTTTTTTTCCAATGATATGTGAAATGAGGATTTATATGGATCAAGGGGAATTTCTGGTACACAATATGTTGGAATATTTGCTACCGTTTTATACAATGATAGAGTTATTTTTCAGGTACACAATATCCCACATCTAATCTTTTTTTTCCAATGATATGTGAAATGAGGATTTATCTGGATCAATGGGAATTTCTTATATGTCTGTGGTTTGACAAATGGATGGTCAAATGATTATGAAATTTGATATATATTAGGCTCAAATACATGGGATTTTGGTGATGATGCTGCAAATAAGATTCAAAGGGTACGCAATGTAAGTAACGATTTGGTTAAATTTTAAGAAGGTAAGAATGGCAATGTAAGTGATGTGATTATTGGTGAGTCATTTTCAGCCAAATTGTTTTGATATAAGTTTTAGACATTTGCAAGGCAAAATAGTGAAACCATGTATCAAAGTCCAACCTTGACAGGTACTTAGAATAACCTTTAGCCAAATCTACTTTAGACCTTCATATTTTGAATTGGTGGAAGGTGAACCAAGGGAAATATCCTATTTTGGTTCAAATGGTCAAGGATATCTTACTCGTTTGTTGCCTCTGAATATGCATTTAGCATTGGAGGTAGAGTTTTGACTCCGCATCAAAGCAAACTTCATCCTACAACATTGGAAGTGCCTATGTGCACTTAACATTTGATATGGGCAAGCTCCAAAGGTATGAATACAAATAATGTACAAAATATTTAAATAATTGGTTTACTAATAATTTCATAAACTTAAAATATTTTCTCACTTTTTGTTTAAAGGTAGAATTCTCAAAAGTGAAATTTTTACTCGAGAGGAATTTATGAATGAAGATGAATGTGGCATACAAGTATTGGAGTACTTTTCTTTCTTTATGTTTGGTTATGGTCCTTGTGAAATTAAATTATATATTTTTATTATTTACATAAGACATGAGTTTTTGTTTTATGTTGGATTATAGAATTGAATTTTGTGTTTTTATTTGTATAAGACATGATTTTTTTTTAACGTTGGATTATGGAATTGAATTGTGTGTGGTTTAAATAGTTGTGGAATTCAATTATGTGTTTTTAATGTTGGATTGTGGTATTGAATTATAAAAAAAATTGCTCCTACTAATTTGGTTGTTGTTTTGGGAATTATTTTGTAATTAATTGTATTGTATATTTTGCCTATGTATTGTAAATTATTTTGACTTTAAGTTAGAAAAGTAATATGAATGAAATTGGGATTACATTATTATGACAAAATAGTGCAGCCACAATTTGCATAATCATAAAAAACAAAAATGATCAGGTCGGGCCGACCCTATCCGACGCAAAAATTATAGAGCTTTTCTTAGGGTCAGACTTTTTATTTTATTAATCGAATAGAGCTCGAGCTTGGAGATGTGGGAGCAAATAACATTCTTATTTGTAATGGTCATCTACGGCAAATAAATTTGTTGTAGAAAATATCAAATTCATCACAAAAAATAATTTGTGACCAAAACATTATGGTCGCAAGTTGGTCACATTAAGTCTTTCGAGGAAAAGTATTTGCTACACTTTATAAGTGGGTCACGGAAAATAACTTTTAACAATAAAAAAATGGTTGCAAAATATAATTTCACTTTGTCTCCATTACCTTTTGCAACCAATTATTTCATTGTAGATTTACAATATTTGTGACCATACTTAAACTAGTCACAAAAAATTTAAATATAATATTATGTTTTAATTATAATTTTATAAAATTTTAATTTGATTAATTTTTCTTTAATAATTAAAACAATTATAACCAACATCATGAAAGTACAAGAATTAAATTAAAATTTTATTATTGATAAAAAATACACAAAAGTTTAGCAAAGAAATTATATTATTGAGAAGAAATTACATAATTGTAACATCTGGAACAATTACTTAATGATCTTCAAATAACATTGTAATATTTGGAACAATTATATTTATTCATAAATTTATTGATTTTCTTCACCTCTTTGTGTATGATCTTCAATATTTAATTTCTACCAAAAAAGTACAAAGCACAAGGGTTAGTTAACTTCTACACATGATAATTAAATAAAATTATGTAACAAAAAATTTAAATAGTTTGTAAGGAAAATAAGCTAGGAAGATAGAGTGAGAACAAGAGAATGATAATTATAAGAGTGAGAGAACTTATAGATAAAAATGAAATAGAGAAGAATAATACAAATATATATAACATGCTTGTCTTTTGCGACCACGTTTAAATTTGGTCGCAAAAATTTGTTCAAATTGAGTTTAATTATGTAAGGCGGTTCAATTTCTGACAAAATATTTTATTTTTAATGACCAAATAATGTTTTGTCACTACAATAGTTCATTTATAAATATCTTTTATAATTTGCTTGACGGTAGAATTCCTACCAAAATATTTTGTTTGTTTACGACAATTTGAAAGGGGTCGTAACAAGTAGATATTTGGGACAAAAATTTAGTTTTGTCCCCAAAAAAAGTTACATATTAATTTTATCACTTTCTTTTTTGTGACGAAATCTTGAAGTGGTCATTGAAAGTATAGAATCTGCAATGAAAATGTTTTTGGTTTCAAATAAATTACAACTAAATTTGTTTGATAAATGCAAAAAGTGAGCTTATGTGATGAATTTAATTTTTTGTGATGAAAAAACAAGACATTTAGCAACAAGATCACCTATGGTCCTAGAAAGTGACATTCTACGACAAAAATTATGTCGTCACAAATAGTATTGTTGCAAAAGAAGAGCTTTCCTACCTCTTGGCTCAGCCTAAAATACATTTTTTATCGACTCTTATCATCCACTTTCATACTAAAGAAAAACCTACTGTCTTCTAATTTTTTTTTTATAAAATAGGTTTGAAAATGAGTGGCATCTCCATCTCCAAGTCTTAGTCATCTTTCTTTTTGGACATAATTTCTACAATCTCTTTCTATGACTGCCTCATTTTCATAGCCACCAGCCTTAATAACAACTTATTGATAATTTTGGGATAATCTAATTCCTGCTATAGCATTTACATCAAGTTTTTTTTTTTTTTTTGCTTCTGAACTGAGGCTACGATTGCACGGGAAAACTTAGACTTGGTTGGAGTCAACAATGTAAGATTGTGTTCAAGATTTAAAACTCGAATCCTCTACTTTCCATCTTCTTCTAAACCTCCCCCCAATTTAGCATTGGAACATACTTTTCCTTTAGGTTGGGGCCTGAGAAGATTAGTAGATTTGCTTCTTATTACACCGCTTCTTCCACAAGCATAACTCACATGCCTTATTTTCCCATCATTACCCTCATTACTACTTCTCCGCAAAACTAGAAACTCTTTTTTTTTTTTTACCATAATCTCTGTAATAACTAAACATTTTAGTCTCACTATCAAATGACATCCCTGTCATTGGCTCTTCGTCCTCTAAATTTTCCTCCTCAATTTTCTCCAACTCTTCAAATTCAATGTCTTTTCTCAATATTCTTTATTCCTACAAAATGAATATATTTCATATTGAATGATTGGAAACAAAAAAAATTATGAAAAAAAATGTGCTATAAAGGAGGGAGACGTGTAAATTATAGCATTAGCTCAATGTTAGAGGCTGTAATTTTTTTTTTAATTCTATTCAAATAATGGGCAATATAATTTATTCAAAAAAAATAGAATAATTTGAGGGAGCAAACTACAGTATCCATATGCTTCATCAAGCAATCAAATCACAAACATGAAACCTTGAAATAAACATGATTCCAAAGGGCATCTGGGGTTGTATAATTTGATTCCAATTTACAATACTCAAGCACAAGACCACCATCCATCTGTAGCTCAACAAATTGTCCTAAACAATTTAAAGAATTAAATTAGGGCAATTGAGACAAGAGAGAAATCTCACTATTGCTGCATGGTAAGGAAGAACGGAACTAAGACTATTAATAGTGTGAAGACGAGAGAGAGAGACCCCAGCTGGCTTGTGAGGGAGAAAGGAGGCTTGCTCCACGTGAGTTTTGTTGCTTCCTTCTCAAAGTGTGTGTGTTTTATATCTTGTTTGAGCTTCAGATGATGAATTGATGAAGGAAATAAAAATTTAGGATTTATAATAAATGGTTGTGTAAAGTATTTTTATTTTTAAGTAAAGTGAATATCCTTTTGAGTAATTTCATGAAAGGGTATTTTTGTAATAAGATATATTTGGAAATAAAGAGTATTCAAAGTGTTTTTTAGAGTATAAATAACCCCACCCTGATTGCTTATTATTGGCATATGATTTCATGTTATCAATCAAAGTATGACAAAATAATGATATTCATTTTGATTTCAGCCGAGAAAATGTTTCGAGGAAGTTATGAAGTAGATGTGGAACATGAGCATATATATATATGGAGGTTGCCACTTTTCCCCCCTACAGTAATTAACATATATCACTTTTCTCCTTAATATTTTTATAATGACCAAAAAACCCCCTGATAGCATAAATTTACAATATTACCCTTATTTTTAACTAATATTTTATTTATATTTATTATAAGTTAAATAAATCTCATGAATAGAAACTAAATAAAAAATTAAGCATGAAAAATAAGAAAATATATTTTGATATGAGCAAAAAAATTAATAATAATATTTTTTTGTGAAAATTTTCTTATAATAAAAAATAAGAAAATCATTATAAAATGATTAAAAAATCATTATAAGAAAACTTGAATGACAAATAAAATTTATTATAAGATCAATAATAAAATATTTTACCTGTATTTTTTACATTTAATTTTAAAATATTACAAAATATTATTATAAGAAAATATTCACAAAATAAATAATTACAAGAAAAAAATTTGTTATTAATTTTTTTACTCACATCAAAACATATATTTCTTATTTTTAATACTTAATTTTTTTATTTAGTTTCTATTCATGTAATTTATTTAATTTATAATAAATATAAATAAATGAGTAGTTAAAAATAAGGGTAATATTGTAAACTTATGCTGTCATGAGGGATTTTGGCCGTTATAAAAATAATAAGGAGGTAAATGGTATATGTTGAATACTGTAGGGGAGAAAGTGACAATGTTCCTATGTATATATATATTGGCACTCAATATCTTTATAGTGTTAATAGTAAAGTTAGACCGGCTGAGGTAGCATTCGTTGTATTATATTGAGCCTTTGCAAAGTCCTGAGTATGGTACTCTATGACCTGGCCTATATATGATTTGAAAATTATAGCACATCATTTTCAAATGCATAAACAAGATTTGCAAGAAAACTATACTACTCTTTAATGTTCATATAGAAAATAAGAGAAGCTAGCCTGTCCTTTGACTCTTTTATTAATTAATTGTTGCAATACATAAATGCATCCCTAGTCTCCAAATATCAAGATTTTTGTTTCCAAACAAACCAACCAATCATTTCTCTCTGTAAGAAAAATAAAGAGAAATGGGCAGGGCTCCTTGCTGTGACAAAGCAAATGTAAAGAAAGGGCCGTGGTCTCCTGAAGAAGATGCAAAGCTGAAGGAGTATATAGAGAAAAATGGAACAGGAGGGAACTGGATTGCTCTTCCCCATAAAGCTGGTGATTACTATTGTTTATATTTTTCGGTTTCTTCCTATTTGTTTTTAATCATCTTAATTAATATAACGGATCTGGTTTGTTTGATTAATCAGGTCTGATGAGATGTGGGAAAAGCTGCAGATTGAGATGGCTTAACTATCTGAGACCCAACATCAATCACGGTGAATTCTCTGATGATGAAGATAGAATTATTTGCAGCCTCTTTGCCAGCATTGGGAGCAGGTATATTTCTCTTTTTTTTTTTCCAATTTTCCCTTTTTTAATTTTTTAATTTTTCTCTTTTACCTCATTAATTTCCTTTAATTAATTTTCCTCTCTTTTTCTGGGTGGGCTGTATGAATTTTATGTACGGAGATGGAAACAACGAATTAACACAAAAAAAGCAAGCTTCCCATGTTTCACGCTTCAAAAATAGGCTACTAATTTTACTTTCCTTTTGTTTTTTTGGGGCTTTATTTTTATATGAAATTGTATGCATGGGAATTAAGTTTAAATCTCAGCTTTAGATTTCTTGTTACACAAAAATTGCAGGTGGTCAACTATAGCTGCTCAGTTGCCAGGCAGGACTGACAATGATATCAAGAACTACTGGAACACCAAACTCAAGAAGAAACTCATAGGCATAGTCAATCAACAATCTCAAATAAAAACTCACCAGGCTGCTGTGTCAAGCTTCTCATCTCTTTTTCAAACATCTTCATCGTCGTCGTCGTCATCATCACCATCACCGTCACCAACAATATCATACAACTGCAACGACATCAACGCTTATTACAACACCACAGCCAGATCTTTCACGGGCCTTGAACGCAATTCATCATTTTCAAACAGTCTGTTATTGAGCTGCAATTCTTGCATCACTGCTCAGCATCAAGTAAAAGAAAAAAATTTCATGCTTGGAGGCGATCAAGCTAGTTTCTGCTCTTCAGATGGAAGTTGCAGCAACCAGCAGATAAGCCATGGCAAAGAATTTGATTATGAATACTATGGTGGTAGAAATAATAACTGTGAACAAATGGGCTTGCAGAATAACTTGTTTTATAATGGGGTTGAAGGAGACAACAAGTTCATGATTTCAAATGTTGAAACTCCGTTGGATTATGGACTTGAGGAGATTAAGCAGCTTATCAGCAGTTCAAGTAGTAGCTGTAACAACTTTTTGTTTGATGCAAACAAGACAGAAGAAAGTCTTGTACTATTAAATGATGCTGAATGTGAGTAAAATTACAAACAAAAAGCTTTTGAAAATGGGTAGAGCAATAAAAAGGG